>VZSE01006401.1:1074226-1190405 GCA_013398275.1 Promerops cafer
TTTTTTTTTCCCCTTTTTTTTTTTTTTTTTTTTTTTTTTTTTTTTCCCTCCTGCCGGCTCGAACCGTGGCTTGCCCAGGTATGCCTGCCTCACTGCAGCACCTTGTGCTGGTGCTCCTGCTCTCCAGTGCCACCCTGCTGCTCGGCACTGCGGCTGGTGAGTAGCCACTGGGTGTAGCAAACTGGCCATTTTGGCAGTGGGAAGGGGGTGGGGTCCGCTGGTATTTGGGCACATCTGTGCCTCCTTACAAAGTGGTGTGCATCTATTTCAGCGGCAAAGCGTGATAAAAGTTTTGAAATCCTGGTACGTTAAGTGTCTCGGGGAATAAAATCTGCTTTATTGTGTAAATGAGCTCGACCTGCACTCAATAAGAATGCTTTGCTTAGATCTGCTTCTCTTGTCTAATAACTTACTTCAGTTTTGGAAATATATATAATCTTTTTGTTTTGCATACCTCGCCCTTTGTAAGGTAATGCAGGAATTTTTAATATATATTTTAATCGTCAGCCGAGCTGTGCCTGTTTTGCTGTGGGATCTTCGGGCACAGCCATTTTTAATTTTATCAGCATCGGTGCTTCTCGAGGCCTTACACATGGGCTGTAGTTTTGAAACAGAATTACTGTAATGTGTATTTTTTTTCCCTTGGAGAGCTCTGAAGCAAATATGGATCTGTTTCTTTTGTCTCTTGTGATTATAGAACACACAAAACCACTATTAAGGAGTGCTGAAAGGTCTTGAAGGGTACTCTTTTTTATAATAAGAAGTTGGAAGCAGAAATGCTAAGACATCCTTACCCATATATTTGGACACTTCAGTCCTATTTTTAATTGTGTTCGGAAGCTCAGTGTTAGATATGCAGGGTGTTGGAAGAGACATGTGTGTTGGTCTGGCATCCTTTGCTTTTCTGTCACGGTGACAGATTAACATGTTGGAGCCTTCGAGTGTAACCCAGCTTTGTTAGGCAGGAATATCAATTGTTCTTGCAGTATGCATTTTCCAGCACTTTTGGAAGACTCCTACGACTCTTCTGTCGTTTTACTGATCAGGATCCAATGTGCAGTGCTTGATTTTCTTTGTGGTATTTTGTAACCTGCTGGGTATCGTTCATAAGCGAATCTTCATCGGAAAATTGCTGAATCTTGCTAAGATGACCCAACAAGCTGATGGTAGTTTCCATGTTATATTTCAGTGAGGTCTTAAAATTAATTTGTCAAAGTTGAAGATACTTGGTGCCATTATTAGGAAAATCCTGTAAATGACACATGTTTAGGCAGTTTCTACATTGCTCCGGCTGGATAGTCCCTGATTTTCTTGCTTCTGCTTACTAAGAGGTCTCTTTCAGGAAGATTCATAAATTAAAAGCTTGATGTTCCCTATATCATCCTGACCTTTGACTGCCATTATTTTAGATGGATGTCTGCAGCGTCTCTCTGTGGTCGTTTCTGAGGAGTGTTTTTGGTTTATTCCCCTCTTTTTTTTTCTCCCTGGGAGAAGGGACTTATGAAGGTCAAAAATCTTGGTATTAAAGCACATATGAATCAAGAATACTCAGCATCTCAACTTTTCTTTCAAATGTATTTTTTTAAAAAGTGTAGACTTTTTTTTTGCCTTTGTGAAAACTTTAGTGAATTAGTAATTTCTGTGCCCTG
Organism: Promerops cafer; assembly: GCA_013398275.1. NCBI lineage: Eukaryota > Metazoa > Chordata > Aves > Passeriformes > Nectariniidae > Promerops > Promerops cafer. The sequence continues at coordinate 1,075,876 of VZSE01006401.1, forward strand.
ATGAAGAAGGGTTACTGAAGGATCAAGTACAGATTTGTAGCAGGCCAAGGGCTGGGCAGGTGCTCTAAGAGCCCATTTGCACGGTTTACCCAATTCACTTCAATTCTGACCTGGCAACAGCATTCCCAGTATTTCACCTATGCCTTGTTAAAAGGGTATTAACGATGCCAGCTTGGTTGGTTGTTTTGTGAATAGGAGCCTATTTTCCCATTGTGATTTATTTCTTAATTGTGAAATTTTAACAATTAACATTTAAAAAAACCTCTGTCATAATCCTCTGTAAAAGTAATTACATGGATGATTGGAGCTTCAGTTAAAGAAGCTAATGGTTGATTTTAAGTTTACACTGCATTTCAGAAAAAAGTCTATACATGGGGAAGCTACACTAATGTGTATTTCTGCCCTTTTATGTTCATGAAAGAGCCAACACACTTTCTTCTCTTCCCCTCCCCCAAAGTATGAACTGTACGCTCCCATCCGAGTGAAAATGCTGCCTTTGTAGCTTTGAAACCCCTATTAATTCTTCCTTCTGATTAGGGAACAGATACTATATCTCAGCAGTGTATAGAATTGAGTGCCTATAAATGCAAAATCATTACATCAGAGGGAAAGTATTTTGATAACAGGTTTTTAAGTTTCTTGAGGAGAATATCTGGACCTCTCTGGGGAGAGCTCCACAAAGACCTGGGCTTAGTATGGAGAGGATAGGGAAGATAAAAAGATGAATAAAGAAGATGACAAAAAAAGAATCTTACCATGGGGCTGTAGATGATAGTTCCACTCATAATCTGGAACATGAATGAAGAAAGAATGTGGTTCTTCCTTCCCTTTTGTAATTGAAGATATAATAAAAAACTAGCTCTAGATTCAGGAATATTTGCTGATCATTAGGAGGAAAATGTTACTGGCTTCCTCCATAAAATACAGATCTTAACAGTTATCAGGTAAGTCTGCCTTTAAATAATGTATTAGTCCTTGTAAAGAGAAAAGCTTCTGTGAGGACATTTTACTGACAACAGTCTTGGGTAGATGTTTAAAAAAGCAGTATTGGACAAAAGTGGTTTGCAACACTATGTTCTTTATTTCTCAAATTATTTGAAATACCTATCTCTAAATCTCTTGTTTAGAACTATGGGACATATATAAATATGTCTTTATATTGTAGAGGATTCTGGTGTGTTAATCATGAGGGTTTGTGCCTGAAGAGGTGGTTGGTGAACCTGTGAGCTGTTCCCCAGTATTGCGAAAGAATTTTGTTTGGGTGTTCGGATGGACCAGATATTAAAGATACAATCTTTCCTCATTTCACTTGCTTACGTTCTGTGATATGCAATACTGAACCACTTTTTCTTCTGCATACATGTCCAGGGTAGACAGCATTCCATTGTCTAATGCATAAATTATATGCAGAAAGTATAAGGTAAGAATTAAACCAAACAGAATATCCTTTTGTCTTTGGGCATATTTTCATAATTCTGTATCTATGTGGTTCAACAGGGCTGCAAAAATTAAAGTGTGAAAGGAATTGGATAGAGATTGATTTTTTTTTTAAATGATAATTTTACTTATTAATTAAAATGAGTGAACTGAAGCATCTTTATCTAATTCTGTCTTGCTGGTTAAAGTTACTTTAGTATCTTAATTTGTTTGAAATGTGAATTGGGTGAAATGAGGAAAAATCTCCTTTGGATATTCAACTCATTTCTTCTAATTCAGTGTTTCAAATTAGTAACTTGAATCTCTGTATCTTGCATACTAAACCATGGGATTTTTTTATACTTATCTGCACCCCAATTTCTACTTATTTACTAGAGCTACATCCATTGTTTATGTTTTTTCAAATGTAACCTAAAAATTCCATTTATTTTTCTGCTTGTGTTGGGAGCCATCTCAGAAACCTTAGCCTGGGAGATGGAAACCAGGCTGTTGGCTTCAGGAGCAGACTGGTATGCCTGAAGGATAACCACAGCACAGGTGCAGCCAGGACACCAGGCTGGGGCTTCGTGGCCTGTCTGCTTGTGTCAAGAAATTGTGTAGCTGTGAAAGCCCAGGGTTCTGCCATTCACCCTGCCAGGAAGAGCCTTTCTTCCATGAGGTAAATCAGCCTGTATGAGCCTCTGTGATATGTCAACTCAGGTGCTTCCAGTTTCCAAGCAAACTGTAGTACTGGGGTACTGCACTGTGCAGTGTCAGCACAGCCTGTGAGGAGATGGAAGCTGTGCTCATCTGGTGGCCAAGCAACCCAAATTTCAAGCCCTGAGACATTACCCAGGTACTTTGCTCCAGTGTGAATGGTTTTACCCTCAAAGGAGCCATGTATAAAAGGTTGGCTCGATTGTCTGCCTATCCTTCTCTGATGAAGGCAGTCCAACCTCACTTCACCTGGACAAAAAGGGAAGCATAACTGTATTTCTTAAAGTTATTCTTACAGTGAAGTTTGTTGAAGTGGTTATTTTGATGGCATCTCCCTAGCACTTATTACAAATTTCTGTAAAAAAATTTTTGTTGACTTCTTGTTGTTGTTCCCTTTCCTTTTTGTATTTCATTCAGTATTTATCAGTAGTTTGTATAGTCAGTGGCATTGTTTCCTTGGCAGATACCATCTTCCTCTGCCTTTCTCACTGGAGAGACAAGAAAGTTATATTGGGTTCTTCAGAAATGTTTTATTCCTAACAACAGAGTGCCTGGTACTGGAGCTGCAATGTGTTTGGACTCAGTCTGGCTTTGCTATGAATATGTGCTGTCATTTTCTGGGCAGAATATAACTTTATAGCCAGGGCTATGAGCTGAGTGTAAAGCTTCATTTGGAACAAAATGTTTATGCCCTGAATAAAACAGGCTGGGTGATGGTTTAGGTTGGGTAGGACTGGAATCTGTGCATAGCTTACAGGCAGTAACTATTAATTTTATTGAGATTGTAGACTTAGTGGAGCTACTCACTGCTTGATTTTGAATTTAAGAATAAAGTGAAAGAAGAAGAAGAATTAAGAATAAGTGAAATACAGGAACTGTTCCCCAAAAGACTGACATTTCAGTATGCAAACTGATTTTCTTCAGTGTGGGTTTTAGGGTGTTTCGTTTTGGGGTTTTTTGTGGGTTTTTTTGGTTGGTTGTTTTTTACTTGTTTGTGGGTTTTGGTGGTGTGGTGTTTTTTGGTTTTTTTTCCTTCTTTTTTTTTTTTTTTTCCTGAAGCATAAGTTCATAGAAGCATAAGGCTGGAAGTGATTTCTCTGTTTCCTCCATGGTCTGGTTGTGTAAGTACAGATAATAATGTCTGTCTAACATCTCTAAAATCTCCAGTGAAGAGGGATTTCACAGCCTGTCTAGGTAGTCTGGCCTGTTACAGGGCTTAATTATCATGTTTTTCATAATGCAACTGTAGTAGGTTTTTTTTGCCTCTTTTATAATGCAAGATTGTTTAAGATATGCCGTAATTAATATGTGGCAATCCACCTGAAAATGTAGTGTAGAGTACATACACAGGCAATTACCAGGGAATATCAGTTTAGATAAGTTCCCTTGTTGAAGCTTAGTGTCTTGACCTTGGCTACAGTAATTTGTGATGAAAACCTTGAGTTGACCATCAGTGTTTTAAAATGCAATTTTGCAGTTTTAAAAAACTTTGAAAACTTTTCTCTTCCCAAAATTTTGATTCCTGATGGTACCTTCCTGACTCGAGATGTCTGCTGTCTGTTAATTGCAGAGCTGGGAGCTGGGCTGAGCAGCTGAGAATCTGATAGGAGAGGTCAGTCAGGGGATGTGGTGAGGAGGAAGAAAGGCTAGGACAGGAGAGATTTGAAAGGATGAAGGATTCGGTCTGGTTTGCTGTGGGATGAGAACCAAGGCGTATTAGACAGACAGACAGAGATAGTGTCTGAACATTTGTCAGACTTGCTTGGAGAATGAGTGGAATGAGCTTTTTGCACTGGGAAGAGAGAGAAAGCATAGTTGTAGGTAGCAGTTTTGAAGATTTCTGCTCTTTCTTGTGAGAATGAATGAGACACACAGTCATTTAGATGATGCCTTTACCCTTCTCTTTTTCCCTCAGTCTTGTAAGTTTGGAAACCACAAGCTTTTGGGTGGTGATGGCATTTTGTTTCAAGTCACTGGGATGTGTCAGTTTAGTCAGTTGCCTTACTGCGTTTGCATCGAATCACGTGTTTTGTTTTGAACTGTAAATGTGTCTTCCTTTTGCATCTCTCAGTACTCTGTATTTTCTCTTTCGTTTATTATTTCTGTGAGAGAAGGAAGGAAGAATAGGCAGTATGGACACAGGACTGTCTGACATCTGTGAACCCTTCTATCTCCACCTCTAACTCTGTAATCTGCTAGCCAATTTCAACTATATGTGGAAGATGAGAAAAGTCTCAAGAGATTAATTTGCTACCATTTTCATGAAAAACTAGGAACTGAATAGAGGAAATAGTTCCAAGGCAGAAGTTTTAAAAGGAAAAAGAGGAGAACAACGCAGCCCAGCTAATTCTCTTTGCTTAAAACTGGCTGCCCAGTCAGTGCAAAGATGTAAGTGTTGGTGCATACACTGTTCTGGACTATGCACAGAATGTTTTGTTTCCTGTTCAGCTGGCATGCTGTAGGAGATCTGGGGGAGAATGAGGGATCCCTTCTGTGGGAGATGTGGGAGTTGGCTAAGAAGTGTGGGAGAAGAGTCACATTTCGAGGCACTTAGTTTGCGGCTTGTGGAACAACTGGTGTTTCTGAGACAATGTAGTAGCCAATGTTTTTGACTGAACTTGCAAAACAATGCCCGAATAATTTTATTGAATGGCTATCATCTATTTATGAACTTCACAGTTTGTATGAGTAACTTAAATGGTATGCATTGTTTTTCACACTTTCAAAACTGGGTTTAACTGACTGTCCTGTGTATATACTGTAGTTCAGATATCCCACAAATCAAGCTTCATTATGATCTTCTTTTCAACAATGCAGTAACTCAGGCTTTTCCTGTGGTCCCTTTGAATGTTTTTGTAATGTATTATACTTGCTTCAGTCTGTGAAGTTCATGAAAAACAGTTTTATTATTTGTTTAAGCAGGAGTAATGGGAAGGTATGTATTGTCACCTTCTGGGCTGGAGTAAGTGGCAGACAATGACACAGGTAGTGGTAAAGGGAACCTTGCATTATCTTGCCCACCTGCCACTAACAAGTCAGTACAGAAGCTCTTGCTATTATGTCTAGCCAAAAGCTGACATTTATGCTGCTTGTTCTGCTATATATCCTTTGACTGTTTTGAGTTGTTAGCAGCATGGGTGTAAGAAAAGATGGGTAAGAGGCTTTTTTGGGTTTTTTTGGTGGTGGTGAGATGGCTGTAAGTATGATCATAGGTCACGTATGTTAATTGGGCTCCTTAGCTTATACATTAGAGAATGTAGCACTTAATTAATATCAAAGTGTTGGGCGTTGGCAGTGTCATCTCAAGCTCATCATTCTTGGCATGAAGTGCACTTCCCTCTGCATAAGTCACAAAGGTCAGGTTTACCTGGTGTGAGAAGCTTTAATGTAGTTCAGGGACAAGAACAACTGACTAAACATGATCTACTGCTCTTCCTTTTGCCTTATGAGTCTTCCTCAGTATGCTTTGGTTTCTGTTAAAAATAAAACATTTTATTTCTACAATTAAAGGAGCAGATACTTGCTACAAGTCTCCTAGGCCATCCATGTTGAAGAACCTTAATTAGATTTTCCCAAGAATTAAAGTTAATCCACAATCCTTTGTTAGACTTCACAAACTTGTATCAGGAAAAATAGTGGGTTGTGATACCATTAAAGCTATTTTCTTTAGTAATGATTGTATTAAATAAATTATCTCACAGCAGTATGCTTAGTTATCTATGGTCAACTCAAGTTATCTATGGTCTCAACTATCTATTAACTCAACTAGTTATCTATGGTCAACTCAATGTTTTCATCACAAATTTTTGTTAGCGATGGAGTGGTTCTGCTGTAGTTAGATTGTTGCTGAATGTACTTAAAAATTAGTCCTTCCTTCTGATGCTGTCCTTCAGAGAGAAGTCAGTAAAGCTGATTTCTTTGGGAGGTTTAGTGTTCCTGTACCTTCTAAGCTGCAAAAATCTTGGCATGGACATATTTTTTGCAGAAGATAATGTGCTGTATGCTGTGAATTTTTGTCAGTCTTTTTATTTGTTTAAAACCCAAACACTAGAAATTGTTTTTCGATATTTATTTGTAGAGAAGGGACTTAGCTGAAAATTAAGATATTTTAAAATTATTACCAATTCTTAAATATAAATTTTTATTATATTTACCTGTCTGAGATATGAATGGTATCTAAAACCAATATAGTAAGGTGAAGAAAACTAAGGTTGTAGTAGGAAGTTTCTAGCAGCTGTCTTTTTAGTTAGACGGTGGCACTGCCATGTATATGCAAAGCAGGCACTTAGCCCAAGAAGCAGCTTTCTGTATTAAAATAATTTAAGTTGCAATCAGAGAAGGATAAAAGGAACCCTGTAATGAAGTTTGTCTGGATGCCACCACGGTGTTTGTTTCTTGTGTTTGCATGTTTGAAGTTCTTTTCCTTTATTTCTGGCTGTAATGCCCAGGCCGAGGAGCTGCCGCCGGAGCAGCTGCCACGACCGAAATACCCGGCCAGGCCTAGGCTGTGCGGCTGTAACAGGAGCCCGGGGCACACGCTCCTGCCTCCCTGCCCATTGGAGAAGGACGCGGCTGAGAAGTGGAAGAACTCGTTCCAGCGTTCTGTGCTATTCTTACTCGGCTCTGCAGGCAGGGATGAATGACTCAGTGAATTTAAATGAGTGAAAAAAGATGTGGAAACAGTAGGATAAATCATTCCTCGTGCCCACTGCGGCAGTTTGGATCTCTGTAAACTTTTTTATATAGAAAATATGCAAATTCTCAATTCTAATGTGTATGACATAGATCCAGTGAAGATGAATTGTAAAACATACATGTATATATGGGGGGGTGTGCGTGTGTCTATGTGTATCCTTACGTACTCACTATGTTACCAAAATTCCAGCCTACCAGTATACTCTACTGCTAAAACCTAATATTTTAATATTAGCAAATTTACTGTTTGCATGGTGTTCTTAATTTCCAAAAAGTCCTCATAAATGGCTTATTTTGCAGGATGGGTAAACTTTACACTTATTTAATTACATCCAGATTCTATCAGGACCTGTTAAATAGTTTCTCTTTCCTAATTTTTTTTTCTCTTCATCATGCTAAGATGAATCTGACCTAATTAAATTTTAGTTAAATTTAATCTGTAGTAGTTAATGCTGTTGCAGCAGAACACAATTACTTGGTCACAGTTGTTTCTCATTGTTATAGCCAAGAATTTTAAATCTAGTAAATATTTTTCCTGATTTTTTCCATACAGACGTAGAAATATCTAAAGTTGCAAATAAAGAGACTTTGTTTGCTTTTATTGTTTCCTGTCAGAGAACTAGTACCATTAAGGGAAGCAAATTTAGCTTCCCTTATTTTAAGAAATACTGGAATAGAATGTTTGTGTGCAAAAGAAATAACCCCCTAATTATTATTTTACTAATCTGTATGTAGACTGTGTAGCTACTTGAAACTGAAGATGTGGCCTTTGGGCACAGGAATACACAGTCCAAATATGACATCACATAGTAAATTAATTTTAAAAATGGGAAGAAGGGGAGTTTGTTTAAAGTAAGGAAGACTAGTGATACAGTAATAATGTAATATAATAACTCTGTGGTTTCAGTTTGAGAATGTAAGAATATTTTCTTCTCATTTTGCAATGTGCAGGGGAAAAAAATCAGTGAGGTCCTAAGACACTTGAATAGTAAGTGGTGCCATAATACATGAGACTGGTAAGAATATTGTGAGCAGGAGTCACTTCACTGAGGAAATCTAGAGGCATTTAAGAGGGAGTGTGCTGAGAGGGATGTTGAATTGAGTTCTGTTGAGGAATGGAAGAGTTAAATGTGGAAACAACTATTCAGATGTTATGTACTTTGGAGCAGTCATCAAAACAAAGTCTTTCATCTTGAAGAAGTGAAGGTCTGCAAAAGAAAGCAAATATTGTCAAAGTGATATCATGGCCAGCAACTTAATTTTCTTGACTGGTTTTGGAAGAGTGGGAGAAGGATTAATAACAAAAGAGCTGACCTGAGAACATAATAAGGCATGCAGAAAAATGAAGAATGGACTTTTAAAGTGGTATAAACAGAACTAGGAACAGACTTGGTGATCCAATACCGAGGGAGGAAGATAGGTGTAAAAAAAAAAAAGCTCTGCAGTTAATTAAGGTTCTCATTAAACACTGGGAGACCCATTGTGAAGAAGAGTGAATTGTGTGTAGCACCAGGGCAATGTGCATTATTGTCTTACTTCTGGGTGCCCTGTTTCAGAATGAAGCTTGCACTGGCTAAGTGAGAAAGCATCTGAAATTGCCAGTAAATCCAGAATGTGCCCTAGAATTCTGTCTGAACTGCACTGTGTGTAGCCAATGCTCATGATAATAGCAGCAACAGGTTTTTCTTTGAACTGTAAAGAAACAGATGAAAAACAAAATTTTAACTTTTTTAAAAGATTTAAAGAAAGTTTTTATGTGGCATGTAGTGCAAAACTTTACAGTGCCTGAATAACCCACAGTTGTACTAAGTGAAATAAGAATTTGCTTAAAACCTCAACCTTTTCTATGACTTTGTCTTTTTGGTTATGAGTAATCTTCCATAAATTTGTTGTTATGTATTCGTGAAAACCAGTGCTTAATTTAAGTGATTGAATGGCTATGGAGTTTTACATATAGTACCTCTAGTGTTTTAGTGTTGCTTTACTACAGCAGGATGAGATATGGCTTCTCTTTGGTGCTGGTTTCATGTATTTGTTGTGCATATGGTATCTTTTCTGCCAAGTTCAAATCTTAAAATGTAGTTAAATCCATAGTTTTCAGTCATCAGAATTCAACATACATTTAACGACACTGTTGTATATCACTTCCAGTCTTCTGCAATATGTTCATGCATATAATGCAAAAGAAGAACCCAAAGACATCAACAGCCTTTAGACAGGCTTCTAATTGATGATAAATCAAGATAATTCTACATACTGAACTTTTTTACTGTATCAGCTAACTTGTCTTTTGTATCTGTTTGCTGAGGGGAAAATGAACATTTATGTGAATGTTCTGTATTTAAATGGAAATTTAAATAAGTCACTCTTCCCTTTTTGTGCTGATGTGATGTCAGTTCTGAGCATCTCAGTGTTGCTTTTTTCATGTTTTTGTGTTCATGCTATAAGCTTAAACCCAGAATCACTTTGGGACAATGAAGTCCAGTACAGTTATATTCTGTTTCCAAATGCTTATTATACAGGATGCTGGTGTAATCCCACAAGCCTTTTTAGTGTTCCTGTGTCCTGAATACTTTATTCGTTTGTACACATTTATAGTTAGTTCTTTGAACTTGACAGAGGTTTTGGAGATCAGGCATTTTAGTGAGACTGCCAGGAAACACGGAAAAGTAAGCCTATTGCAATATCCTGGCTTCCCCAGATAAAACTAGACATCCTGGCTGGATGTTTACTGGTGTTATTACAGAAGAAGGTATTTGTGTCTTGATTCTTTCCTAGATTTGTCCATCCTTCTCCACCCTCAGTTTTGTTATTCTTTTTAGGATGGCTAGAATAAGCATGTCATGAACTTACCTTTATGTTACTGACATGTGCTTTCAACATGTAACTGCAACTGACTGGTTTAAAATCTAGGAATACCACAAACAAACAGTTATTACATTTAGCTGAAATATTTAATAGCACAGGAGGATGACGTATGCGATGGAATCTGATAGTAAATTCCTTTGTGGCAATTACATAAAGCAGTTAGTTTCAGTGCTTAATTGATAACACTGAAGCTTGCTTCACTTCCGTGAGGTGTGGGAATACGAGGTGCAGAGGTAACTGCATTCCATCAAGTCTCAGTCTAGACAGGCACGAGAGCATCATTCATCCTGTAGCAAACAAGGCAGGCTAATCACCTTCTCAAAAGTGACCTTGCAGCTGAAGAATGTGCTGTGGTGGGCACACAGGCAAGTAGAGAGCTCCGAGCCATCACCAGCAGCACAGGTCCTGGAGTTAAGGGTCTCACCTGAAAGGATGTGATTGGAATTGCAGAATGCTGGTTCCTCCTCATTTTATAGGGGTGGTGGTTTTTGAAAGAAATGGCTTAATGAGTTGCTGTACAGTTAATTATGTTTGATTGAAGGAAAAGCTTATTATCTAGCTGAGGTGGGAGGAAGTTTGAAGTGCACTTTTATAGCAGTAAGTATTAGGAAGCAGTAGTAGAAACTCAACTCCCTTTAATTGAAGGGTAACAAAGTGAGCTTTGACTTTTTCAAACAGCATTTACGGGGAAAGGGCTTTTTAAAATGTATTTTATTTATGAAAGTGGATGGTGTCTACTTCTAAGACATAGCAAAATTAAGAGGTCAGTGCGATGTAGCACAAAGTGAGCCTTATTTTAATGTTTCTGCTGAATTTGGTAGCCTTATCTTTACATAGACGCTACCACTACCAGAATTAGTTGGAGAGGACTTAGGAGTGGAAAAATGTGGGAGCTATTGAGGAATGTGTGGAAAGGTATTTTCAGGTTTTCTTGGTTATGTGAGGACAAACAGTTAATAGCAGATGCCCCTAATAGCACAGGAGGCACAAAGAGTGAGATGTGCCATGACAGCTTGAGGATAATTGTTCAAAACTCTTAACAAAGAGATGTAAAGGAAGAGGATGAGTTCAGATGGAAACTAGTTTGCCAACTGCTGTGTTTTGATTGACCCTGTGCACGTTCCTAACCTGCGGTAAGTGTTAAAATAGCTCTTGGAAAGAAGTTATGAGTATGCAGATGCCGTGTTGCTGTAGGATAAATTAAGTAAATTAACACTGTAATTTCATATTTTATGTTATCTGACTTCGTGGCCATCCTTCTTTCTCCCTTGTCAATTGTTCTGCTTGAGCAGGAGATCACAGTCCTGCAGATTAAGATCCAGTTGGAGCATTTAAAGAAGGGAAGATGCAAATGTTCTTAGTAGAGAATGAGCACAGTTCTGTAGTTTTGTTTTCACTCACAAAATCTAAATTACATAAAACAGAGCATTATAAATAAACATGAAATTAGTCATATAAACTCCTAAACTATCATTATAGCAACTATCTGACCTTAATTCAGATGTTTTGTGCATAACTACGATGGTTTTTATGAGGTGTTTTTCTCTGCAGGGTATTTGCCTCATTTGGTGAAAAAGGAGTAATTTCAAGGCCTTGCAGGGAATAGACTTTCACAGTTGCACACTCTCCTGCTTCTCTCTTCCCCATCGATGTTATATCCCCCAGTTCAGAGGTGGTTCTTTTTGTGTGCTTCTTTCTTGATCCTGTCTCTTCTTAAATTTCACTTACTGCCCGTATTTCAGTTGTTGTAGAAAGACATTTTTATTTCCACTTGAACATTGCTGTTTTATGCATTTCTTCTCTTTAATGAAAAGAAACAAGTTGTATCATGTTACTAAAAAGAGATCTTTGATAAGTGCTCAGATCAAGTGGGGTGCATAAAGGAAGTGCAAGAGACTGAAGTTTATTCTTCCCTAGAGGAATGCTTAGCTTCTCTGACTCTTCTGGTATGCTTTCAAAAAGTAACGCTCCTTTATTTTTCTACTTCTATTGTCTTGCAGAACACAAACTCTGAGACTCTTAATTGACAGATCCACTGTGGATGTATAATTTGTTCTGGGGGAGATGCTGTGGGGTGAGATTAGAGGCAGCGTAGGACAGTCACGGCCTACCTAAACTTGGCTCAGTATAGCCCACAAGAGGTGGCTCACCTACTAAACTTCTTTTACACATGCATGAGCTTGAGTGAGTAATTGAGAAAGTGATTTCAGATGTATATTTAAATATTGCTTTCAGAAAAATCATACGAAGCTTTGGTTAAGATCTGGGGAGAGAAGGCAGTTAAGGTAAAATTGTATGAAGGGCTGTTCTAGTCCTTGAGGAATATACAGGTTCAATGCCATAGATTTCCAAACTATTTCTAATATGGTGTATTTTATTAAAAGGTTCCAGGACTTTTGGGAGGCAAGCTGGTAATATAATTTCTCACTGCATAGGCAAAAACCAAAATTTTTCTCAGCATTGTCAACTCCTGTGTGGCAGGGGAAGGTGGGTGTGACAGTTCAAAAAGAAAATGATCATGCTCTCTTGGAGATCTGTATCTAGTCATTAGTGTGATAGTGGATACCTTGTAGTTCTGCTAGATTTATTTTGAATTTTCATCTTTGTCTTGGAATTGTATTGTGCAAGACTGATGAGATCAGTCTTTGGAAGTTAGCTCAGAACTGCTGTAGCCTTTGCTTGCTCTGCCCTTCCTATCCTTCCGGTTTTTATTCACCAAATGTATACAAATGTGAACACAAACACTGTCTTCGTCTCAAATGTCTCCATCTGAGGACAAAGATAGAGTTCCTTTCTCATGTCCTATACTTGGCATATGGTAGCATTTATCTAGTTCTTTTAAGGACTGCAGAAGACTTGTTCTAGCATATGGCAATAACCCTCTCACAGGTTTAAAATAAACAGAATTAAATGCAAGTCAGAGTTAACTAGGATTTCAGCAACGGTACTCCAAGAGTGAAGCTCTTAAATTCCTCTTCAGTGATCCACCAAATATTTTGGCCATCGAGAGCTGACAATTCATGCAGTACTGTCTGTCTCTATAGATTCCTGTACTTGAGTTTAATTGTCCCAAGTGCAAATGATCACACCAAGTAGTAGTGCTTGAGCAGCACAATCAGAATCTGTTTGTGTGAGGTCTGCATCCCCTTTTACACTTATACACCAGCAGCTTAAATCTGGATCCCCTGGCTGGCCTCAGGGCCCTACCTAATTCAGGCGTGCTATTTCTGTGTGGAACAGAAATAGATGCACTCAAAGGTAAAGTTGCCTTCTGCCTTTCAGGGCAGAAGTTGGTTTGGAAGCTGTATTTGGCTTTTGGTTTGAACCTGTGATGGTATTGAAGACAGAGCATAGTTGCAAGCTGCAAGTCCTGATATTTTGTAAAAACAGCTGAGAGAAAAGGAAATAGTAGTTACGGCTGCTGTGTAAGATGAAGAAAGGAAATGGGAGCCTCCCTTAAGTGCAGCCACTAAGAAGGACAGTTAAAAATAGCTTCTTTTCCCCTCTAAACAATTGTCTAAGTTGCCATAAATCTTGTTTTTTCTTGGGACATGGAGACAAGTTTCATTCCCTGGGTGTTCTGGTCTGAAACACCAGTTGTGTTTGGAGAACTTGCTCTACACACACTGATTATTGCAATACAGATGTTTAAAAGGAAAAAACAAACATAGAGGTCCAACTATGATTGTAATGAGCAAAAGCATGACAGTACTTAAAAAATAACATTGACAGTGGATGGGAGGATGACCACAGTGAAATGGAGTATGTTGCTGTTTAGTGTGCCTCTAGCAAAGAGGAACAGATACCTGGTTTGCTGCCTCTGAGTGCATTGTCATCCACTTCACCATTCATTCATTACAATCCCAAACGGATGGATTTTTTGAGATTTATCATGGTAGAAAGCTGGTTGTGATAGCTTTGTACTAAGTAAAGCTACTCTCAGAGAGAAAAGTTATGAAAAGTGGCAGCTTTATTGCAAAACATACAACTATTAGAGGCATCAATTTTAAAAGGAAATTTTGGTTTGGGAAGGTTTAGAAATTCATTTATTACTTTCTCACCAATGTTAACCATTCTGTTTCAATTCTGTACAAAAAGTTCAGAAGAGAAAACACTGTAATTTCAAATATATTTTGGAGTGTTTTACTTTGTGTCTTACCCTATTGCTGTTTGAATTCTGATTAGTTAAACTGATTTTTTAATAATTATTCCTGACCACTACGTTTCTTCAACTTACTATGCCAAGCAGGCCACAGATTCCAAGTATCTGTAGTTTTGTATTATCCACTCATGCTCTTTGTCGTTTTGATTGAGCTGCTTCTGAGATGTTTAGTAAAACAGCTAAGAAACAGATGACTAAAGAGGTTGTGTGTACAATGCCCAACTACTTAAATATATTTTAATGACTCAGCAAAAATTATTTGGTAGACGCATGGTGGATGTTCCTTATTTTAGATGAAAGTGAATTTCTAATCTTAAACTGCATCTAAATTAGCAGTTCCAAATGTCTGTACTCTGACATGCTTTCACTGCTTTTCTTAGAAGCAGCAGGAAACTAGAATGTTCCCTGTGTAACTTATTTCTTCCTTGTCTTTTGACAGTGAACCTAGTTGGGCTTCTATATTGCGAGGAAAAGAAATTGTAGAGATGTGAACACATTGCTAGAATTCTATTACTTTCATTTCCTTTTTTCCTATTCGTGTATTTCCTTTGGTTTTTTTCACTTTTGTTTCTCTCTTCTGCGCAGTGTTCTTCAAGTGTCTGTTCTGCCTGTGTAGAAGAGAGAACAGGTAATTTGAGCCTTAGCATTTTCCAGTTATGTTGCTGGAATGTTTTGGCGTCTAATACTAGTACATGTAGAATTATTCTGAGTCCTGCTTTCTCTGTAGACACCAAGAAACTCCTAGACCCAAAGGACATTTAAATGAACATATGAAACCCTAAGAGTGGTTTTGTTTAATCTTTTCTGAAGCTATTCATTTTTTGCATCTCAGGTAGTAAGTTTAGCGTGAGGGAGTCCAGTGGGCTACTGTCTGAGAATCTATAAAAGCATATTATATGGATTTACTCAGATATTGCCAACTTCTTAGTGCAGTTTGGTGAATTTTAAGATACACATACTATGGTGAAACTTGAATGTAGTTGTGGCCATTTTTTTCTTGTAATCATTTGACTTCCAATGCCTTCCTGTTTGTAACAGCCCTTATTTTTGCTAATGGTGAGCTTTGTAATTTTTCTTAAGGCTTTTTGTGTGTAAGGGAGAGTAAGATCAGAATGATTGTGGTCTTAATTAAGATTACTGGTTTTGGAATTAAGAGACAACATTTTACGTTGTCTTTGGACAGTTGGAACTTTGAGCATCCATATTCCAAAATGGACAATGTAGTGTTACTAGATTCTTGAATTAAAATGCTCTAGTTGCCAAACCTTACATTATGGCCATATGAAAACCATTATGAAAGTGGACATGGACACTGAGCTGTAGTTTCTTTACTGTGGGAGAAACATTCTATCTAGGCTCAGATTTCAAACTATATTAATGAAAAGGTACAGTAAAACTAAAAGTATCACCATCTGTTGTGGCATACAGATGAATGTGTGGTAGAGTACTGGTTAATAGATGGAACGATAAGACATTGCTAACAGAAAAGGTTATTTCAATGATTTACTACTTGGAAGCACATGAAAATTTAGTGAGGTGCAAGAATGCTGATAACATAATTGGAGATTAACTTTTTTCTGTCTTGATTTTCCCCTGTGACTGAATGGCTGAAGCACCAGGTGGGCACTAGGCTAGTGTGAAGAATGAATCCTCTTCACAGGGGCCATGGAATAAAGATCTGTTTAAGCATGTGGAAAAACCCCCATATTTGAGTTAGTCACCAGAAAAGACTGGACAGAGAGGAATTGTTCTTTGCTTAATGTCTTTGTAGACTTCTTAGTAAATAAACTAAGGAGTAGATTTTTGATGATAACACATGCACACAGATTGTGCATAATTATGTGTCTCTGCCATAGTATGAATGTGTTCCTTCTTTCAGGTCTGTAGTATGTAGTCTTGTTGGTACTAAACAGGAATCTACAGTGAACCAATTAAAAATACATGTTATCTTAAAATTTTTATTTGTTGATGTAATTCTCTAAATACTGTGGAATACAAATATGCAGTCTTGCATCCAGATATCCCAATGAGAGCTTTCTGCTGTAAGGTTATGGAAGAAATTAATTGAAAAAGAGGGAAAAAAAGCCACAAACTCAAAACTTCAGTGAAAACAAGATGTTATTAAAAAGATCTCTTGTTGTATGCTTTGAAGTGAGCAGTTTATTTCTTACTGTTCGCTACAATAATATTTTTCTCCTAAGCACAACGTTGTGACCAGAATGATAGAATAAATGCCAGGGACCTAGAGGGTGAGCAGGGGAAGGGGAAGAAGAAGAAGCTGCTTCTACAAAGCAGAGTTGCTCTTTATTAGAGACCACAAGCATTTCCAGTATTTCTTTTCTCTGTTGCAGCTGCATCGTCTCCCTGGCTTTTGGTCTTTTCATTTGGTTTTGACCTCCTTTGCTTTTGTCTGCTTTTCTGAGCAGTGGCACCACTGCTGCTTTTTTCACTGACCTGTGTTCTAGCTTTTCAGTGTTTTTCATATACCAGCTTTCTTCATATTTTTGTTTTTTTTTATTTTCTATTTTGTGTGTTTCCCAGGGAAAAGCAAGATTAGAAGACAGAGTCATGCTTTTAGTTCCGTCTTTACCAGAGTAGGTGCTTGGCTGCTGGATGAGGAGCCGAAATTCACCTCAGTTTATCCGTGAAGCACCAGATTTTTCCCTGCCTATGGAAGCAGTGTATGCAACAATCCCATGTCCTAGAGAGACTGTAGAGCATGTCCAGTGCTGCTGGTGAAAAACTGAGTTTCCAAACTAACAACCTCTTCTGAAGTTTTTCAGAGGCCTATAATTTTGGTACTTTGTCAAGAAAATGAGCAATCCTCTCTCTGTTCCCCTTCCACTTCCCCACAAGAAAAAAAAAAAAAGCTCGCCGCAAACCAACCAGGAGCCACACCCTTGGTATGAGGCAGCCTGTCTGCCACAGCTTAAATTCAGCTTCTTCCACTTTTAGAATTCGTCAACAGAATACTTTAAAAAAGCATTTTAATACAGACTTCACAACCTATTTTTTCTAGTCTTACTGCAGTCATGACAACATCATTTTAACAGAGTATGTTTTTAACTTTTAAGTAGAAAAGTGCTTGCTGTATGAAATCTGTGACCTCATGGATTGTCTTAAGCAACTGAAAATGGAGTTCTTCTAAGATGTGTCAGATCCTTAATTACAGGCAGAATTCCAGGCTGGGTTATAATAAATGTAATTACTCCCTCCCCTCTCAATTTAAATTAAAAGTAAGTAAGTATAAATAATGTCAACCCAACTGTCCCTCAATGATATCTTCAATTGGCTAACATTGGAAAGGTGGCTAACAGTGCAATTAGTTTTTAGAAGAGATTCTAAAACCTGAATTTCATGTTATGTATATGAACCTACTGAGGTGAAATAATGTGAAGATAAATGAGAACAGGAGTACTTGTTGCGGTAGTCAGTTTGACAAAACTGAATCATGATAAAAAGCCAATGACAAAACAGACCTAGTGTTTTAATGTGAATATTTGTAACCTATTTGACCTGAATTTCCACTGTCTTCCACTGTTTTCAATTTTGATGAAAACTTTACTTCTACTTGAATTTGTCATGTAACATTATTAACAAATTCTAAAAAATATCAATTGAGTACTCAGTAATTTCATGGAGTTTGCATGGAGAAATCTGTAACTGCTAGCAAAATTTTTTGAAGAAGACAGCAAGCACTCCATTATCTAGTGATTGAGAATTGACATCACTGCTGTTCTGCAGCTTGTCCCCACTCCTGGTGCTTCTCAAACAAGCTACCATCTGTGGAGAACAGTATTCTAGCGACTGCTAGCTTGTTTTCTGCTCTGTGAGCAGAAGAATGTGTATTCAGGTGAGTGTTTTTAATGGACCTATTCACAAGGGCATTAAACTCCTGAGCTGCACATGCTCCAGTTTTTACAATCATGCTTTCGAATAACAAAACCTTGTATCGCAGTGGAGAGAAATTTTTGTGTTCTGTCTCTTGGACAGTCCCAGTGGCATAAACTGTGTCTGACAACTGGTTTTATGTATGAAAGATTGTTTTAAAGGCCTTTACAGGAGAAGTAAATGTTTGTTGTGGTCCCCCTTGTGAAGACAGTGTTGTAATGGCTGCGCAGGTGTAGGTGTGCAGCTGGCTGGTGTGGATGAGGTACCTTATCACACACTCCATATTTTTGAGAGCCTACATGAGGCAGTAAAGTATTCTGATGGGGCCAGCAAGAGGTTTGATGTTTCTTAATTGACTTAAGTCTGTTTTCTGTGGTCATGAGATGTGTTGAATGTTAAAAGGAATATGAGAGACTGGCTGAAAGGTATAGGGGGTAACCATTGTGGAGTACCCCCTCCTTTTGTGTACACCAGGTGAAGCTTACAGCGGCTATGTTGAAGTAGTTACACTTTTTGGAGGGAATTTTTCATCCCCATCTTGATGAAACATATTTGGTGGTTCCTGCAGCAAGGAGAGACCTGCTCCAGGTCTGCCATGCATTGCAGAGGATAGGGCACTGGCTGTTGGGGGATTCTGGTCAGTGCATGTTTTGACACTCATGTTTTAAATTCCCCAATGCTGCAGTTCCAGTCACTGCTTATGATGAAATCATGTAACCAGTAAATTATTTACAGAGGCAGGGCTGCATTGGCAGAGGTGCCCTCATTGTGAAGTGAAAGCTCCCTAAAGCAGTGAAACAATAGAGAGTAGAATTGGAGCAGAATTTAAATGAAGTAAAGATTTTGTGGCAGACAGTCAGAAGGTCAGATAGGGTTTTCTGAAGTACTGGCTGGGTTTGTCTCTGTAATCTGATACTGCAGCCCTGGAAGTTTGTAGAGCTGTCTGGTTTTGTTTATAAGGTGACTAAAATGTGTGTTTGGCATAGCATCTTCTAATAAGCTACTATGGCTTTGCTTGTCAAGAACCTGTAAGGGATTCTCAGATCTTCTCAGGTATTATTAGCAAGGCTGGGGAGACAAGCTCACTTCAGTTCAAGCTTGTTAAGAAGAGCATGCCGACCACTCTTGGTATGGCAGAAATAGTATATTTCAAACAACAGCAGCAAAACTACACTTCTTTCTCTCTACTGCCAAACTTACTCACACCCTTCACATCCCAGGCGAAAACCTGACTGAGAACAATTGATGTTAACTCCAAGATCAAATATTAACCAACATTACAATATTTACTACTATAACTTAATTGCATAATTTTACAGGGTTTACAGTGATTATGGGTATGATACATTTTCAAAAGTTGTGTGGAACTGAGAAAAATGAGTTTTGAAGGTAGATTCCCCCCATACACACCCCCTATGGCCACTGGAGCTAGCAGAAAAATTCTCTGAACCTTTCTAAATATTGTTCATAAACAGTAATAGATGTCTCGTTTGTTTTTCTGATTCTTAACTATTCCCTGTGATTTATTATTTCATTAGAAGCAAGCCATTATCCCACAGGAAACAGTTTTAGAGCTAATATATACCACTGCAAGAAATAATTTTTTTTTTTTACTTTTCATGGTTCCTGTTTAAGGTAAGGCTAGATAGTAAATTTTTGAAGAATTCTGAGTAACTTACTCTTTTATGAATTAATTATCTGCTGTTCTTAACAGCTGCCACTGAGCAGTGTTCATTGAATATACACAGTAGTAGTGCACCATAGCTAGAAGATACTTCAGATCCTTTCAGCAGCAGATAGTCATATGGTGGGATGGACTCTGCATTTCGGTGGTTTGAAAATGTAATCTGTGTTACTGATGGTCTTTGGTAGGACAAAGTGACAACTTCAGGACTGGTATGTAAGCTGGGCAGCTGGAAGCAAAGGGTAATGTTGGCTTGTCATTAATTTGATGCAGAATTGTGCTTGCCAGGGTCAGTGCATCGGGATTTGCAAATGGTGCCACAGTGTCACCATTCATACAATTTTTGGTTTAGTGGGCAGTGTGTTACCTTGAAAATAAGTAATCCATGAGATAAGAAATTATTTTGTTCTAAAAAGTTTAATACAAAATTCTGGCTGCACTTCTTTTATGTAGATGTTTTATCAAGAAATACATTTCTCTCTGACTTATCCCTTCCCCTGCCACCCTTCTTTGTTTCTTTTTCATTTCAGGGCAAACAGAAGTAATTTCCCTGTGGGGATGGTGTTTAATGTTTTTTTAAAGGTGATCTATAAATTTTTAACTATGAATACCGAATTTGGGGGTTGCTTGGCATTGCTTTTGAAGACATGTCTGCAATTAACAGAAGTTGAGGTTTGGTGAGTGAGTGCCCTTTGAGGTAGGGAGAGGCAGAGGTGTTCTTGGAATTCTTTGCTTACTTGTGTTCCATTTGTGTCATTCTGGCAGGAGCCTTCAAGGAACTAGGCAGAAAAGTGAGGCTTCTGGAGCTGAGGATTTAGTCATCCTTCTACAGCAGCAATCCATTAGGAAATCTCTCCCAGCTTCTCTCCTGCTCCTAGCAATGTAGTCCTTCCTCTCCCTTGTACTCATCTGGAACCCCTCATTAAGCAGGTTTAAGTCTGTAACTGGCAGAAATTTAAGCAGTGTTTTTGTGGGGCTACTGACCTAGTTTTCTGCTAGACTGGTGAGTTACAGCAGCTCGTGGGGCTCCTGCTGTGGGTCAGCTCCAACACTTGTTAAATAGTGGGAGTGTGCAGTGCTTTTGTACCCTGCTTTGAAATTTTCAATGTTTCTGGCAATTATTCTGAGAAAGAATTTTAGCTCTGCCTGCTCACTATTTATTCAGAAACTTAGGGCTGCTAGATGGTGAAACACAATCCGTGTATGTACTTAGATTCTGTGAGTGGCTGGGTTTCTTAATAACCCACGTCTATATCCTATTGTAAATCTAAATTTGAAGAGCCTGTGGCACTTCCCTCTGGTGCAGAATGGTCTGTATTTCTTCTTTTATGTTATTAGAGCAAGGTTTCAAGATAGATAGCAAGCTAGCTATCTAAACTTACCCTTTAAACACGTTTCAGACTGGTAACATAATTCATGTCTGTTGGTGGAACAGGGCTCTTCTGCATAGGAGATGAATGATTGTAACAACATGAAATATTATAATGTCACAACAACACTTCAAATGTGAAATTTGCTGTAGAATTCTGTAGAATAATACAGTATTTATGTGCTGAGCAAAATGGTTTACAAGGTGTAAGCAATTAAAATAAATGCTTCATTGTGAAAGATCCATGTGATTAACTAGTAAAGTTCATAAGATAAAATTTTTTAAGACTCTTTGCTGTGTATTTTTCTTCTAACAGCAAATCTTTGAACTTTTTTTACCTGCAGGTAGATTCACCTGCCTTCCAAGCTGAGAGACTTGGAAGCTATTTGCCTGCTTATCTTACCTTATTTTAGTAACGATTTACGTTAAGGAAATTGAAAGGACGTTCTGAGTAATCAAACACCTTTTTATCTTCCATTATTATCAAAGTTCATTCTCATAAAACTAATTAAAGGTCATTTTTGTTGTGATACGGTGCAGTTGTCTTGCGTGGTTAATCTGTCTTTATACATCATCTCTCTGTGAAGCCCTCCCTCTTCCCAGTGCCTTTACCTTATCCTAGAGGAAGACCTGAGATATTTGCATTGGACAAGTAATCTTGAATTTCATGAATACTTGTGTGTAAGGAAAGGCAAGTCTGATTATTTGCAACACTTGAAATTCCAAAGTCCACTGGTATTTGTCCAGAGTGACTCAGGGTCAGCACAAACAAGGAAGTACCAGATTTACTGCTCAGAGATGGTTCGGAAATGTCTGTGTGGAGTAATTACTCGCAGGAAGCTGTATGGGAATAGGAAGTCTTAAAATGCCAAAACTGGCGAGTTAGAGAATTTGGGGAGAACCCAGGCACCTGTGACTAGCAGGCTCATCGCTGATTTTGCTCTTCAGCTTGAGTGATGGTTGCCCAACAATCTGCTTTTGACTTCTTGTATTTCAATGTGGATTTGTTTCTTTTTATTTAAAAAAAAATCTGTTTTAAAATATATAATTATGGTCAATTTTTCAACTTTTCACTTTGCTTCTAGAGGTTTCTAGAGGCTTGTCAGAGATAAGTATAAAATGGTTTTCAGGAAGGAAGTCACATTGTTAGTATATTATCCAATTAAATTTTAATGGCAGAGAACGTTTGGGTGTCTGATTTCTCTCGGACAGAGAAATCTCTCATATATAGTTACTGAAATACTGAATGTTTTCTCTATAGTTTATTTAAAGGGATGTTCAGAGAACTTCTTTGCATATTCTATCAAAATACATGCAAATTGGCTACCCAGAAGTCCATTCACTGAGCTATCAAAAATGTATTAAAGCACTTCAAAAAAATTGAACCAAGCGATCCTGAAGTGTTATCAGTAACATAGCAGATTGTTCGCATTTCTCATTTCTTTACCAAGAAATTTGAAATTTCTTCATCGACCGGTGGATGTACTTGGTAATAGGTTGCTGTGAAATAGATGGTGTTACATTTTAGCTCCACAGAGGTCAAAGAATGCAGTGGCATTTAGTGCTCAAAGGTTTAGTATCTTACTGTTCTTTGTACAATTCTATATTGTTAATTACGCAGTGCAGAATGAGGTTGCAGCTTAAACTTCTGTAAATTCCCATGAAGGCACTATGACAAGTCAATGATTTGAAAAATATTTTTCCCATGAAAAAGTTCTTGGTTTTAATTCATGGATGTGTGGATGGAATCACACAGTGGAATATTGAAACAATCAGAAAACGGCAGTTTTCTAACATGCCTCCAGCCAGCATTTGATGAGTACAAATTTCTATTTCAGTGATATGACCACTGGCTCAAAACTACTGGTTTCTTTGCATTTGTAGAATTGTTAGATGTTTGGTTTGCTTTCAAAGGAAGCGGTGAAGCCTGGGGTGCAGTTCTGTGGTGACTGAAGTTGGTGTGAACCTTGACCTGACAGGGACTACCTTTGTGGACTTCCACCCGCCTCCAGTATGCACTGGTAGCCAGCTGGCCTTGCCTTCTCTTCCCTGCCAGCCCCAGGGCTTCAGTGAGGCCCTTCCGAGAGCGGGCATCTCAAGATGAACCTCCCCCTGCTCCCAGCTTGTTCTTTCCCCAGAACGTCTGTCCAAACTGGTTCTCTGGGCACTTCCATGAGTGTCAGCTCTGTCTCAAGAGAAACAGCAAGGAGGGGAGGAGAAGAGGCAAAATGGTGCTAATCCTACGTCAGTTTGGGTTGAGAGGCAGTGTAATGGCCCCGGGAGAGACATAGAGAATTATTCCTGGATTACTGAATAACAGGGTTGTCTAGAGTTATTGAGAAGCCCATTAGAAGAAAAATCTGTCTCACCGCAATTGGTCCATGGAGCACAAGAGACCCAGTAGTTCACTACTGATGTGTAAAAAAACACATAAAACAATTTAAAACTGCATTGTCTCAATGAAAATCTTGGCTTAAGTGTTGATGTTTTGGGAACTTCTTGCCTGAGGAGAGAGAGATTTCTTTTTTTCTTCTGCTATTCCCTTTGAAAGTTTACTTGTTTTCTAGGAGAAGGAGGCTTGTTTTGGGGCTTCACTATACTGTGCTTTTTAGTGATCTTTGGAGCAGACCTTTGCTGCAAGGAAAAAGCAACTGAATAACTTTGAGCTGGTTGTGTATGCTACACTGACTTTTGTTGCCATCTTTTGAATTTCTGCAGTGATTTTTTTTAACTGCTGTTTCTGTCACTGGGTAAATAGTAAGTGGTGTGAATACATAAGTGTTGGTGTTTTTTCCTTTTTTTTTCTTTTGTTTTATTTTAAAGCACCCATTTCTACTTGAGAAGCCTTTCTTTGTGGTACTTCCCAGCCCTTCTCTTTTGTTTCACGAGGGCCTCCCTAGAATGCTTAAATATGCTAATCCCTGGCAGAAGGAAGATAAAGGCTTTATAAACTTTTCGGGTTTGTGAGCCTCTGGTTACTTAAGGTAATGAGAAAATGTAAATAATAAAGATATGTAAATGATGTGGATATTATTGTCTAAAAGGTATACTGTAGATATAGCTGGCTTTTGAGAGGCTTCTATAGTAGGAGAGATAGTAAGAGATGAGAGACATTGAAACAGAAAATTTGCAGAGCTTTGGGGAGCTGTTTCTAGCTCTGCTACTGTATCATATTTGATGATTTTAAAATAATATTAAATAATATAAAATAATTGTTAAATTATTATAATATGAAATACATAAAATAATTATTTCTGTTCTGAAAAGCTACTTGTTTAAATAAATCATCAGTACAATTTTGCATAAGCTTATACATTACCTATTTATAATTTAAATATTTCATACTGAAGAGTTGATTATGACTGGGGTTATTTTTTTTCCTCCCATTTCATCTGTTGCTCTGTTTTGGATTATTTGGTAAAGTGATAGCTGCATTACGGACACAATCTGTTACTAGGGTGTTCTGCATCATGTTTGGATAAGCTATAAGCATGACATGCAGAAGAATGTGCAATGTGTATATTGCTTGAGATTTTAAGAAAGTAAAGTTCATTTTTTAAGAAAATATGGGATGGATACTTGGTGTTAGCTCTATGATTTTTAGAGATACTAGCATGAGCAAGAAAAGAAAAACATGAACACTATTGTTTTTATCATGGTATTTGTGATCTATTGCAGACTTCCTAAATTCCAGGTTCAAAATCATAATTTCTTGGGGCACATACAACAGAAAATTGACGAATCTTTAACGATAAGCACAAAGTTAAGGATACATTTATGTTCTGCTGAATACTGGTCTCGAACGATAAGCCAAACAAACACATTTATTTTGTGTTCATAAACAGCTTGGGTTTGCATAGTCAGATTTTTCTTGGTGCTTAATTGCTTTTTTATAAAGTATTACTTTATGATGGACTTTTACACAATTGGGTAATTCAATTTTTTATGTGACCTGGTAAACAAATGGTTTTGGTAGTTAGTTATGGACATTTTAAATGTCAGTTTGCATGTTCTAAGGCTATAATTGTCGATTCCAACTCTAGAGAAAGATGAAAATCTTACAAAGATTGAAGGAAGTCATTGCTAGCAAAATGTTCTGTTGTTGTTTTTAATGCAAGCTGTTTCATGCCATTACCTTCCTGAAAAGAATATTGATTAATGACATTAAAGGGTATTGAATTGCATTTAAAATTTTGAATTGCTTAGCATCCATATTTGCATTTTAGTTGGGTAAAGCCCATTGTTGCTTTTCTATGGAAGTTGTGATTTGATACAGTTGGTTTCTTTCTAAAGACTGTTGGCACATGTGTAGGATAGAACAGGATCATGAAAAGGAGAAATACTAATTTCATATCTGTGGAACAAAAATTTCTAGAGGTTTGGTGTTTTTTTTACACAAAATGCTATAGTCTCTGACTTAGAGCCCTAAGCTGCTGCTGCTTAGAAACCAGAAAATTGTACTGGAAAATATTGTATGTTTGTGTGTCTGACATCTGAAACTGGTCAGAATTGGAAATCATCCAAAAAACATATGCAATGTAAGTGTTGGATTTCAAAAATACTGTACTCTGTTACTGGCACCAAGTGAATAGCTGGAGGGAAACTAATGTAACACCCTAAAACCTTTTCACACCCTGAGCAGTGAGC
Source organism: Promerops cafer (assembly GCA_013398275.1). Classification (NCBI taxonomy): domain Eukaryota; kingdom Metazoa; phylum Chordata; class Aves; order Passeriformes; family Nectariniidae; genus Promerops; species Promerops cafer. The sequence goes on from VZSE01006401.1 coordinate 1,101,325, forward strand.
TTGCTGAAACGCTTTTTAACCAGCAGGATAATCCTTGTAGATGATGTGCAGTTGGTCACTGGGAAAAACCTTTTCTCTCATACTGAAAAGAAAGGTCTTCTGATCATTTTGCCCATACATTAAGAATTACGAAAGGCCAGTCTTGTGCATTTTCCCGTCTCCTTCTTGTTAAGCATCGCACAGGGGATTTGTGCTGCACACCGGTGGTGGTACAAATAAATAAGAAGTGCAGTTTTCCAAAGCACATAGCTGCCTCCTGAAGGAATATGTGGAAGGTAATAGCCTTAATCTGAAGCTTCACCCTTACTGTGGTGTGTGTGCTTTGTCACCGTGTTGTCACGTAGGCACTGGTGCCATCCTGCCTGCAGTGGGGGAGGTCCAGTGTCCTCGCAGCTCCTTCCCTCTGCTGCTGCTGATCCTGCTGCTTTTCTGCTTCATTACCCTGATGTGGGCATTGTTGATGCCTTTTCACTCTGCCCCTCAGTCTGATTCAAAGGCTACTTTGGTGTATCTAAAGGAAAAAGTCTTTCACCTCCTTCTCACTCAAAATATAGCCTACTTAGCAAATACTTCATGGTGTGATTATGGAACTGTGTTCAGCTGCACTGTTACAAAGATTTAAATGGAATTCAGACTGAAATTGTAGTCCAGTTTGGTGAGAAAATGATAAATGGAATAACAGGTTTTTCGTGATAGCAGCTTGCTAAATTACAGGTTGCTGAATGTTGTTAAGAAGAGCAAACATTTCCATCTCTTCCATCCTGTTAATTATGCAGAATCAGTGTCTCTTCTCAAATATCCTTACGTATAAATTCTTATTTTTGATTTCACAGGCATTCATTTGTATGTATGTGAGAGGATGATGTTGGTTGCAACCTTTTCCTTCAAGACCATATAGTGGATTGCTAATTAATTTTAAAATTTAGTGATATCTATTACACTAAATCATTATTTAGGTATAAAAATGGTTTTACATTTCAGCTGATAAGTGTTACGACCAGTGGATATATAATTTGTGATTAATATGGGAATGGGCTGTCATGGCAATGGTAAGTCAGCCAGTGCTTTGCCCCTCTGGAGCAGATGGACTTACCTGCTGTCTTCCAGCATCTTTTCTCTTGTACCCTTAATCTTCCTTACCTGTATTTTTTGTTTGCTGTTTGTATTTCCCACACCCTGTGTGTGCTGTTACTACTGTATTTAATTAAGTGGTTCACCTTAGCAAAATTATCCACATGCAGTGCTTTACTGAGCACCATGCTAGGAATCGCCTTAAGTAGGAAGCAATGTCTCGTTGCCAAGTGTCATCTGGAGAGACCTGCACCCCCTTCTTCCTCTCAGCAGTGGGGAGGCATTAGGTTTTATCTGTAGCATTTATTACAACTTCACTTTGTGCTCATTAAAGCTCATCCACATATTTCATTGGGTACAATCTCTTGCTGTTCCTAATTCCTTGTTCAGTGATACATGATCAAGCAGTAACCTTCTCCCTTACCTTTGGGGAAAAGCTTCTTCCATTCTGACAAGGCTGACATGGGTGGAGAGAGCTGCTGTTGGTCCTAACCTAGGATTTACTTGGTGTGTTCATTAGATACTACAAACAGAATGTCTGTAATGTAAGATTTGCAGAGTAAATGCCTTTGTTAAATACTGTGTATTTATACTGTGTATGTAATTTTTATGTTTAAAACAAAAGGCTAGGGCTGAGAACTGCTTTCAGCACAAGATGGTAATGGGAGTAAACTTCCTACGTGTTTGTTTTGAGCTTGGGCAGTGCTGGCATTGAGCCTGAGGAGATGGGATTCTTTGTTGGTTTACTCCTGGTAATTTACAAAAGTTACCCTTTTCAGATGGAACTTGGCTGCCGGTAGGATCTGAATGTGTGGTTTCTCGCGGGGTGTCCCTTCTGTGCACAAGTGATCTTTTTGAAAGGATGTGTTTTGGGCCTTGTTAGCAAGGATTTGGGTTATACCCTGTAATATGATGGTCAGTCAAACTCAAATTACAGTTTTAATAAAGTTTGCAAATTATTGTAGAGAAAAGTGACATTTCTTTCCAAGTTAATAAACCCCTAAGCCAAACAAGAAAATCCTACTCCATAAATGGGTAAGAGACAGCACTTTCTGTACACAATTCATTGTATTCTGGCTATTTTTTTTTCTCACTTGAAACTTATTGTAGATCCGCTTGGAAGCAACGAAACTGCTCTCTATTGTATTGTATTGTTAGGTTGTATTGTAATATTTTTTGTTTTAAACCAGTCTTGTAGTCAGTCAGAAAAGGAGATAATCTGAAATACAGATATGAAGCATAAAAATTACTGGCATTTAAAAAATGTGGAAGTATGAGTGAGCATTACATTCTTGAGCAAATTGAGTAAGTGGTGTCACTAATGTGTTATTGAGGTGTTTCTTTAGTTGATTCTTGTTTAAAGAATGAATCTCCTGCTTTGTAGAATTTGGTTCCTCTTGTAGTTATTTGCCCTATCAGTGATGCTTAGAAGTCAGAACTTCTCTACTAGTGATTTATTTTTTTCCCCTCAAGTATTGAATATATAACTGAGTTCCTGGCAATTGAAATTAGAAGAGTTAAGGATTTCTTTTGCATCAAATGTTAGCTGACTTGAACAGCACTATATGTAAACTTTGTTAATTGTTATAAGGTATTAGCGCCTGCTTTTCTTGGAGGAGAGTTGAAGTGACATCGGATTAGCTCAGATGAAGTCCGGGGTATGTGATATTCTAGAATGTCTGTTTGTCTCTTTATTTTGGAAGAAAAAGCCCTGCTGTCAGGCGCGGCTTTGCCCGCGGTCCTTGCCTGTTTGATGAAGGCTGTTTGTGGCGCTGAGAGGCGTCTGCAGTGCCAGGGAGTTGCCAGGACCTCATTAAGCGCAGCTTGGAGCAGAGCCAGGCATTCAGGGCAGGGGAGCCTCAGCGCTTTCTCTCCCAGCGAAGAGAGGCAGTTCAGAAAGGGAGGGGAAGAAAGAAAAGACTGCTTCACCCATCAACTGCTGTGTTTTATTGTGCTGAAGGGGTTCGCCGAGTTCTTGGAAATAAACTCCGGGCCATAACTTTTGCTGGCTCTTGTAAAAGTTGAATGTGGCCCCTCCTGTCCCTCGCCTTTTTCCTTGGCGTTAGTGAGACACAATAGCTGTAACAGGAGATTGAAAGGTTTTCCCCTATTCTTGGTACTGCTCTTGTTCTATACTCGAAATCAAATGAGAAATAATGTGTTAAAGATGTAAACATTGCCACCTTAGAAAAATACGATCTTGTTTTCACATGTCCCATTCTTTGCAATCTGTAAATTATTTTTAAAAGTGTGTTCAAATCCATTTTCTTAAACTGTAAATGATTAAAATAATAATTTCTATAAGCATAAAACTATTTTTTGGCTAATACTAAAAGTATGTTCTCTGTATCAGTTATGGCAAAAACTTCAGGTAATTTGTAATTTTTCTGAAATACTCAGCAACTGAGGGAACTGTTGTAAGAGATCAAGAAAGAGCACGTTCTGAGAAGTTCTGCCTGACAGAAGGATTTTCAACCCTGATGCCAAGTTTTTCCTTCCGTATTGAACCTATGATTTTGATCTGGATAAGATTTAAGGCTTTCTAAAAACACAGTAGCTCTGAGCAGCACCAATATAAAAAGCTTTTCATTTAAGTGCTCCCCTGCTGAATGTTTTGAACAACTAAGATGAAAAACTGTGCCCTGAGATGTCTGTGCAAAGACAATCCAGAATAATTTAGTGTAGCTGAGCCATTGTAATGTGGATTGCTTTTAACAGTGAATTGGATGTGTGTTACATGAATGTGTCTGGATCTCTCTTCTGTCTTTCTCTTTTACCCAGAAGTGCCCAAAAAGATTGCAGAGGGAGCAGGGGGAAGCATGAAAATGAGTTACAACCTGCTGCCAGCCAGAGCTGTCAGCTGTGAGAGGGACTGTTTGCTCGTGTTAGCTGACTTGTTTTGCAAATTTGAAAAAACGACTCTCCAGACTTTTTTTTTTAGAAATTACAGTCCCTTCATCAGTTTAATAGTTTATTTAGGAAGATGATGGCATTCTTAGCACAGCTGGGGAAACCTCCTCTACCTGAAGAAATAAATGGTGGCTTTTGTTGATGGTTGTACTGGCAAAGCTTATACACTGCTGTTTTCTGTTTTGAGAACGGAACCTGATAATGAGTCAGAATATTCATAAAACTAACACATGGCCCCTCAGACTCCCCAGGACTTGTGATTTCAGCAGAGCCCCTTTGTGGAGATGCGGTAGACAGACTGTCATGCAATTTACTGTTTGGGACCCGTATGTATAATTTTGTAGACTAGGGAGTATGTCTTGAAGGTATTTGTTACTGTTTTTCTGACATTGGATTTACTTAAGCTTAAGGAAGTGCTATTGAACGAGATAAATTGTAGTAAAGGAGACTGTATGCTGGTGGAACACTGCTGTTTGTACAGCTGCAGGTCAGTTAATAGAGACATAAAGAAGCAGGCCAGGGTGGGGATCTGAATAGTCCTATATTGTCTGAAAACTTAGCAGGGTTGATTATGAAGGAGGGAAGCAGCCTGTCCCATACGGTGGTGTTAATAATTTTCTGGGAGCAGGGCAGTGCAAGGGGCAGTGCTGCTGAGTGGTTACAGTTAGTTTTAAACCAGCATTTGTTTTACAATGCAGATAAGTTGTCTGAAAGAAAATGTACCTTTTTTTTTGTTTGTTTGCTTTTTCACAGGGATTTAGAATTACTCTAAGGATTGCACAAACTGATGTTAAGTCAGTGTAGTGGTTGTCTTTTGCTAGTATATCTTACATGTGTAGAGAGGAGTGAGCACTGAGTTGATACACAAGTACTGACATACAGTTGGTACTTGAACCTAGAGGGAGATGATTTACAATTTCTCAAAAAATACTGGTTTAATTTTTAGGGGATGTAGCATCAGAGAGAGGAGGACGTACCAATGGCTATTACTTTCTGTAGATTTCTTTTTCAAGAAGTGACAGTTCTGCAAGTATTTAAAACAACACTGTCAAAAGCTAAAAGTATTGGAAATATTGCTGACCAAGTGGAAAACTAAGATTTCCGCCTTCCTCCAGTTGGAAAAGATAAGTTAAACATTTACTATGTTAATAGTACACAGCTATTGATAACAGTGTGTAGGAAAAGTCTAACTGATCACTGCAGCTTATTGTTTAGTAAAACTAGAATGGGTGAAGAACAAATTTGAAAATCCTCATAGAAGCATTTGCTGTTGACTTTTTTCCCCCCCTAAGCTTGACAATGACATATTTTGAGACAGATGTGAAAGATGTATCTAGTTGCAAATTCAGAAGGTTGTAGCTTTCCTTGACACGGTCTAAATAATGCTGCACATTCCTGAAGCAATATTTTGAGACGTGGGAACTCTACAGCCATAGATCCTGCATGCCATCTTGGTGCTTAAAAGTAGCTGAGACAGTTAGAAGGAAGTAATTTCATTGAAGTTTTACCTTTTTTCCCCACAAAATATGCACAAGTGAGAGGTGATCTCCTTGAACTTGTTTAGCTCACAAAAAAAAAAAGTTTTAAAGATTCTAAATAATTATGAGCAGAACCATTTCTAGTTCAAGTTAAGCAGACAAGTATATTTGGTGTTTTTCTGTGCCTTGATAGTGTGCCAGAAATGTGTAATCAAATTTGCATGTCTGGGTTTGCATTTAGTACCTAAAGCTCCATGTATGTAATTTAGAAAATATTTTTTGGTTAGATACTTGGTTTAAGAATTTAGAGAACCATTTAAGAAATGTTTTCAGTTGTTATTGCTGTTGATGGTAGTTTCTCATTGTTGTTTGCAGGTTAGATATTGATACTACTTAAACTTTTTCTCAGACCTGAACTCCATACATAAGATATCCATCAGAAATTGTAGATATTCCCTCATTTATGATTTTAAAAATGAAAAGTTATTATTGAAGAAAGATTGTTACTACTTACACATTTGTCAAATGACAGTGGTAACTTAAACCTTTTTGTTGTACTTCCCCCACTAGTGACCGTGAGATTCCTCACTGCAATAGATGGATTTTATAGGGACTCCAGTTAATTGACAGCTGAGGTTGTTTGGAGTGTTATGCCCAGGGCTCTAGAAGGGAAGTAGAGATGTGTGTTCTGTCTAGTATTTTTCAAATATGGCCTGCACAATATTAATTAATTTCATGATGTGTATATGTCCCTCCATTATTTATTATCCATTCAGAAGGGGAATTCATGCTGTCCCCATTTTCCTGCGCTTGAATTCTTTGAGAGGTGTGCCAAGGAAGCACAAATATTTGGTGTCTGCTAGGAAATGTTTTTTCTTTCACTCATAAGAACCGAGCCATCTGTCAGCTATAGCAGAAACTTGCAATAAGAACTACAGACAGTATTCTTTGATGTATTAACCCTTGTTTCCACTTATGTGAACCAGAGGACAAAGGGCTGAATCTCCAGGACATAAAGATGTTACTAGTACATGACCACATTGCCATTTGTAAATGCTGGCATCTGTGCCTGCCCTTAGCAGTGGTGAATTATTCGTCTCTCCCGGCACAGTCCTGCCCAGGGCCTTCATTTGGCACGGAAGGTACAATAAATACCAGAAGTTCACCTTGCTACTGAGTGGTGACTTCTGCGAACTCAAAAAATGGATTAGACCAGAGCCTGGCGAATGTCTTGATGATTATTTTTCAGACTAGGACCCAAATCAGGGAATCTATCAGAATTTTTATCAATTCCACATGGTTTGGGCAACAGGAATACAGTGGAGAACTGAGGCATTCTGATGATGTTCTAATTTTTACTTGAATGGCAGTTATAGTTTGTACTGGCACCTGAAAGGATCTTCTTGGTTTTTCTTGCTTCTGTAACATTGAATTTCATACAAAAAGGTGGAACCAATGAACAAAATACTCAATTGTCTGTTATTCACCCCTGGATGGCTGCATAAAAAAGATAAGCCAATGGTGCCTTTACTCCAGTCTTCTGTCTTTTCCTAGAGGTAAAACAACCCTGGATCTGTTTACAGTCTCCATAGTACTTTTAAAAAAAATATTATTGCCATTAGTTTTTTCTAAGATTTTGATTCAAGGATACACAGCCTTTTCTGCAAATTGCATCCAGGTAGTTAGGCAGAATTGGTTTGCAGCAGATGTAGTGAAATGTTACAAAATACCCTGGATGCAGCATGGTGAGTCAAAGAACTGGGCTACCAGAGAAATCTCCTGTAAATGTGGAATTCTGGCTCTGCTGAAATATGTGGCAGAACTGCCTCTGACTTTAATGAGGTCAACCCTTGGGTTGTAAAGGGACTCAAATAAATACCTTGCATAACTCTTTTCTTTTCTAGTGACATTTCCTGCAGGCATTTGGGTGCAGATATTGATTGCTTTATTTCTTTTCAGAACTGTGAAAATAGGTGAATTTATCCAAGTCTGTGTGGGCCTTGCAAGAGCAACTTCTGCAGCAGATGTCCCTGCTAGTCTTGGAGGCTTTGTAGGAAAGAGAGGCTCCTTAGAAAAGCAAGATAGACATGGCATTTTGTTCCATCTGGAATCTGAGTGTGTTGCATCAAGGAAGTTTCAAGAGCTGCAGTTGCTATAGTGATGCTTGCAGTGATGTTTTTCAATACTTATTTTCTTTGAACACATATAAAAAGTAAAGCTTAAGAAAATAAAAGTTGTCAGCCTCAGATTCATTTAGCTTTAAATGGTGTCTGGAGTAGAATCTTCTAAATGAATTTATGCATGTCAAGAAAACTGTATGAAATGAAAAGAATGTCTGCTTTGTTCATCCTACTGCCAAGCGTAAGTTTTGGGTTTTAATAGACAAAACTCTTGATTCTTTTGAGATGCTGCTTGTGTCAGTGTAGGATTAATGTTAGTGTGTGCTTCAGCAGAAGGTGATGGGGGTGTGTGGATCCCGTAGGATTCAATTGTTCATAATGCTTTAGAAACGGACCCTGCTGTGAGGAGCGTGTGGCTGAGCTCAGGTTAGAACACAGCGAGACACTGCATGTGGCTCTTCTTCCATTCCTCCCTGTTCCATTGCAACTGATCTTGGTTGGGAAGCTGTTTGCTCTGCTGAGAAGGAGCAGAGAGACCTCTGCAATGTTTTTCAGCTTCCACGCTGACATCTATTTGTCTCTAACACTGCCATTTGACACTTGACCGGAACTTAACTTCAGTACAATTGAAGTGAAGTGTAAATGGTTACATGTGTATGCTAAAAAAGTTATGGAAGTGAGAAATGTGGATTGGATCTGATGATGGGAAAAGTTCTGGCCAGATTGGGAGCACCGTGTTTGCCAGAGGTCCTCTGAGAGCTGCTGTGCTACGTAGGAGGCACTTTTAAGTAATCTTTCCTTCGGCCGTAAAATGTCTTGTGCCTAATAAACGCCTTTTCTTTCCATTGGAATGGTTCTGGTGCCACTTGTCTCTACCCAGCATGCTTTCTTTGAACTCTGGAGAAATGAGTATCCATGAGGTCTTTACTCTTCTATCAAATTTGATTGGAAATTGCAAGTGAGCAATGTTTTACCATGGGCAGGAGAGGAGGAGAGAGTCTGTAAAAAAGAACTTGTCTTAGCATCTGGTGTCTCTAGGTTATGGAGCAGACATACGGTTAAGAAAGGGACTGCTTTTTGTGTGGGTAACAACAAACCAGCGGGGGAAATCTCCTCTGCTGACATTCTTACTGCAGTGCTGTGTCCATCCACTGGTGAATGCATGTCAGCGTGAGCCCCTTCAGGCTGGTTTGTGGGTTTGGCTGGCAGGCTCATCTGGGGTCACCAAGATAATCTTCCACAGTAGGTGCTTGTGCCGGTCAATTTACCAGGGCCCACAGAGGTCTCTGGAATGTCCTCACCTTCTCTCCCTCAGATTCTGGAGTTACATATTTTATCCCATAAAATGAAAGAAGAAATTGCTTCTCCTGAATAGGGACTTTGATAAGAACTTTGTGGTAACAGGCAACATGATAGTAACCGGGATGGATTTAATCTTTCTTATTTTAATGTTTTTGATATGTATTTGGATGAAAGCCTGAGTTGGATCCTGTCTCAGTTTATTAATAATCAGAATAAAGACACAGTGAAATGACTCAGGGCAAAAAATACTGAAGCGTGGAGGCCAGGTCACAGGCTGAAGAATGCCAAAGACAGTCACAATGGAACCATGTGTTGTGTCAACTTAGTGCATCTGTTAGTGTGGGGTTTTTGCTGATACTTTTTTAATGGTTTAAAAAAGAGGGACTAGTTTCTTCATTGTGGACTTATATTGTGGTAGAAATCAGTATCTGCACAAGCTTGGATAAAATTAGGTGAGAGTGATGGTGACTTGGCAGCTGCTCACAGGAATTGTGCTGTATGTATAGAGTGACCTAGAAAAGGTGTAGTGGTGCTTAAGAGAGAAACTGGCAGCTGCTATCAAATGCATCAGGGGAGGAGCAGGCATGGAAATGATAAGCAGATTGAAAAAAAAATTCAGTGCAGGACTGGATGTGGTGGGACTTTGAAAGGTAAAGTATAACAAGGTTAGGCATCAAGGGGAGAAATAGCAAGAGAGAGAACCATACTGCTACAGGGGTACAACAGGGAGGTGGAAAGGTACATAATAATGACTTCTGTGGTGGTGTAAAACCTACCTGGAACTTCAAACATTGTGGGACAGATTTTGCACTCACTGTTTCATTAGCTTTTAAAGTCCAAATACTACTATTATAATGATGGTATTTTATGAGTAAGCTACTCAGTGTGTGCAGAGATTGCTGAAATTCATTGTACTTAACCTTGCCTGTGTTTTCAGTTACAAGTTAGTATTTTTGCAAAGCTTGAGAATTGTCGTGTCCTGTTAACATTTTTTTTGTAGCATTGAAAATATCCTGAAACTTGATTTTCACGTACAGAAAAAAACAATTATTTTTGTTTAGAACTTTATTTACATTTGTCCTTTGCTTCCTTGTTTGGCTTTGTATTGAGCCAAGAGAGCTTCAGCTGAAGGGAGTAATGGTGTCTTTCTGTTTATTAGGTAGAGAAAACTCAGATATAACTGAATTAATTCCTCTTTTTTTGATCCATGGAATGCTGCCTTTCCTCTGTAACTGGTGGTCACTGGGTTATTGTCAGATGGTAACAGTTGCACATTTCCTTTGTTGGACTTTCTTCATTTTCCTTCGTTACTAGTCTACAAAGATGACCTGGCCTGGATTTTTGTGTTCGTGTTTTGTACTCTGTTCTCCTCTTCACAGAGAAGAGACTTATTTATCTGCCAACATCTTCATTATTTTACTTTCAATTTAGTGTTGATACCTGTGTCCTACATCCTTATGGTCCAGTGTTCTCAGAGGGCACTTATAACATACTAATTAGAGGCAGGGGGCTAGAGAGAAAGGATTAATGAAGCTGAGCATGAGCTCCTTTTATATTTTCTCTGTGCAATCCAACTGATTCTGTTGTTGGGATCTTCTTCACTTTAATTTCTGTTAGTGTTTTCTGGTCCCTGAATAATACAGTGACTGGGTAACATTAAACCCCACATCAGTCAAAGTATTTCCTGTTTTCTCATCCTCATTGTCCTCAATGACGCGCAACTCTGATTTAGAAAAAAACGTGTAATGGAAAATACAGCTTTTAAAAATAAAGAAGACAAAGGCAATGTGGATGAACTTGTGTTTAGACCTTCTTAGACATCTTTACTTGGATGAATGGATAGGGAGATGGATTTCAAGAGATTTTATGTAAGAGTGAAAAAAGCTTGCAGACCTGAGAGGTTTACCTTTCAGTATTATGGGATAGAGACAGCAAGCCAGATCTGGAGAGTAACCATGTTGTAAACAAAGAAGCTGAGGATAAAACTGTGGTAAGCTGCTTTTCTTTAACTACTCTGCCTTGTTCAGACAGAGCATTTAAAAACTGTGAATGGCTGTTGTTTCATCTCATCTCCGACCCAGGATGTTCAAAGACCTTTAAATCCCCAGAAGGTGAGGGAGAAAAGACAAGCTAGAGAAGAAGCAAGTGGAAGGAATAATCTATTTAATCTAAAAGCCTTCTGGAAAGCTGTGCTTTGAATAACTGGTGCATATTTATACTTCTGTAGTTCCCCCTAGGCAGTCTGTCCTCTTTTGACTGGCTGTGAAATTCTGACTTTGGCTTCCTCTTCTGAGATATAGAAGCCATATCAATAGCTAGATACTGTGATCAAGATGATCCTGTTTTTCTCCCTGTACAGGAATCTTAGGATTTAATATATAATTTCAAATTACATAGACTAAAGCCAGTGTTAGTCAAAGTAAACCATCTGCAGCAAAAAGAATGCCATGTCCATACTTCTGACAGAGATGCACAGTTGTACTCTGCTAATGTTATTTTTTTACCAACTACCTGAGGGATCAAGTAAGTTGGTTACTAGTGTCAGCAGAAAACTAAATACACTTCCTTTCTTTTTGTAAGCAATGCTGTAAACACATCAGTATATTTTAAAATATGCTGAGTTCTACTGCTTTGCTGTTTGGTAGTAGCTCAGTCTCCACTAAGAACAATAATTCTTTCTCATAGCCTTAGGGAGGGAAAACTATTTGGACATAACAAACTATTAGAGGACTATTTAATATCAAGGACAGGGTTTTTTTTGAGGGATCTTAGAAGTTTTTATTTAACTATTTTTTCTACACGTGAACTGAAAAGATACTTGAAAACGTTTTGAAGATAAGTCTGTAACTTCCAAATTGTTTCGGTTTTTCTCTTTCCGTGATTTTATTCTAGCACGTATAAGGTAATAAGGTCTCATGATAAGATGAATTTTGGCATTGGTTTAGTTTTTAGTGAGACTGGGGGAGAAGGCTGAAAAGTCAAACCTTCACTGCATGGCATCCTTAGCTCTGAATGGCAGTGTTTAGTAAGCCTCCAGTTCTTCATTTTGTCAGGTTTTACTGTAAATGTAGTTTATAACAAGATTTTCAAAAACCTCATGCAATTCCTATTACATAAGTTCCCTTTCTGTGTATAATAAATAAAATAACGAGTTAGTATCACATTATCCTTCTATACCCTTCTCTCTGGCAACAATGGAGTATTCCTGAAAGCACTTTCCAAGTAAGCTAGCTGTCTACAGTCTGTGATAATCAGCTGTAATAGCACATAGGCAGCTGGTTTGCTAATCCTTTGATTGCAGTATTAGTGTGTCTCAGAGATTCTGAAAACCTGTCTGATCCTGTAAATGTGTTTAGTGAATATTTTAGAATAAATTATATCTTGCCTTAAGATTCTAAAACACATATTCAGGTTATGAGTTGTGTATTTTCTGGGTTTTTCCCTTTTGTGATACCTATGTTGATGTTTAAAGGGAAAAAAAAAGACAGGCTTAACAAAATATTAAACTTAAATTGATTTAACACTGGAAGGATTTGTATTTTAATCACCAGAAATTGTCTTTATCTGGCTTATCGCCCTGTCCAGTAATTCAGGCTCAGATCAGGATCTCTTATTTACAGAGAGATTGCAAGTAAGTTTTCCTTTATACAAATCTGTTAAAAAGAATAGAAAACCTACATTGTAGGTACATATGGATTACTTAAAATATGCAGTAATCTGTACAACCATGAATTTTTTATAAAAAAAAGATGCATGTGCAATCATGGTTATTTTTTTATGTTACACTTTAATTTTCATAAATTAGAGCCAGTTTGCTAGAAATAAGTACATGAGTTAATAAACCTGATTTGAATTTATTTAAAGCTGATATTTAAATGTTTGTTGCAAGTTATATTGCTTTCTAATGTTTCTAGTTCAAATTAAAGAGAAAAATGTATCAGTTCATAGAATCATAGGATCATTAAGGTTGGAAAAGGCCTCTAAGATTAATGAGTCTAACCATTAACCCAGCACCTCTGTGTTCACCACTAAACTGTGTCCCCAGTCATAAGTGAAAATGTTCTCAGTAGAGGCTAACAAAGTGTTGGATCACAGTTTTGTTTCAAAAGACGCCAAATTAACTAAGTAATATTTTTTCAATGTCCCTGTAATAAATGTATATAACACTTTGTGGTCTTGAAAGCCTAAAGTCTTTCCAAAAAAGTGAAAACAGAGGAAACCACCTCTTTACCGGTAAATTCTGCCATTGTAAAGCCTCTGTGCTGTTGCGGTTTTTTTGGTTGTCGTAATGAGATTTGGCGTTGTTCCTTCCTTACTAGTCCCAAATGCCAAGATGCTGTTTGTGCTTATTTCCTGCCCTTTAAGTAGGTCTGAATCAAAAAAAGTTCAAACTCTCCTGGACTGAAATGCTGATCTTGTCTGTCTGTGGTAGAGAGCTGCAGTATGTGTGGGGGAGCCCCCGCAGTCTGGCTCTGTGCTCACCTCTGCAGCAGCTGCTTGGTGGATTAGGCTGGCTTGGGACCTGAAAACCTGATGTTTTCTGCTCACACCTCTGCTGTGTCTTGTGAGATGTTTTAACCTGTGCTACTTGAGGTATATGTGCAGGTTGAGTTCAGATGGTCTTTTGAGCATAGCTCTAGCCATCATCCTCAGGTGTGCAATGCAAAATGTTAAGCAAGTTGATCACAGTCTTTTCCTTGAGTAACTATTTTGGGAGTGCCCTTTTCCATGTTTCCTGTCATTAGCATCAACAAAGATAATTAAAAACAGTCTTCTTCTGTTTAAAATTTTTTTTTGTTTCCTTGTCCCCAGAAGTTTGTTTTCTTGGTGTGATGTACTGTGCTTCAGTACGTGAAAGCCAGTCCTTGCAATGAGTGTGTTCAGTAACCTGGGCTTGTCTGCATGTACCAACCATGCCCCTTTTAACTGCGTAAGTTTAGAAATCAGAAGTTAATGAAGAGCTTGTCTTGACTAGACACTGATTTTTTTCTGACTATACAAAGTCTGCAAAAGTTTGCCTATATCACCTTCTTAGCAAGTGAAGTTGATTTTGGTAAAACAAGGATTTGAATGAGAAAGAATAAACACATAAAGAAAATGTATGAGTTGATTTTAAGTAGTTCAGTGGTGTGCCCATAAATTTCTAACAATTTAAGCACTGTAACATCAAGAAATACATGAACAGTGACCTCTGTTCAATGAGCTGATAACCTTGAAGTCTAACAGAAGCAAAAGTCAATATTTTCTGGTTTTGACCAGTTCAACTAATACCATAAATACCTTTAGCTGACAATTCTTTCCATTCCTGCTCTCAGTTAAGGAACACAAAGTAGGAGTGTTTGAAGTAAGTCCCAAGTTCCTGTAGCAGCCCACAATCTCTTACAGGTCCTTGATAGTCTGTCCTCTGCATGAGCTGGCTTTCACCTTGTGCTGGCTGCGTTAAGGTGCCTGGGGAGCTGTCATGTTGACCATGCTCTTGACTAAATATAACAATGGTTTGTGGGGTATTCTGTGGCATACTAATAAATTAAAGTCTTAATACTAGTCTTAAAGAAAAAGACTTGAGATGTTTTTGAACATAAACATATACTCTGTGAGGAATTCTGGAAAGGTGAGACGCTTCAAACCCTTGTGAAGCATGTCAGGGTAGAAGCTAGTTTTTGCCTTTTGCTGCTCTTGTCATTTTCTTCAGGGTGTAAGATTTCAAAGCCAAATAGATTATGCATCTGTCTGAGGGCAAAATATGATTCTGGAGCTTAGTTGCCTTGTAGCTTCAGGTCTAAGAATATTTGCCAGTTTTCAAATGTTTCAGCACATTCACAGTAGTGTAAGTGTCCTGAAAATGTTTATAGGAAAAATTTTTGTCATATGCTGTAAGACACAGGCTGTATGGGTTCTATCTTTTCCCAGATTTAAGGTACTGAAAAGTTCTCCAGAAAGTGTTTCAGTAATATTTGCAGTAGAAATGGCGTCCCTGCTAGGTAGAAGAGTGAGTACATTACATGCGTTAAGGGATTACCAAGTAGCAGATCTTTTTCAGAGGGAATGTAAAGCAGACTCTGAAATAAGCAATTTTGCTGTGGGAAGTCTGTTATATCTGAGTTTGGGGGATAAATATCACATCATTAGTTTGCTTTACTGTTGCTTTTGCTGCAGAGTTTCCTGTGTTATTCCATGCAGATACTTTACTTTGACAGCCCAGATAAACAAAAGCCAGACGCTCATACCCAGAAAAAATCCCTGAACTCCAGTCTAGGGCAAAGATAAAGAATTCAGGCTTTTTCAGTTCCATGAATAGACACTGGCCACTGGAAAAGATTATGTGTGACTAAGGCTGTGGTGATTTCTATTCTGACATAATTGCTAAGCAGTAACATGAACTTACTTACTTTTTCTTTGAATGGAGACAGAGTCATTTAGGAAGTGAAAAATATGTAAAATAATAATTGGAAAAATGTTAGACTTGTTTAAATCCTGTAATTTAGTCACTCTTTCAGTATAAATGTAGACTGGGATTTTTTCAAGAGACCTTGAGAAGTTGGCTGTCTAAAATCCTGTCAAGTCAGTGAAGGCCAGCTACTCCCTTCCCTGTGCTTTTCCAGAAACCTGGGTTTAAATGACCTTTAGTGTGTGTTGGACTAATTCTTGAATAAAGGGGAAGGTATACTTAAAGCTGGCTTGCAACATACTTCTCTGAAAATTTTGAAATTTTTTTCTGCTCTACATTGTGAGTCTGTGAGTAGATTCTCTCTGAGGTGATTCAACTATGTGTAAAGACTGGAATTCCTGTTTGCTCATGAAGTAAAATAAGCAGAAATTGTTTCATCTTGAGACAAGAAGGCAGTGCAAACCAGTCAATGTGTTTTGAAGCCACAAGGATGCTTTTTGCCATGTGAATCCTCACAGAAAATCATCATCTTCAACTTTATTATTTTCATGGAAGCTCTAAGATTTTTTTAAAATAAGACAAACATTTGAAGTTGAGGGTAATTTTTTATGCTTTGTCGTCCACTAATGTGTTTAGATTAGTAGATTAGATTCTTCCTTAAGTGAGTGTTAAACATATTCTGTGATTTGACGCTTTAATGGTATTTAATGGTTTAATCATATTTTATGCTAATTTGCTTCTACTTTTGAGTATTTGAGCTTAACAGCTTTTTCAAAGACTTTGTGAATGTGCTTGGACCCTTGTGTTTCCATACAGAACACACTGACTGGATTTTGCTTTAATATGAAATGAAAAGTTTTTGGAAATGGCTCTAAGTTGAAGTCTGATGGCAAAGATGAGTATTTTAAAGCTTAATGAAGTGAATGCTTAACTGCCATGACATTTTACTGTTTTTACAGTAACCTGTAACCAAGAAACCTGCTGCAGTCTCTTGCTATAAAGCCTTTAACTGTTTTTTTAAGTGCCAAGTTGTGTGATAAGATGTCATCAGTCCTGTGTAATCACTGAACTAGGATGCTGTTAACAGTTTTTTTAACATAACAGAGGGTTTTTTTCACAGCTAGCAGGTGATATATTTAGGAATTTTGGATTGGTCAGATTGATAACATTTTTACACTACCTTTTTGTTACGTGCCTTTTGTTTTAATTCTGTCTTGTTAAAAATCAATGGGAGTTTAGCAGAGGGGGAAAAAGATGGAAGGAAGAAACCTGCTGAACTAGACAGACATACAAAAAACCCAAATGTTCTAAATGTGTACCTGCTGAACACAGCTATACAACAACTTTAAGGAAAATGCTGAATCACTGTGAGAGGTAGATTCTTTTTCTTGTTTAGTTGTATACATTGTGGAGGAGATATTATAAGGTTGGGGAAGTTCTGATTAGTGGCCCAAATAGTCAAATGTCAACTTGTTATGGCTGTAGTTGAGACTTCAGGACACTTGGGTTTAATTATGGAGTTTGTCCTTCTCTGACCCTGGCTGAGTCAATATCCTCATTACAGATTCAGCTCAAATCTCTTCCCGTATCAGCTGAAAAATGCTCAACCTCTTGATGTAAAGCCGTATGAACATTCAAATTCACTTGACATTCTTGAATTTTGACCCAAAACACAGGTGTTGCTAGCTTTCTTGCCACCATGTCTCGTGCTCTTACTATAAAGTAAGAGTAAAAAGTAAGGATAAAATTTTGCATCTGTGGTGCAAAAGTTTGAAGTTTGCACAGCAAGGTGATCTGGTGGTCCTCAGAAACATTTAGAAAGTCATAGGAATAAGGCAGTGACATGGTTTATTGGCAGTAAACTCAGGTATTTTTTCATAAAATCTGGCAGCGTTTGGGAGCTACATAATTTGTCAGCTGCTAGCAATAAATCTCTGCCATCCCGGTTCTTTGCTGCTTGGCTTCTCTTGCATAAGCTGGGTTCTTCTAAGGCAACAGTTCCTTTGAGAGTAAATTTGGGTAAAAGGAGAACAAGGCCTTCAATACAGAATTTGAGTTGACTAATTACTTTTTGGCCTCTCCGTACATCTCTATTTACAATTATTCCAATTAGGGAAATTCCTGGTGTGGATGCATCTGGTCAGAGGTGTCTAATACTAATGTAAGGCTGCAAGGGGGGCATGTGTTGGTAGCCAGGAGCCAGTGAGGTTGTGCCAGGAGGCTCAGCTGGTCCCAGAGAAAGCCATGGACTATGTACCAAAGCGGTTTCAGACAGCAGTGCCTGAGTGGAAAGCAAAATGTGAACCTTTTGCACAGCATGACTCGATACAGCTGCCACGTGATCTGGCTCTGTTGCATTTATTTAATGCTAGCAGACCACTGGTTCTTCAGAATGAAGGTGAAACACCAAGATACCCAAGGACCGTTAAAGAAAACTCAACAGGAAAAGGCTTCACGGGTATCTCCATTGCTGCTGGTAGCCTTGATCAGCCCCACAACACTGTGTTAGAAAGTGAGCAAGGAGAGAAAACAGATTTCAAACTTGATCGCTTGCTTGAAGGCTAAATTGAGGAGAAGGAAAGACCATGTATATCCATGTACAGAAAAAAGACACTTGAATTTTCTAGTCTCTTCCGAGGGCAAAGGACCTTGTAGCGAACATAAATTATTTTGTCATCTGCATGTGCAGTCAATCGCTTTGAAATAGGTATCAGTATTAGCATTCATTTTAGTTTTGGCACTAGTTCTCAATCAAAGCCTGGCTCTGTGTAACTGCCAGCATTGAAACTGTGATGTTAGTCAGCAAAAGCAGACAAAACCAAAATAATTTTCATCAACAAACGCTAAGGGCATGCAGTACTGTGAACAGATTATTCCAGATTTTAACACCAAGTATAAACTCTTAAGGATTTATTGTCAAAATATATTTTACTGTATATCTTGAGGGACGTATTGTGTCCTGTAAAATAGTTAATGATTATGATGGTTTTTATTTCCCCCCTTTTTCTTAGGAGGAGAGGAAAATATATAAATTTACCACAGATGTAAATTTCTGAAGCATTTTTCTTTACTTTCCTGCCTCCTTCCTAGAAGTTCTGCTTTATTCTCTTGTGCAAATTTCCATGATTTCATCTCCATGTCTTTAAAATATTAGTCCAGTGGTTGTGTTTTGGAGCCCATCTGGAGGACTTCTGATATGGAAGTTTGCTGTAAAGCAATAGGCTGTGCAGCCTACCTGACCAAATATTCCCTGGCTTTTTTGCACTGTGCTGCTCCTGACCTCCTGCTCCGAAAGTCTCCAGGCCATTTCAGGTTGGTTTAGACCTCTATGTCCTCATGCCTAATCCTTCAGCAGACAATTTATTTGTATTTCTGACCAGTCAGTGCAGAGCCCTGCTGTTCAGTTGGTCAAACATGCTACGAAACAGAATACTGAAAGTATAAATACGTGGAAGATTACCAGTAGTTCAGCTTTTTTTAACATCATTTTAAGTTGGTGTTGAGGGTGGTCTGTCTGGAGAAGCATGACTTCCTTCAAAAGACATCTGCTTATGCTATATTTTAATATAAGTGGATACACATTTAGAAATATTTGTAATTAAAGCCTCTGAGGAGAAAAAGATAAAAGAAGCAACATCAGAGTTTTTGCTAAGTGATGATTTCTTCAGGATTATGTTTCTCTGTACATCACACCAGAATTCAGCTAATCAGTATTTGAAAAGATATACTCAGAGGAGCTTCCTGATGTATACCTTCCTTATAATAGCATGTGTTTCATAATGCAGACTATCTCATAACCCTGTCTCAAGGGCAATGACGTGTCCCCCTATTGTGTAAATAAAAGAGTTCCACAGAAAGCTGACAGGGCCAAAATAAAACATGTTTTGTGTCTGTGGCTGTTCTGATGAAAATCTCACTAATTGAAAGGACAAGTTACAGAAAAAACATCGATCTTTGAAAACAAGTCTCTTGCAGCCTACTGAGATTCCCAGTTGCATGTGTGGTGGCTTGTATTTAAAGAAATCCCATTACAGGCAAACAAATGGAAACCTTTTTCTTTTTTTGCCTTTTTTTAAAGTCATCACCTATATGGACTTAAAGGCAGTTGGTGTAATTACTGACATGGTACCCCTGTGTGTGGTCTGTGATGCCAACAGGTCTGTTCTTATAGATTGCCTGCAGGTTTGTCTTCAGACTGTTCTCACATTCTTTTTATTTGTGACTGTTACGTCACAAAATGTTTTGCCTGGCATTAGTCATAAAGTGGCAAGTGTTTTATTTATTTATCTTTAATCCCAATTACTAGACCATGGAGTAGCATTCAAGTAACATTTGAGTCTTTTTTTTTGTTCCTTTCCCTCTCACTTTGCACTTGATGTGAATTCTATGTACTGCATTGAATAGATGCAAGGTCAGGAAGCATCAGTTAAGTACTAATGGAAGTGACTTCCGATGCTATTAGTGAAAACATGACTCATGTTCTAAGGATTTGCAGTTGGATTCCTGTAACTTTTGGTATTTCTCTTTCATTGTTTTCAGTAGTTGTTTCACTAGAACACGCAGTGATCGTGAAGAAGTACTATATTAAAAACAATGGCGACATATTAATTTTTTTAAACTCATCCTAGTATGGATGAATTGTGTGTTAGTCACATACAGCATTTCTGACATTTCTGATAGTAGATGCACTTGTACTTTTCTTCTGATCTTTGCTGTTCAGAAATATCTTTAGTAGGGAAAAAAGGCAAATATTCAAATAGTAAACATCTCAGGGTGTTTTTGTAGTGAACAGACAGAATTCACTTATCAGTGTGAATCAGTTCTCTGTTTCTCAGCAGCTGGAAATAACATCACGATTACACGGAGAAAATACTGCAAAAATCTATATAGCATTTTTTCCGTGATAACGTTCGTATTTTTTTTGTGGACAGTAGAACTGACTAATTATAAGATGGTAAATCACATAAAAACCTGAGCCGTATGCCAAAAGGAAATTCCTGAAGCCCTGGTGCTCTTTCTCGGGGCTGTATAGTGGTATGGGGATGTACTCTTTGCCCTCAGACCACTGCTACAGTAAGCGTGAGCCACAGGACAGTCTTGGGAAACGATGGACAATTCCCAGTTCCTTTCCAGATTCCGGGAAAGTAATTTATTGTAGTCTGTTTACCCATTCTCCTCTTGGAGTATGACAGTAAGTTTTCACAGTCTGATTTAAGTAAAGTCTGTTACAAGTGCGTGTGGTGATCAGACTCACCAGTAGTGGCAGCCAAGGAGGAAAGCTGAGAACATTTACTGTTTCTTAGATGATTGCTTGGAGCACCCATATTCAATTCGAATGCCACTCATGTTTGTTTCTGAAACTGTATATAAAAGTATATTCTTGTATACATAGAGGTGTAAAATGGGCTGGAGAGCAGCAAAACTCATTTTGAGGTTTGGTGTTTTTTCTGTTTTATGATAGGGAATCAAAGAGCTTGCCATGCTCTTTTTGGTTTTTCCCTTGGTAGAACTTCTGGGAATGGTGCCTTCCCTGCTTTGTTAGAAATATCTGCAGGATGAGAGAAAAGAAGCTTGAGTTCGTTTTATTATTTCTCTTGAATTATTTTGACATAGTTTGTCTGGTATGCAAATACAAGAGGAATGGAAAATTGACATTTCATTATAAATTCTTCATAATTTGTTGTTTAAGTTTTACTTTTTGTCCTCTTCAGTGTCATCCTATCTGTTGCTTCTACAGTTTCTCCAGTAGCAAATTTTTCAGTGGTATATGACATTGCCATTTATTTATTTCAAAATTACAGTTGCCATTTATTTATTTCAAAATCTCTCATGAAATTTCATTAAAGGGTTAATTAGAAAAGATCTGAATGTCTCATGAGTTCCATGTGATGAACAAACAGAGTTTGCTATGAAATTTGCCTTTTAAAGGTAAATTCAGGGTTTAAAGGATGACTTCAGCCACGCAGCAGATGTCCTGTGAAACCTATGCTGCCACTTACTTTGGTGCTAGGTCTTGGTTGTGTTTGCATGCTGGGACGTTTCATGTCTGGGCAGATACACTGCATGGCTTGATCTGTAAATGGCTTCTGCATTTTGCTGATTTGAAGATACACTGCTGGTGCATCTTGAGTCCGTGAAATCTGTAAGGAAAAGGGCACTGTACAGTGAACTGCTCATGGCTCCCTAATATCTGGTGAGCCCACATGTCTGCAGAGACTTTGCCCTTCATGTTTCTGACAGGTAGCAAATGAACTGGCTGTATCAAATAGAGCAGTTCAGGAGCCTCATTCTTCAAAGGCTAAATTATTTATTTTAATTGCTCTTGTTTAATAAGATCTTAACATTAAGGTATATCCTTGAGTCTATTTGGATCTATTTGAACTGAAGACAAACAGGAGAATCCAGTAGTTCTAGTCTTACCCTACCATCTTGCCTGCCTTGGAGACAAAAAAGAACAAGTAGCCCAGCTGAGAAATAATTTTTTGTGTCTTGTTTGCTGCACATTGACTACTTGGAGACATGCAACAATTGCAGAATGGTTGAGGCTGAGAGAAACCTCTTAAGGTCGTCTTGTCCAGCTCCTTGCTGAGGCAGGGTCACCTAGAGCCAGCTGCCTGGGACCATA
This sequence comes from Promerops cafer, assembly GCA_013398275.1. Taxonomy (NCBI): domain Eukaryota; kingdom Metazoa; phylum Chordata; class Aves; order Passeriformes; family Nectariniidae; genus Promerops; species Promerops cafer. The sequence goes on from VZSE01006401.1 coordinate 1,123,219, forward strand.
TCAAGATGGTTTTCAAATATCTCCAAGCATGGAGAAGCAGCTGTGGAACTGTGTCCAGCTAAGCTTCTACAGGGAGTGTTAGTGGCTGCCCTCAAGCATCGCAGGTGCACAGCTCCCAAGGGACAGGGAGATGTGTTTCAGCTCTGAATGCCCCCTGCATACCTGTTGGCTCCCGTGATGACTGAAAACTGACAATGTCATCCATGTGGAACATGTGGACATATAAATCAGCAATGGTATTTTACCTTGAAGAGTAAGATTTCTGTTGAAATAGGTCAACTTTTAAAGAGACACAGCACTTCTGTGTGGTTTTTGTAGCAGTGTTTTGTAGTACTTCTTTTGGGCAAGGTTTAAGGCATACAAACGTACTCATCTAGGCTAGAGGCTGCTTTCAAGACCTGACCTAGAATTATTCCAGTACTGAAAGTTTTTAAATCTGACTAGTTTCCACTGCCTGGAAGAAAGAAATCCCAGAGCGGGAATGTACTGAAATCATGAGCAGTAACTGAAGCAGCTCATCTATTCTGTTCTGCAAGATGGTTTCTGTACATCTGAATGCCCTACCCAATTTTCTTCGGCATTACAACTTCAACAATGAACATACAGAGGCCACAGAGAAAAATAAAGTAGCTTTTGTTCCATGTCCCCTGTTCTCCAGATGTTCTGTGCCATCAGGGAAGGGGCAGGGGTCAGCAGAGTATTGCAGTGGGTACTGCTCCCACAGGGGCTGTGCTTCTCCAAGTTATAATCGAAGCAGGAATGTGCAGTGATCAGCATGAAAACTCTAGTTGTTGGATGAGTAACTTTTATTTTTTGTTGGAAAAGTTTCCCACTGAGATCATCTGACATTAAATTGTGTCAAGTTAACTCGTATTTTTATTACTTTGCAAGAAAATTGATAGACACTCAGGTTGCTAGCGCTGTATTTTCTCACGCTTGCCCCATCCTCCCCTCTGCAGGTATTCTTATAGGGCAATGAAGTCTTTTTAAATCAGAAAAGCCTGATGTATGGTTGGACATGCATGTAGCATGACTCTTAATAACTTCTCTTTTTTTGAGTATCTTCTCATACTCTTACCTCTCAACCTTGATCCTAGGAGTTTTACAGAAAGATTAAGAGACCTGGAAAGTAAGGAATTAAAGCTGTCTCAGTCGGTAGAGCACAGACATAATACATGTCATTATTTTTTTCTGAGTCCAAGGCAAGCTCAAAAGGTTTTGGTTTGTTTTAGTCTTTTTTCTTCTTCTATTAGTTCATGGGTTCAAAGATTTTTTTTTTTTTTAACATATTAAGGTATTATTAAAGTGGACTTTCCTGGAATTACTTTTCTTTTTAAATAAGGAAACCAGATTTGTGTGGCTGTTTAACAAATTCTGTTCTTTTAAATTAATTTTTCACAAAGGCAAGTTATGAAAGGGTTTATCTTGCAGCAATTGGAGCATTTTGTAAACCACCAGATCTTGGATGGCCTTAGCCCCACTCAGCTATCATATGCAACAAGTTTTAAAACCTTCCTACTGTCCCTCAGAGCAGATATGTCCTGTTTCACAAGGCTGTATACTTTTGTCCCATTGTGTCTTGAAAACGGTAATTCTGTGATAGTTTTTTCTTCTTTGAATTTTCAAAAAGTTAATCAGATCCAGTTCCCTTATGGCAGTGGGGTCCTGTCCTTTCATACGTTGTTTCTTGGCCAGTCCCATGTCATGGAGCAGAGAATGCAGGACAGATGCTTCACGCCTGGCATACTCAGCTGTTCTGAGAATAAAACTACAGCGCGCAACTGGCGGGTTCTGCTGGAGGCAGCATGTGCTGGCTGTTAATGTGTGACCTTTTTGTACTCAGTAACTTGACTAACTCTGCTCAGAGAGATTTAAAAAAAAATGGGATATGAAATTTAGGCGGCTGACTTTCTGAATATCAGTAAGTCACTGCTTCATAATAAATGTATTTGTCACTGCAGAACCGTAGTACCAGATGTAAAGTGTTAATAGTGCACTGACCAGAGTTCAGAGAGGTGGGTCAACAGCTTGGACTGCCAGCCAGGTTCTTGGAGTGTGGGAAGCTGCAAGTGATTGAATTACACTGGCTTAAGAAGTTCCTGTCTCCTCAGCCGAGAGTTTTGCCCCCAGTGAGCTGACACGCAGCTCAACTGATCACACACGCTCATACCAGACCAGTAGAAAACTCAGCTAAGTTGTGCTATTTTAGTTACTGCTGCTACACAGTAAACTGGGAAACACTGACAGAATGCTGGCCTGAATAGTGCAGCAATCTGTGGTTGTCTCAGCATAAAAGAATTACAAATTTTGACTCCTAATGAATAGTAACAGCCTTAAAAGTGAGACACATGTATCCAAGTCTCTTGGTTTTTCTTACCCAATCACCAGCGCGCTGGTGACACAGTGAAGCAGTGTTTTTGCAGTAAGTCTGCCTTGCTGAAACACAGCTTCCTTGGGGCCGGTGCTGAAGAATGATCAAAGAAATAAACCATCTGTGAGAAGATATTTTATACAGTACCTTTAATAATTTACAATTACATATGTTATAATTTTACTTTAAGTTCAAAATCTGTTTTTCCCAAAAGACCAATCTACTTCATCTTGCATCTTTTTGCTGCCAGTGCTTTGAGGGGAGTTAAAGAACTGGATGAAATCTAGTTGTTGGAATATGTAGTACAAATTATTACTGTGATTGGATGTTTGCTGAGCTGTACTTCTGAATAGTATCTAAGTGCCTTGTAGTTACACATCTAGCTTTTTCTTAATGTATCTTTTCAGAAGACTTTAATCATCTTTTTATTAAAGTTAATATTTTATGCATAGAATCACTGACAAAAATTATTTTTCTTTCTTTGGCTAAAGCTACACAGAGTGAGGAGCGGCTGTGTGCATTTAAAGACCCATATCAGCAGGACCATGGAATCAGTGAGAGCCGAATCTCCCAGGAGAATGGCACAATTTTGTGCATGAAAGGTAGTACCTGCTATGGACTTTGGGAAAAAACACGAGAAGGAGACATACATCTTGTAAAACAAGGTATGTAACAGTTCAGTGCAGTAGATTTGTTACTTATTTCACTTCTTTGTGATCTAGCCAGCTGATACAAAGCTGCACAGCTGCAAAACTAGACTCCTTGCACATTGTCAAAATACGTAATTTTAAACTTCCCATTTAACAATTTTAAATGTGAACAGAAAGTTTGTTTGAAGTGAATGATTTCTAAAAGAGACCAATGACATCAATGTACAGTTGAAAGAGGAAGCATTCAAATTCTTGTTACATAGGATGTCCAGAGGAAGATGGCTTTCTTGAATTTCAGTATATGTGTTGATGTAATGATAAATTTAATAGTGTCTTATTAAGTAAAAAGTGTATATTCATATTGATTAGATGTTTGTTTACAAAGGAAATTGTAGCTGTAGTTCACATATCAGTACTGTAATTTAGTGCTGTTCTGTGGGGAGAATGAAGGTAGGAGGGGTGAAGAGCTTTGCAGTTTCTGGAGACATGTTTTGATTACCATTCTCAGGGACTCTGCTCTTTTTCACTTGGACTCAAGTTAATGTAGTATAACGCTGAATGAAAGTGCAGCTGGTATTTACAAATAGCCTGTGGAGTTGTAATCCATGATTCCTGTTTGATCTGGCAATCTGCTGAAGGGAGCAGCCTGACTGCTCACCTCTGCCCCACTGCTGCCTCTTTCCCTTCCAGGTATTTGTGGATAAATGACATTTAACTGCTGTTGACCATACTTGGGAACGAACAGTTGCTGCAGGGAAAAAGGACTTGATATGAACCAGGCAATAAGCTGTGATCCTGTGGAAAAGTCCAGTGATGCTGACAATGAGGAAGGACAGAATTTTGAAAATTATGCAAGAAGCACCAAGCTGTAGATGCAGTCTTGTGGCCTAAGGAAGGGACTACGTCACAATTTATTTAGGCTGTGGAACAGAGGGTGGTGATACGGTCTGTGGTATCACAGAGATGAGGAATGGCATATTTCTGCTTAGAAGGCTCAGAAATTCAGGTTTTATCATACTAAGGTAACAGCTGGACACCTCTGACATTGGCCTTCATCCCTGCCCACATTTTCTTCTCCTTGACTATGGGGAGTTCTAAAATAAATTCTTCAGGTTTTGGTTTAAAAGGGGGTAAAGTCAGACAAGCAAATTACGGTAACTGTTTTCACCCCACTCTGTAATGTTTAATCAGGTAATGTATGGATTTCTGTAGGTGTGTTCATCCAGTCAGTAGAACTAATTTAATGCTTTTAAAAAAAATCTGTCATTTGCTTCTTTTTACAGGTTGCTGGTCTCATATAGGAGACCCACAGGAGTGTCACTTTGAAGAGTGTATAGTTACAACCACCCCTTCCTTGATTCAGAATGGAACATACCGCTTCTGCTGCTGTAGTACAGACTTGTGCAATGTCAACTTCACAGAAAACTTCCCACCTCCTGACCCTACTGATACAACACCTTATAGTAAGTCAGATGTTTGTGTCTCTGTCATTTCAGGGTATAAAGGTTTTAGGGAAAGAGCCTTCTTTTTGTGGTACTGTTAAATGTTAAACCTGTGACCTTTCTGTGTCACAGAGATGGCAAACAGAACAGAGCTTTCCCTTAAAAAGTTTGTTGCACTCATACTCCACATTGCTCCACAAAGAATGGGCTAAATGCTTACAAGAGGATTGTTTGTATAGGCAAATGGTGAATGCAGATGATATTTTTCAAAATGGTCTCTAATCTTGTGTGTTTTGATACTTGGATGCCCAGCCTCATAAGTCTGTGGAGGTATTCAGAAGATTAATGACTTCTGTTGAGAGCAGGCCAGTGGTTTCATTAACACTACAGTACCTTTGGAGAGTTTGGCCTGTCTGTTCAGTCATGAATCACAGGTAGTTTTGAGTGGTAGAACCGGTCTTGTTCTGAAGTTCTCTCCAACAGTCTCTGAAATCTGACTTCTTTCTTTTGTATATCTGTGATAAAGGGTAACTTTGACGTAATGTTCAAAGAATACTAGTTTGAGCAATATAATTTTCTGTTCAGTTATTTATTATAAAATCAGCCTAACATACAGATCCAAATCAAGGGATCAGACCCCTTAACCTGACAGAAGCAAGATTGTAACTAGCAGGCACACTGTTAAGCTGTGTTCCAAAAGTTAAGAACTTGTAAAGAAGCTGAGTTAGTGGCCTAATCTAAACATTTGGACAGCCTTTCCTAAATACAAATTGTGAAAGGGAAGTTGAATAAAGTTAAGTATGTAAATGGAGGCACAACTGTTCTATATGTCAAGAGTTCTTTATCAGTGGAAAGTTGTGAATGTGAAATGAATGTGAATGTATTATTGGATAGCATTTACAGCTGTAGAATGCAAGAATAGTTTGTGTTTAGGAATGATAGTATTTGAATTAACTTCAGTGTGAAGATACTGGTGCTTTCCAACATGGCTGTAGGGCCTAGTATTTGTAAGGAAGTTGGATCAAAATGAGGGTTTGGCATGCTAAAAACCAGCAGTCTTAAACTTGGAAGGTGTGTACAATATGAATGGGTAAAGAAAGTTGGTAAAACATGCTGCCTTTTGGTCGACAGTACTGTTTGTAGAACCAGTAAACCATTTGGCCTCGGCGTCACCGTGCAGTGCAGAACGGACTCTGCTTGACTTCAGTAAGAGTCATCAGACTGGGCTCCCCAAATGGGAGTGGAGTTAGTGCTGTGCAGGGAAATTAGACAGGAGGAAAACCAGGTGTAAAGTTCATTCCTTGTCCCTTTCTGTGCCCCCAAAACAGGAAGACAGGTTCTTACAAAATGACTTGTGCTACTTCTTCTCAAAGGATAAAAATTACAAGCTGAATTAATTCAGTTGTTGAGCAATAAGATCTTCAAATAATTTTAAATGGAATTTTTGATACCAAAAGATCTATTTTGATTTGCAAAGCGGGGGGTGGAAATTAAATCTCTAACACAGTCCTTAATTCACCCAGCTGTAATTGAGTGCTGCAGCGTACATTTCTACTGACTCAAAGAGTTCTGTGTTATTGTGTCACCTTCCATTTTCATAATAGGCAAATTTGGCTTTAGGCATAAGCACAAGCAAAGTAGCTTGCTTCGGAGCACAGTTGTCTGCTTTGACTGGGTCAAGAGATGGAGATGGGCCATTCCAGCAGCAAGGATGGCCTTATTTGCCACTCTGGTGTTTTATTTGTAAAGCTCTACCATTGCTGCATCTGACGGAGATGGGGCTGCTCCTGGCTGTTCTTATCCAGCACTCTGGTAGCACTGGGGAGGTACAGGATACTCGAGAAAGCTGCAGGGGTGGAAAAGCAGGGAGGCTGCAGCACACAAACCCCCTGCAATTTTACTGACCCCCATTCCAACTGGTGGAGTGTTCATGGTCTCTCAGCTCCTTCCAGAACCCATTTTGGTGCTGTAAGATTATATTTTGGCACATTAAGTACAGAATTCTTGCTTTGGCAAGGTTGAGTTTTTATGGAATTGTTGGGAAGCTTTGTTTTAGCTACTGGATACCTTTCTTGGGCATTCTTCCAGCATTTCTGTTATAGTTGACAATGCTGTAAGGGCATTAGCAAGGTTAGCTGCACAGGCTGTGGCAATCTGTGTTACCATACCTTTTAGATTATTAAACTGAACAGGTCACAGTCACATGGGAAATCTTCTGCAGAAGGTCATTTCACTATAGCCTGTGAATTGTAAGAGCACTATTTTTCATCTGTATTTTTGATAAATAGTTCTTGAATGGCCCAAACTAAGGTATGAGACCTGCTAGAACTGTAGTTATAATCCTGGAAATTCCGAAGTGGAGGTGGCTGGTGTACAATGATGTGAAGCACGATGAATTCAGCTAACAGTTAACTAAGTATTTGTAAATGTCTTTCTTCTAATTTCCAGTAAAATCATACAGGATAAAAAGTTTGTGGAACGACAAGTAGAAATTCAGCTGTAGTTTAAAAACTAATGGAGCCTGAAGACCTTGCTGATGACCTTAATCAATTTAAAGCTTAATTTTTAAGGAAAATGGCAGTTGTTCTTTTAAAGATGTTTCCTTGCAGCTGTATGAAGGATCTGTGGAAACAACAGAATACTGTTAGGCCATTGAGCTAAATCCATCCAGAAAAATAATGGCGGAATAAAACAATTACTTTATACAATCTTTTGGTTCTAGTTTTTCTATGATACTTAACAGTAGTGTCTTGAAAGATACAGCTAGACCATAAATTCTTCAAGAAGACAAATTTAGGGTGTTAATACATGTTAGATATATCAAATTATCATTGTCATAACATATAGCAATCAGAAAAATTAAGTTTAATATTTAAGATAATGTCAGTGTTTTTAGGATGTCAAAACATTTATCTCACAACTGTATCTGTGTAGAACAGAACAGCTTGCCTTTTTTTTTTTTAATGCATGTTTGATTAGGGTATAAATACTTGTAATCTAACCTGTCTTGTAACAAAATTTTTATAAAAATGAAAAATAAGATTGAGGACAAACAGGTTCCTGAAGCCTGAAATTTAATCCTTACTGCTTCTTAATGTGCAGCTGGTAATTTAAAACAGTCATACATCTGAGTAGTCATAATATTCATCTCTTCTATCTTAAAGATAATCCAGGCAGATTTGAGTAGCTGTTTCTTGCTAATCCCTCCAGCTAGAATTTTGCAAATGCTGTAGGATGGGTGATAGTCTAGAACCCACAGTCTGGAGGTATTAAAAAGGCAGAGATTAAGATAGCTGTTTCCTGATGCTAGGAGAAGAAGTGGTTGGAGAATGGTGTTGATTTCTGATTTCAAGGTTTGCCTGTGGAGTTTGAAGCTACTCAAATGCAGAAGTTTAGAAACAACCACTCATCCTCTATCTTTAACCTGCACTTTTGGGGAAAGATATACTTTCTTCTTCTGTGATAAATCACTCATGGCTAGATTTACTGGTCTTCCAGCTTATATTTTCACAAAAAATTGACCCAAAATATTCCATCTTAACTTCAGCCAGTATACTCATATACCCCTTAACCCTCCCTAAAAGGGGCCAACTATGGCTTCCTGGGTCAGTGTTTTGAGATGTGTTTACTTCATTGGCTTTGTCAAATATTTAGTTTGACTTGCTAAATATCTGCCTGTTGTGACTACAGAATTCTTCCTAAATTCTGAGACTGTTTTGAAGACAAATTCATTAGTTCCTCAATCATTCATAATAGCCAGTTAAATAGAAATTAAGTAGCTAAAGACTTAAATGAGCTCCCTTGTTGGTCATAGATATATTGCTGTAATGAAACATTCACGTTAAAATAACATCAAGATGAAAGTGCAATTTTTAATTATTTTTTCCCTCAAGGCTGCTTCCTGGTGCTGCAAATAAATTAATGTAGCAGCAACTGAGTGTTAAGAAAGTATTTTTCTATGACAGGTGATGTATTTGTGTGATATGTGGAAAAAATTCCTGGCAGCAACAGTTGAGCAGCTACTGGTACATGGGATTGAAAATTATATAGGGTTTTCATCTCATAACAGCAAATGGTGGCCGCAATTTTTAGAGGATTTAGGAAACCTCTGTTAAGTAAGAGCACTGAGTTGTGAATAGAAAGAGACCACCTCACACAGTCAAGGAAGTTATTCTTCACTCTGAAATACTGATAACAGGCTTATCTTTCCAGTGTAACAATTCTTGCCTCTCTTTGCCAGCCTTCTTGCTGTGTATATAAAATAGGTATGTAAAAGTCTGTCTTGCAGTGCTCATGGAATTGTGTGGAAACATTGACAAAAGCTACCATTAAAAAAAAAGTAATTACTAATGTATGTGGCTGGGACAGTTTAATTATGGCAGTAATGAGACAGTTTTCATTTAACTATTGTTTTTGAGAGGCAGCAGTTAGACTCTTGTAGCTGTGGGCACGTGGCCCAATCTAACTCCCACTGAAGCTGAATTAAATCATGTCAGGCTAATTTTGGAAAGTTGTAACCCTGCTCACTCTCAGTTGTCTTGAACTGCTTTTTCTGGAGAACAGCATCTGATATTAATTTATAATTGAAATGCATTTACTTCAGCTGGGTTGCAGCACCTGATCACCTAAGTTTGTGCTGATGTTTAAGCTGATCTTTAATTTCTCATCTGCCTAATCTAAAAAACCTCTCTATAAAAAAGCTTTTTCCTTCATGTGCATTATGCTTTTTGTTTTCAGGTGATTTAGATGTACAGAGGAAATGACAAACCTTTGCAAGGTGGCAGATCTCAGGCTTTAAAAGAGGAAGGTGGGAGTGATCTACAGGAGGATTAAAACTTGTACCCTTGAAATGACTGGGGCTCAGTCAGGCACCTCTTCCTTCAGTGAAGAGACGAGGCATTCTGTGTCATTAATGTACCTTCACTATGCTGCAAGGCAGGGGAGGAAATATTAAGACAGTAATTAAGGGCCCTAATATCGCCTAAAAAAGAAGTTTACTTTGAGACAGCTAAGCATTTGATGCAAGAGGATGATCTTGCCTCTGGGGAAGTTGCTTTAGGGCGCTGTAGAAAATGAAGTTGCTGAACTGCTGAAGGAGATACAGCAGTGAATGTGCATGGAGATTTCTTGGTACGTGTCCCTTAAAAGAGAGTGTATGTGGAGCAACTGATAGAGGGGGAAAATGAAATGTAGGCCTTTTTTTAAACAATTCTTTAATATACTGGATTGATTATGAAATATTTGGATTTTTAGCCAGCTGTTGACAGATTGTGTGTTTTCCTGAATCTCCAGTTGCCTTTCTGTCTGAAATTTAGTGCTTAGAGGGGCATTTTTTGCTGTTTATTTGGTTACAGGAAATTAATTAACTGCGGAGGGGGCTGTGACACTGGGTACACATTGCTGCAAATGCTTAGTGATAAGATTTTGAAAACCTGTGCTAATTAAGTCTGTCTTGTGTATTTGCAACTGAGGGAAAAGTGACGGTGGTGTGGATTAGTATAAGGGAGAAAGAGTAGAAGTGAAAGTTACTGCAGAAAGTACGGTATTAAAGCAATTGGAATAGAAGGTTATTTAGAAATTCAAGTGAAAGCCTTAACTTCTGTAGAACCGGTGGAATGTTTTGCAAGTTTCTCAAGATAACTGGTAATGCTTGTTGAGTAACTTCAGTTTCCCATTAAAACTGAATCTATCAAAAGCAGAAACTCTTAAAGATTGTTGGTAGCAGCACTTACTGTTTTAACTTCTAAGACATTACAGTCTCCTGAGATTAAATTTGAATCTTTACTGAATTTAAAAGTAAAGCTTTGATGTGAAATTGGAGTCTTGCATATGAAATGTTAGCTGTGAAGGCAAAACCTACTGAGGCAGAAACTGTATGTATAAATTTTTTCTCTTACAGAAACATTTAATCAGGAAGATGAAATTGAAGTGTTTTACTTGCACTGACATTGAAATGTTTTGGAAACGTTTTTAAATTTCTGCTATGCACCAAACCCACAAAATGCTGAAAACCATGTTAAAAGAGCAAACGTGTTTGTTTGAAAAAGCAGAAACATTTCAAATATTATTTTTACAATAACACCAATAACCCAAACCCTCTTTTTTTTTTTTTCTTTTTCCTTTTACGAGTACATTCCTTATTGCTTTGTCAGACTCCTGTTGGCGCAAACTTGATAGGAAAGGTAACTGCAGGAATTAGTAGTGCATTGTGACACAGAGGGCCAAGAGCAAGGAGCTTTGCAAAGTTCTCTTAAAAATATGCTGGAATCTAAAAAGGGGGGTTTTTTTTGGATGCAAGGTGGGACTTTTTCTGTATCTCGACATTACAATATAGTGTGTTTGTGAAGTGCTAGAGCTATATTTGCGCTTTGTTTCAGAGGGCTAAACATATTTTTCTCAAGTCCTTAGAGATTTCAATTCCTCGAGTACCTGTGAGCGTAACTTTCAGCTTATTTGTTTGATACAATTGTCTGATCTGCATCTTTGTCATCCTTGAAGTAGCCTGCTTGTTCCTAGTACTCCACAGCGACTATTATATTCATATTTAAGATCTAAAATTAGAAAGGAAGCACAAATTTTTTGTAATGTAATCACTGGTTTTGCCACCTTCAGTAATAGTGAAAACGTGCATTTTAAGTTAACCAATATCTGTAAATAAGTGATTCAGAATCTTGTATCATGAGCAGTTCCTGAGGCACTAATTTGCATCTCAGCTGGAAGTTACTTGCTTATGTTTTATGCACTTCTAAGAGTTTAAAGATCTGCAAATATCTTTGGGTAATACAAACATAGTAAAGATACTGTTTCCATTTACTGGGAATGCTGATTACTGTCAGTCTTTTATGTTGTTGTATAATACATTCAATGTCATCATTTGCTGATACCTTTTGTGTGCGTTGGGGCTTTATTGCGAATGCCTAATAGACACGAGATAGAAGTCGATAAGGCTCCTAAGAATGATACTCTTTCAGAGTGCATTAGTGGAAAGCTGGACTGTAAGTAAGGAAGGTAGCAGATAAGGAATTGTTTTGTCTCATCTCAAGGCAAAGTGGAGAACGGACAAGGGTGCTATACTTTTTATGTCTTTATTCACATGCTGCAATATGCAGTGTAATACGTGTGAGCAATATTGTCGTTATTCTAAACAAACCCTACACTGCTACTTAATACAAATAATTTGAGAAATAGGTAGGAGCTCTCTGGAAGGCAGATTGACATATCAGTGCACTTTTGGGTGACCTTACAGATAGACAGGCTTTCTGGTGGTGATAGGCTTCAGTAACTATTCCACAAATATTTTAAGGCCGGGTGCTGTAAATTTTAACATTTTGATGGGAGTTAAGACTACACTTCTGTGGAAGCATTTCTCCTTTAAAGACTTGTGAATTTTGTTTAGGTAACTCTGCTCAACAAAGTATACTCACTGAATTAGCCAAGATAGTGTACATTGAAGTCATTGCCAAACAAAATGGAAACACTGTTTATGTTTTGTGGATGTTCTGCTTGTCTATGTCCCTGTGCTTTTTCAAATGTTTATTTTCACGTTGGCTGTGTTGATCTCCTGCTTTCCCTGTCTTGTCATGCTAAAGGCTCCTTGCAGTGAGCCGGAATGGCAGAAATGGCTGTGCACAGGCTGCTCGACGGCTCCAGCTCCTGACAGAGGGCATTAGCTTCAAAATACTGCAGTTGTATCTCCCTGGGCAGCCTGGAGCTGCTGGGCTTGCTGAGAACACTGTTTCTCATAACCCCCTTTGTCCTGCCATGTTACCCACAGAGCATTCCTCAGGATTTTCAGCATGGCTCTGCTCTGGTTTTCTTGAACAATTCTGGAATGAATGGAGTTAAGATTAAAAGGCACAAGAGCTCTGTAAAGTTTGGTTATAAAGCACTGCTAGGTGTTGCCAGCTACTACTAATAAATTCCTACCCTATGCCCAGCACAGTAATAGTCTTTGTCCTCAGACTACTGGCATAGTAAGAGGCAGGCTTGGGACTGGAGCTGTTAAGTGCAAAACAGAAGATCGCTTACAAATACTGGGTTATTTGCTGTTCAGTGCTGTTAGGCTCATCTGTGTAGAACAGTGTTTAGATCATGGAAAACCTTTCATGTCTTTTTCTTGCTCCTTAATTGGACATTTTCAGTAAGCTTCACTTGTTTCTGTCCTATGTGCTAGTTTGCTGACAAAAATCTGATTCTCTGTCATGGTTTTGAAATGGATACAATTTATAAAGAAAGCTTTTGGTTCTTGGCATTTGACTTACTCTTAGAATAACCTGTTAGCCCAGCTGATTTTTAGTCTTACCTGAGTTGCAGCTGTAGCTCAGCACAATGCCTCAGAAGAGACTGAAAGTCCAGACAGACACTTGAAATATGTTGGCCCTTCAAAGCTGGTCATTAATCATGTTTCCTTATTGAGCCGTTTTTCATAACTTTTTTCTTTATCTGAAAAATAATGTGGTCCAGAAAATCCAACACGTTACTTAACATTGATTTCTGGCTCCTTTCCTTATGATACAGCATTTAGTGTATCTTCAGAGAGGGTGCTATCTGGAGGTAAAATGCCAATGACCTTTCAATCTGGCACAATCCTAGGAGCTCTAGGTAAATAAAGCATTTGATTTTTAACAGTGTGATATTGTTTCTAAGGACACTTGAGTTACTTGTAGACAAAAGAGCTGGAGTTATGTAGGTTAGGTGGCTCCTGTAGAGCAGAGGCTGGTGCAGAGCAGGCTGTGAGTGGAGATGGCAGCAATGCCCCCAAACCAGGGAGCAGAGCCTGCAGGCAGCACTGTGCTGGTTTGGATCTGGCTTGCAGGTGCTGCAGCCAAAGCCTGAACTTCAGACTGTGCTTATCTTCGTATACATGCACTAAGTGACTCTTCTTTGTGTCATTTGATTTCTTTCACAACTGTGCTGGTGAGCCATCTTCTGTCAGGAGTATAAAAAGGGTTAGGAGCTATTCTTGACAGAAGCTATGAATTGTCTCTTTCCCTTCATCCTTTCATCATATGGATGTGGATGGATATTGGGCATCCTTACTTTAAATTAGTTTTCCTTACAAGGAAAGGCTCGTGTCCCTCTTATTAAAAGAGTGAATGGCAAATTCAGCTAAGTGCCTCAAGTGTTTGGACTGTGAACTTGTGACTACCTCTGGAATTCCGAATGTGAAGTTTCGTAACTGGGCATCTAGCTCCTGACGTATGTCATCCTGGGTATAGATATCTCCATTATTTCTGAAGAACTGAAATGTCAGGGTTGTTTGGAAGTTGCCTGAGGTGATCTTTTGGCTTTCTGGCTAACAGAACACACGTGCTTGAAAAACAGAGTTCATAGAGCATCCAGGGGAGCCAGTAGAACCCAGGAAGCGTTGCATCAGTGTGCTCGTGGTCATGTTACCCTTGATTATACGACTATTGCAGGGTTTTTCAAAGCTGTAATTTTCAAGATGGAATAAATCCTATTGTTGCTGTCCAAATGGAAGATGATGGCAGTATATTCACTAAAATCTCGGTGAAGATTCCTGTGAATGTACTTGTACTTAAACTGGGATTCAGGTTAATACCAAAAGTCTGTTTACATTTGTGTTGGTTGTATAATGAAGAAACATTACTGTGGCTAATAGGTCAGCCTAGGGTGTGATAAGTTCCTGAAAAAATTATGAGGAGACCTAAATTAAGTTATAAAGAATAGAGTTCCTCAATCCATAACTACTTTTGTGTACCCATATTGAGTATTTCTTTGTCTTTATATTTTATCTTGGTATTTTGTGGTGTTACTTTTCTTAGTCATGCTGCAGTTTCGTTTTCTTTTTGTGATAGGTTTGGGAACCTACCTTCCTTCCTTCCTTCCTTCCTTCCTTCCTTCCTTCCTTCCTTCCTTCCTTCCTTCCTTCCTTCCGTCCGTCCGTCCGTCCGTCTATATTGAATTTGCTGTTGTTGCTGGTTTGTATTTAATAAATAAAATGAATGGTGAGGTGTTGCTATGGCCACTAATACATAAGAATTAGAGTTGGGATGCCAAGTGTTGTGTCTATTTTTGTGTGTGATGGAGATCTTTTTTCCCGTGTTGCAATTCTCATTAGGACTGAATTTTGTGGTAGGAGATCTGATTTTTCATGTCAGCTGTTAGAGGTCTGCAGATTTTTTTGTTGTTGTTGTTGTTTTTTAGTTTCCATGTTTTCAATATCAGAATAGGTATTGATCTTTCAAAAAACCGATCATCAGGTTTATTTAGACAGTCCATGGATTTCTTTCTCAGAAGTCCTGGTTTGTTTATCAGTATTTTTTTTTTGGGATACTAAGATGTTTTGTTCTGTAACACATTTCTTAATTTGAAAGAAATCAATATATTAGCCTTAAAATATAACTTACTGAGTTTCACCCTATTTCAGTTTATTTGTGTAGTATACTGCCATGCAGAATCAATTAATGGAAAAACATTTGCTATATAGATATAGCATAGGGGGGAGAAGTTAGGAATTCAATCTTGAAGGGCAAGAAATGTACTGAAAGAGAGAAGTGTGAAGACTTTCTATTACCTTAGCTTTTTTTTTTTAATTGTGCTTTAGTGTTTTTCTCTTATTTTGAAGTAGAAAGATAAACTTGTAATTTTCTGAGAGATGTGAGGAAGGACTTCTTTTTCTAAGACATTAATATCAAGTTGCAGTGAGATAGGAGTTTGTGATCCTGTTCTTTTAAATTCCTTTGAGATTCCAGTGAGGTGGACTCAAATGTTTAATCACTACAGTTTCATGCATTTATTTGAAAAGTTGAGCCTACAAAATACTGCATATATGTTTCTTGGCATTATTATTTCCTAAAAGTTTCTGGAGTACCCGTGAATATTATACAGCTTTAGACTTTGGCCTGGATTTTTGCCTTCCCTCGGCCTGGTGTCACGAGGCTCATTTAGAATCTGCTTGCAGGCCTGTAAGTATTTTCTGAGACTAGCAAAAAATTCCTTGTTTCAGACATTTATATTGACTTAAAACTATATATAGTTTGAGCAAGGGTGTAACGTATCTTTGCATCCTGTGTGAAAACACTTATCACTTTCATAATGCTAGAATGGGAAATACAAGTGTTGGAGCTGTAGCAGTGAAAGTGTTTTTTTTCCCCCTATGCCAAATAAAAATATTTCTTTTTCTCTTTATTTCTTTTTATCTTTGAGTTGTGGTTCAGTGCCCTGTCTGTCGATTTGTTCACAAACTGGATGTGTCTGTCTGAAGGAATACACTGCTGATACGTGCTCTAAACAGCTGAACCAACTCTATGGAGCCACTGCGATCATTTTTGCTTGGTTGTAGCTCTGTTTCTCCTATTAAAGCATTAACCTGCTCCAAAAGTAGTGATGCATGTAGAAATAGAACCTTAACCCCCAATAAATTAGTACTAGTGTTATAAAACAGAAGCACAATTTTTATGTATGTATTCCTTTGACCTGTGGGGGTTTTCTCTTTAAGAAAACTAAAACCAAAATAATACATAAAAACTTCAAAAAGAAGCAAAACCCAAATCCACCCCCTGCTCCCCAGTAGAAGAACCAGACAAAATAACCCCCAAGCATGGAGAAAATAGCCACATTGACACCAACATGAACTCCTGACAGGGTAGACATTCAAACTGCAGCAAATACAAATTGGTTATATTCCAGCTGTGGTTCCGTTTTTCTCTGTTTCTGTTCTCTGACAATATAATTGCAGTGACTAAGGCAAAATGGATGATGCTGAGCCACAGTGAATTGCACTGAGCAGTGTTCCTCCTTTGGATGCAGGTCCAGACACTGCTGTTCCACAGTGCTGTGGGAAAGCAGAGAGAACTTGGTGAAAACTTAGTTCAAATTAAGGCCTGGAAAGCCAGAGAAACCAGTGACAGATGAATATTTAGAAAATATTTTAACTGTTTTTTTGAGAAGTTTTTTTAATGAGTCTGAAGAGTAGCTTGAGTTTCTCTGCCTTTATCAGCACTGTCAGCAGTGTTACCTGCTGGTGAGGCTGGGCCGTGCCCCTGCACCGTGGGTTTGGGTGAGCAGAGCACCGCTGGCCCCGCGTGAGACACTCCCAGCTGCAGAGCCATTCATGGCATCTCTGGAGCAAATGAAAACCGTGTGGGGGTGAAATAAGTACAGACTGCAGCCCAGGAGCAGTACACATCTCTGAGCACTGGGCCAGCCACTCTGGGGGTGCTGTCCCCACGCCCTGCCAGCACTGCTCGGACTGGCACAGGGAGACAGAGCCAAGGGACGTGTAGGCTGTCCCTGCCCAGCTTGGGAGGGTTACATAGGACACTTCTGTGTGCCACGGAGAGAACAGTTAGTGAGTACGAGCAGCGGGAGGGAGTGCATCAAGGAAAAGGTTTGAAACCAATTTGAGATTTCAGTGTATAGCTCAGGTGTGCTAACATTACTTTTCCTTTTTTTCTACAGTTAAATGTTATTTTCAGGAAGACTAATTGGTTTGGGTTTTTTGGGGAGGGGGCTTTTTTGTTTGTTTGTTTGGTGTGGTTTTGTTTTTATTATTACAATTAAAACTGAAAACATCAAGCTCTTTCGTGGGGGGGGAATTTTCATAATAGTCTTAAAATGTTAGATACCTGTGATGAAGACAGTAATAATTAAATATTGCTAATGGGGGGAAAACTCATAAACTGTGAATCCTTGATTTCACTAGATATTCCAGAATAGACCAAGTGAAATAAGGTACCAAAGATATCAGTCTGAGCAGGTTCTCCCAACTCTGCCGAGCTTGATCCTACACTGAGCTGGTGTGTAATATTATAATCTGTAGTAGACTACTCAGAGCAGGGAGTAGAGGTGAGCTCAGTCCTACATTTAAGAAGTCTCTGGCTGTGTGGTCACTGTGCCATGATTGCTGTGGAACAGAAGTTTCCTGTTGTGTAAGGGGACACAGCACTAAGTATTTGATGAGCTGAGATCGTGTGTCACCTAAATGTTTATCAAGGACATGTTCATTTTATGCCTGCACTCTTACATGTGAGTTTGAGTGAGTTGGTAGGTGGACATAGGTAAATTTAGAGCTTTTTCTAGTTTTTTCTACCTTTCAATACCTACCAATTCAATAAGAATTGAAATTACCACTTTTTATGCATTTATAGTGCTAAGCTGAACCTGATGAGTAGCCTAGCACATCTGATGCCAGAAGCATGACATGAATTTCTTCCAGTGCCTTGATGTCTTTGTAATCATTGTAATGGCTTATGTCTTATTCCCAGAAGTGCTGTTGGCACAATGCCGGCCTGTGTTATGATAGAGCCCTTGAAATGAGATTGGAAGGCAGGCTTTTCCATTCTTTCTAGATGGTTATGGAATGAAACAGTTACCAGGTAGGTGCAGGTTTTTCTGAGAAGCAAATGTCCTTGCAAATGCCATCAGATTCCACCTGCAATGGAGCTATGTTTTGATTGTTTGGTAGAAATGTGGTCAAGCACTTGGCAACTTCATATGTTTTTGCAGTGAACTGGGCTCCTGATAGACCTTTGCAGGTGTTGAAACCTTTCAGGAAATGGCAGTTTAGAAAGAAAAATAGAAAGTGTGTTGTGTAAGCATCATGGAACTCACGGAACACTTGGGTTTTGTATTTTAAAGGATAGATTGGGAACCAGAACTCTTGTCTAAAACAATAATAGGACAATATCTGCTCAGAGGCATAACTGAACTGGTGTGATTACAAGTGAGTTGTTAGAAGGAATAAGCAAGGAAAACAAGGAAAAAAAACCCCAACTACGAAACCGTAGTTAAGGCTGAAAGCATGAAGTTTATTTGCAATTATAAATCCTCATTTTTGTCCTGGTTATGCATCTTCACTTCGATGAAGCTTATAGACCTGCATATTCCTAAATCTAGACTAGTGATTGAGGGTGTCTTAAATTTTGAGTGACCAAACAAGGATGTGTTAAAAGTGTCTTCAATGAAGTGTAGAAATGCTTTGATGGTGACCAGTTGGAAAACAGAAGAACCATTTGAAAACCTTGCCTGTGACTGCATGTATTTTGTAATGTGTTAAAGTGGGAACACCTGTCAGAAAGGAGTCTGTCTCAAGTTTAATTTGGGGGTTTTTTTTGTTTTGCAAAAAAAGATTTCTACTTTCTTAATGGGGCTTGAGGATTTTGCTTTTCATTTAATAGGATTTCATGGTATGGTCAGGATTTGAGTAAATTAGATTGACAGAAGACTTCTTTATATTCCTTTTATTTAAAAGGCTTCTTTTTCCATTCTAATTTCTGCAGTATCTGTGTAAATAAGTGTCTTGTGAAGGTACCAGTTTTAGACTTACAGTTTAATTGTACAGCACCATTAAAACTAGGGCTGTGACCAGTTCAGTGATTGATTTAAGAAACTTTTTATTACATGGAAAATATGTTTAAAGTAGAAGAGTTACAGAAGCCATATCATTCAATATATAAGTTTTATTCAGTCTGTGAAATTTATCTAGCAATCATGCAGATTCCAGCATCGTTTGCAAGTAATTTCCATAGGATTATGAAATGTCTCCTCATGACCTATTCAGATTTGTGTTGAAATATTTATTCCTGGTTTGAAACAAGTTTGTTACTGTAGGGCAGACAGAACATGTTATACAAGTGAAGTCAGCTGTAACACGAATTGATAGCTTTGATGCCAGCCTTTGTGCTTGATTGATGTATATTTATTTTGGCAGGGATGTTGCCTTAGATATGGTCCTTCCTCCCCTCCCATGGTCTCCCCGTTGGCTTCCGTGGCCCACTCCCAGCTCGGCACAGCCGTGGCTGTGCAGCGCAGCTGTCGGGCACCGCTGGGCTGGAGCAGCACCTGGGAGTAGGAGTCAAGGGATGCCTGAGCTGGCTCTTGTGCTGCAAGAGCTGAACATCAAACGATGTCTGTATTTCATCTGAAATCAAGTACTTAGATCTGTAGAGGGATTTTGCATAAGTGCAAACTAAGGATTACTATTTATCATTATTGCCTTTTTCATCTTCATGCTATTTTAAAGTAATCAGAATAACCTTTGAAGTTAGGGGAGGCACTGTTTTTCCCATTATATAACTAGCTAACATAAAGCACTAAGAAGCAAAGTAACCTACCTAAGATCAGGCTGTTCTGTGTCAGAGCCAGGAACACAATCTGAGTTTCTCTTTGTTTTATATTTCAAGTTTTGGAATTTTTTTCTTTCCTTTAGGAAAAGAAAATGCATTTACGCATATTTAACGTGCGCTTGTGTGTCCTCATACAAGATGCAGTTTTCTGTTTGAAGAAGGTCACTCCAGCTGGTGCCTTGGAAACAGAAGCTGTGTGTCAGAGGAGACTATTGATTTTGCTGGGGTCCTCGTGAGGTTGAAGCCTTTCTGCTCTCTGGGCCTCTCACTGTGTCAGCCCCTGCCCTGCCAAGTTGTTGCCCTGCCGCTGCCTCTCCTCCTCACGGGCCTTGTCAGGTTCCCACAGCCTTCTCTGTCCTTTATTTCCTTCTGCTTGAGGATGTCCCCAGAGAGCTGCATCTTGTATCTTTGACGTATCTTTGAGAGGTTCTTCCTGCCCAGAAACCATCCGAATCTCCATTGAAGCACGGGCAGTAGAGGGAAATAGCCCTTGCTAAGGCTTCTCAGCTGGGAAGGAGAGGTGGCTTTCAGCAGGAACCAGGAGAGGTTCAGCTGCTCCACCGCCCTTCTCCACTCAGTGGCACGGACACAGGGGCAAGCAGTGTCCTCAGGGATGGCCTGTGCTGGATGGGACCAAGTGAGGAACAGGACTGAGACTCTGAGACACTGCTGCAGACTGAACGAGACTGCCGATGGTCCTGAGGAAGATGAGGGCAGATGCTGTTCACTGCATTCCTCAGGCACCCTGGAGCAAGACAGGAGAGAGAATTTTGTCTGGTCCCAACTTTCTGCTTCATTGCTCAGTTCCTCCTAATAACCATTTCATCTGGGAAATACCTGGGAGGACCAACCAGTACAATGTTGGAGCACAGAGAAATGTAATGATTATTTTCATCTTAAAATTATGGAAGACTTCTAAAATATTTTTGAAGTCCTAGAAAAAGCATTTGCTAAAGTTAGAAATTATATGGCCATGTAGGGGAGATGATTGGGGAAAATAAGAGAGTAGGTAGGATTAATGGGAAAATGGGACATGTACATTCCTGTTACTCTCTCCTTCTAAACCATGATAGCAAGAGCTAGAGCACATGTGTGTACCTTTTGGAATACTACAGGCATTGTCTGAATTTGCATTAGCCAGACAAACACAGTCTTTTACTAACTGAATGTTTCTAAAATATCAGACAGGTTTAACTCACAACTCTGTAGTGTAGGCCTTCAAGTTTAAAATCACAAAACCTGTTATGTACAAGAATGTACACTATGCAGAGTTGTACTAGAAGTATAAAAATATGTTCTTGGGTTAAAGAGAGTAGGAAAAGTTAAGTTTTAGTACTAAAATACTTGCTACACTTGAGGATTACACTTGAGGATTACAATAGTAAGCTGATTTAGGGTATTACATCTGAAATACTAGGACATAAACCAAATGTGTAATGAAAGGTTTTGTCAGAACTCGTCTTACCCTGTTTGTATTGATCTTGGGCTTCTACTTGAAACAGGTTGGCTGCCTAAAATTGTGCTGTAATTCAGATTTCATTGCATGCTGAGGGAAATGTTTTGGAATAAACACCCAGTACAATCATGTCCTTTAAATCAGTTCATTCTTCATTGCCTGTTGCTAAGGTTGACAGGGAAACACAACTATTCCTGAAAGTCAGTGAGAGGTGTGCAGCTCTCCTGACAGGACATGAGTGCTCTGTGTTCCTGCCCACGCGGGAGCAGCACCGCATCTGTGTGCCGTGGCTGGGAACAGAGGCACTGCCACTCCTTCAGGTGTGCCCAGCAGGAACCTGCTGGGACAGGCCCCAACATCCCACACTGCTTGGGCTTGGCTCGCCTTCCCACCAAGGAAAGGGCTGGCAAGGAGGGGCCTGGGTTTCTGTAGGAGCAAGGGGAGCATGACTGACTGGTAGAGTGCATTCCTGGGCTTCAGCACTCTTGAAGATGTGAAAAAATGCAGCACATGGGATCAGAGCGGCCTTTTCTGAAGGATCTGAGGGGTTGGTTGTTAGCTTACCCGTATAAAAACAGGCATTTCAGTGTTGTGATGTAATTTTTTGGGCTCTATTTTTAGGGAACATTACAGACATGGAATATGTAGCTATAGAGCCTGTTGGAATTAAAATAACTTAAAATATCTTTAAAGAGACTTTCTGAAGCACTCATTTTTTTCCATTGCAGCACATGTAGTTTTTGATCCAGTGCGTTACAGAGGCTGGAAATGTGCCATATGTTAAAGCTGGTGTTACCGTTTGGTTTGATCAAGCAGGAAGCCCTGTTGGTCCAAGATGAGTATAAGGGGATAATGTAAATGGTTTTTTCAGCCTTTTTATTAGAAAACATTTTTTCTGACTTTTTTTTCAATATGGAAAATGTAGCCAGTATGTTGTTAAGGGCTCAAATTAGCTTTCCATTTAGCTTGAAAGTAAGGTTGAGGTATATTCAAAACCAGTTTGACAATAGAAGCAAGATACTTCTTTTATCTCTCTAGTAATCAAATATTTATTGGTATATAGGGAACTTCAGAAAGAATAACCTAAATTTAGTTTTGTGTTAGAATTGCTATTTATTTTACATACATCATGATTGTAAGGTTCTATTCAGTAGTGTTAGAAATTATACTGAAGATGCCTGAACTCTCAGAAAAAAAGGCAGAAAGAGAAGTTTTTTGGGGGTTTTTATGAACTTACTAATTTCTGCTGCACACATGTGACAAGCTGCTAATTCACCTCTCTGTATCTAGTCATCAAAGAAAGAACATTTAGGGATTTCATAACTCACTCTCCTGCCAAAGACATTACCACTCATGCTTCATTTTTGAGTTTCATGTATCACTGCAACCTTCAGCATTCAAAGTGAACAAAAAAGACCAATCTGAATGCCCCAGCCTGGCTCCAGATTGGGCGCTTGGTGGCAGCCAGTCAACCAGAGGAGAACAGAGGAGGGGAGTTCTTTTGAAGGGATTCTATCTCTGGGACTGCCTGGCTTCAGGGACAACGAGGGAATCCTCCTTTTGGAGACAAAGCTCAAATCCAAAATGCATTTTCCAGCAGCAGATTTTTGAAGAGATCTGCCCACTGAAACTTTTCCATCATGGATGACTGATTTCTAGCTATAGCAGGATACCTCTGGAGCACATTATGGGAAATAAATTTCACAGCCCAAGCTGTATGATGTTTTGAGGCATTCACTGAGGAGGCAGATGGGGGATCTGTGATGCATGAGTGCCAGGTTTTGATGTTACTGCAAGTCTCGTGAGAGACTGGTGCTTTCTGACAGTCCAGGTTCCACACAGTGATGCGATTATGTGAAAAGTGCATTAAAATTTTAGCGCTCCTGATGTGGAGAAAAATATGAAAATATGTGTCATAAAGGGCAGCTTATCATAATAAGTATATAAAATTTTATATAAAAAGTTAAAAGCAGTCAAATATGATGATGCTGAGTGCAAAGTGGAAAAATATTGCTGACTGTTTAAATCTTTTCTTCAAACATTGGAATGATTGGAAGCAAGTGCAAATTATCTGTTTCATCTAAGGCAATAGACTAGAAACCAGAGACTTGCTGTAAAGTCCAGGGAAAGCATCCATTTTCAGTTATGAAAGAAAACTGCCTTAGGGTTATGGATTGGCAGGATTATTCTGTTACAGAATGTTGCACCATCTCCCACAAAAAATACAGTTCCCATTGTGTTTTTCATCTGCATGTGCACCATGCTTGGTCCTCTTCCACAGAAGTTGTCTTGCTTAACTTCATTGTGCCTTCAAGTGCCTCCAAAAATTTTATATAAAAGTGTGGTTCCCTACCTTAACTTTGGTTTAAGTATTGAAGATGGTCATGTTGATAACATTTTGTAATCCTACTACAAAATTTGGACATGGACCTTAATTTTATTAATGATTTGTCAAATGCTTACAGAAAAATGCAACCTTTCCTCTTATGTATGGGTTCATAAAACAGAATTAGGGGAATAGTTGTTTTAAAACATGCACCTATAAAAACTTAGGTCAGTACCAGAAGTTGTTAGGAAATGCTATTTTTTCCTTTCATCATTCTCAGCTATACATAGATTTAATAGAAAGTTTGGAACAGCTCCTCTGGAGTTCATTGTAAATGTCTGTAGACCATAGTTTAAAGGTATTCCAACCTTGTAGCTCCAACTTAACTAAAAATATAGGTTTAAATGCTTTTAATTAAATCGGTGTAGATGGGACTCTCGTTTTCATTACATGATAATCTGACCTATGTCCCTGATACCTAAAAGGCTACTAACATATTTTTTGTTAAAATTCTCTACTTTTTTTTTTTTTCCTTAGATGTTTTGTTCCCTGCACTGAATGAATTTAGGATTTACACAAAATAGTTTGGGTTGTTCTGGCATTGTGTTTATATCAGAGGCTTTCTTGTCATTTGCTCTTATGTGATGAAGACTGTACTCTCTCGCTGCTGGACAGTGGATCAGGAATGAAGCAGTGGTCACTTGGCCAGAAAGAAATGTTGATTACTGTCCAGAAAGGAGGAGAGGAAAGAAGACCTTATGAGGTGTTCCAGTTTGGTTGGAATGTGCTGCTAGAATGCAGTAAGGGATGCATATTTTACTAGCTGTGGAGAATTCCAAGGACATGTTTGATACAAGCTTTGTGTAGATAAAACAGATAAACAGATTATGATTGAGATCTGTGGGCCCTTGGAAAAGATTGCTAATTGTATGTTTTTTTTCAAAGGACCGAGATCTTATCACTGTCATGAAAGTTGTGCAGGGCGACTGTGAAAAGAAATGTAACTTTAAAAGCAAGTTGAATTAAATACACTTGAAAGGCATCTTTCTGATCTGCAGAGCATATTTGCAGTTATCTGCAGCTGAAGGCCACATTGCCCCCACACTGCAATCTTCCATCTCATGCTGTGTTGGTGACAGAACTGAAAGCTTTCCCTCTTCCTTCTGATCTCATCCTTGGTATCACTGAGATTCCTTAATGGAAGAGCAACTTCTGCACTAGATTGGCTATGAACATATTGAATCTATCACATCAAAGAAATAGTTGTAGGATGGCGTGAAGACTCTGCTTCTTTTCAAAGTGATCTGTATGGACAGATCTTTTGAATCCCTGTGTAATTTTACTGACTTTGATCAGAGTCCATACAGCTGTAGTTGTTTTGAAGAATCAGATGTTACTGTTGTGCTGTGAAGGTTAAAGGATGGTGTTTTCCTTATTTGTTCAGGACTAATGCTGCTACTTATGTGTGATATGGCAAATTAAATAAATGTTAATATTTTGGTATTGATCAGCTTAAAGATCACTTGGCTTTTGATACATAGCTACCAGAAATTCTGTGGGAGCATAGGGTAATTACTTTTAAAACTGATTTTGATTATATAGAATAATTGCATGTTTGTCTAAAATGTTTTTGTACAATGCTTCTCTAAACTTAAATACGCACATATATTTTCTAGAATTATTTACTACTGTGTGGCAGATACACAGCTGTGAGTCATTTGCATGAAGAGCAAGCAGATTTCTGAAAATGGAATGAAAAGTTTTAATAGCATTATAGAGATCTGGTGGAAATTTATGTGCAAATGTCCTTTATTATATGATCACCACCATGTAAACATATAGCATTGAAACAACATTCCAAAGCCCAAGGTTTCATATTCAAATATTAGAAGGAAACAACATCATTGCTTGCACAGTTTTAAGGCCATATCCTTTTGTGTGTTTGTGTTGGGATACAGCCTTTAATTACACAATCAAATTTTCCCCCGCTGGGATTCCTGGTTTTTCAACTTGGTTAACATTAGTGCCTTTTCTCATGGCTGTCTTAAGATGTCTCATCATAATAGGGACCTCTCTGGTGTCCCAGGGAGCTCTCTGGCCATTGCAGTGTAGCACCTTTGGTGGAGGGATAGAGAGAAGTTTTCTGGACAGCTTTCAGCTGCCTTGGGGAAGAGACTATCCTTCCTTCTCCTCATTTGCCATTCGATTTGCTTCATACCCTCTCATTTCAGTAATAGTATTGGGGAAACAATGTGTTGAATGGTGAAGTAGGAAATATGAGAACTCTGCCTGGTTCATCATCCAGACTGGAATATTTTACCTTCAAGAGCACAGACGTGGATGCTTGAACTGTGCTGTGACGTTGGCAGTGGTGGGTTAGTTGGTACTTTATCCAGAGCAGCCTCCTGTCTGCAGGTCTCACAGTATGTGTTGAAGGGGAAGGAAGATAGAAGAATGGTACATCACTTTTCTGGGTCCCAGGAAGGAGTTCTGTATGTTTACAGACTGATTTGCCATTGGATGTTGTTACCTGGCTTTGTCTCAGTTTTCTTGGATTTCTCACAACATTCTTTGGTCAGAGGATAACTGCTAATTTTGAAGTATGGAAATACGAAGCCTACAAAAGAGGCTTTAATTTTTGAAAGTTAAATTAGAGAGCAATAAAAAGCTTTTTCAAGCATAGGTGCAGATTGGAATACTTTTGCATTAATTAATATTACAAGCTTATGTTTATAGTGGAAAAGTTACTTGGAAGAAAAAACATTGTTTTTCCTGATGCCATTAGCACTGTCAGTATTCTTCGTTCTGTGTCATTCCTGGGGAAGGTTAGGAAGGCAGCAGTTGACAGCTTCCATGTGAGGCAGTATGGAAGCTTAATCCAAAAACCTTAATTCATCAAAGATACTGTATAAGTGCTTGGAAACTGTCAGGGCAGTAATGCCTGAGAAAAGGGAGAGTAATGCTTCATGTGGTAGAAGTGCCTGCAGGGAGTGTCCCAAGTGCAGGGCTGGGTTCAGCCAGATGACTCACTTCTAACTGAATACTAGAAGCATTCCTCTTCACGGTTTGCTCTGAAATGCATTCCCAATTATTTGTGTGTGCCTTCTCCATACACAGGAGCTGTTGTACTCAGGTTTTTGGAACCTGAAAACAAGCCCTTTATTGATGATGAGGTCAGGAGGCTTCTGGGAATGGTGCCTTGTTGGTTACCAGCTGCTCCCCAGCCAGGAGGAGGTTGTCCTTCTGTTTTAATGAGTTGTGCTTTGTTTCTTTTTCTTACTTAAGAAAAAAAAATAAATATTTTCACTGTTTGCTGAGATATTTCTTTGTGATGGGATTGGTAGACTTGAGTAAACTGCTGATTACTGTCAGAATTACTGGCAAAATGTTACAAGTAAGAAGTGTATACGTGCTGGGTGTCTTCCACAAGGCACCTTTGCACTGCTGCTTGTAGAGTCAGTAGATCTGTGAGCAGTGCTCCCCTTCCCATTCAAGTGGGATAAGAAATTGGCTTTTAAGGTTGTTTGGGCCTTACAGCAGTTTCTGTTGGTTTTAATTTTTTGTTGTGGCGCATTTTGTTGTAGATCAGGGAGCCTAAGTTGAAGTTGGAAATAAAAGCCTGACTTACAAATAGCGGTGAAACAAGCACCTTCATTAGCCTTCCTTTCATTTATAGTAACATAAATCAGAGGAAGCTCTGACAATATCTTCTGTGTACAACTGTAGGTAGACTTTAGCTCAGCAGCCAACTCCTTAATCATTGGATTTTCTAGAGTCTGCAGCTAATTCTGCTCTTTATGGTACTGCTTTTTTATGCAATACATTGGTTTGGGAATAATACTGAGATACCGGCACTCCCAGTCTGAGATTTGAAAACAGTGTTTTAAATCAGTTGGTATTTGCCACTACATACCCAAATAATGGTAATGATTCCAAAAATTCAAATGAGATTGTTGAGTAGCTGTTAGACATGTTTAAAGACAGTTTGTACAATGACGTGATGAAAAAATACTGAAGCTGCAGGGCACGTGTCTGGTCCTCGCAAATAAACTTGAAAAGCAGAGTCCACTGATTTGAGGGAGGGGTTGTCGACAGCTGGAGACCAACCAAGTCTTAGTTCAGAAAAATACAGTATCAAATCATAGCTTTCATAATGAATGTCCTAATCACGACGAGTCGTGGTTGTTTTGGCCCAGACCAGAAGTTCACGGACAAAAGCACAAAAAGAAACTTCTATACGTGTGCATTTTACATCCTTATTTTAAAAGTGCCTTGCTTAAAGGTTAGTGGTTACTTTTATTGACCTACACTGATGTGTCTTTTGGTGCGTTAGTTAAAATGCATCTTCAGATAATACCAAGAGAAATATGACTCTAGTGCATATGTATATAGAAAACTTGTATTAATTACTTAGAAGTATGTAAAAGAGCAAATGTGAACCTCTGCATATGCCTTTAGAGGTCCTATGTGGCTCTTAGCTAGGGATTTAAAGATGAGTATGGTGTAAAAGACTAAAGATGAAATATATCCAGAGAAGGATTAATAAAATTAGTGAGTTAATAAGAGCTTTGTTACGTTTTGGAAGGTTTTAAAACTGGGTTGATAAGTGACATCCTTTTTGTTCTATTTAAGAAAGATTGATAATCTGACAACATCCAAAGTTATTTTTTTACAAAGCAGATAGAGGGTTGATAGAAATAACACCTTTGCCAGGGAGGGAGGGATTGGAGCTGTCTGGGCCTTCTGTCATTTCGGGAGTTTTGTGCTTTCCTTTTAGTGTAGATTTACAAGCAAAAGATAGTAAAGTTGTCCTTGCTGGGAAATGACTGGCTGTCACACACAGCATTTTAGTCACTCATGCTGTTTTGAGCTGCACGTTATCACTCCATTGAGATGCTCACTCACCCTTA
The DNA here is from genome assembly GCA_013398275.1 of Promerops cafer. Classification (NCBI taxonomy): domain Eukaryota; kingdom Metazoa; phylum Chordata; class Aves; order Passeriformes; family Nectariniidae; genus Promerops; species Promerops cafer. The sequence continues at coordinate 1,151,463 of VZSE01006401.1, forward strand.
CTAAGAAATTGGTTTTTATTCTTAAATTTATATGTATTGCTCATCACCCTGACAGTAGTAACTTGCACTGTAGGACTGATTTGGCTGCTGGAATGTTGACAGTATTATTTTAAAATATTTATAAGACTTGAAAATTAGTTCAAGATAAGCCAATCTAAAATTCTTATGAAACCACTCTGCTTGAAAAAAAAACTTAAAACATTCTTTCCTCTTGAAGGCCAGAGAGCTCGGTGAGGTTACCTGGTGGCTGCGCTACCCACTAAACAAAAAAAGCCCCCAGAGGGGATGGTCCATCAAGGAAGGAGAGAGAAACGATTCTTTTTCTCTGTGTGTTTTTCAGCTGCTGATGGGAGCAAAATGTTATCTTGAGATTTTCTGGTATCTCTTCAGCCTGCACAGTGTCACCATTCACAGGCTTCTAAGGGGAGTGTGCCAAGGCAGCCAGAGCTGTGGAAGAATGTGTTGCTCAGGATGCCCTTGAACAGCAAAATCCCATTCCAGGGTGGAGGAGGGCCCTCCTGATGGAGGCATGTTGTTAAAGCTTTGATTATACAGAAAACTAAAGAAGAGCAGTCAAACTCAGGCATCAGACACCATTTGGCAAACCATGGTGGAAATGATTGCTGGTTATTTGGCAGTGGGAAGGTAGCAAATGGCTGTGCTCTAGTTGTGCAGTCAAGACAAATACAGCTGGGATTATAATCAAAGGGTCAGTGTCTCAAAAGCTACTACTCCTTAGTACATGCTAGGCACTGTCTTGAACTTATGCAAAACCCGCCACATTTAATATGTATTTTAAAAGATAACTCAAAAAAATGTAAATTCCATTCATAAAAATATGTAAGTCAAAACTACTATTTCCCTGCCAGCAGTTACTCATCTGCTAACACTTGTGTCATGTTTCATATAGGTTTGTATGATGTAACAGTTTCCTTTATGATGTTGTGGGTTTCAATATATATGTATGTCTATGTTTTGAATTCATAATTTTGATGACAATTGTAATGTGTATCTTTTAATCTCCTCACTGTGGAAGTCACAGCTCATATTCCACATTAGTGTTCTATGGCAATAACTTCCTGTCATAGCAAAAGTTATTTTACCAAAACCAGTAGTGATGGTATTTCTTTTGACAGAACAAATTTAAATTTGATTGTATTGTGATTATCACAAGCTCTTTTTTATTTAAAGGGAGTATCAGATATGAGCTGTGTGTTGGTTTTGATAGGTGATTTCTCGCATACTTCTGTCACAGGTGAAATTCTCTCTGACATTCTATTTTACCAGCTTTTCATCATTTCCCCTTACCATTATGGTTATGTAAAAATGACAGTTGTTGTCTTTTTAATTTTCTTTTCTTTCTTATCTGGTTCTCTTGTGTCTGTCCATACTGGGAATTTGAAGCAGTGAATCGTGTTGAATTTCTTTTCAATTCAATTCAAGAAAAGTGAATTTGTCAGTTTATTCAGCTAGTGTAGACTGGGATAAATTGTATTTCAGTCTCACCTAAAAGTTTATCCAATGTTTAGGTCTTGTGTGCATTTTATATTTTGTGGTTTTAGCGTAGTTAGGTCTCATTAGAGTCTTTTAAGGAGTACTTGTTGCAGTATGTAAGACATGTTTAAACATAGTTCCCAAACTTGGTCTTGAAGCCAAAGTAAATGAGGTCTTGTAGCGCCACATTCCAGTGATTCTGACACCAGAAGAGTATCTGCACCAATAATTTTTGTATTAAAGTGGCTGGATTTTTAAATGTCTGCAAGTAGGAAGACTGGAGTCTGACATGGAGAAACATTTCAAGGCACTAACAAATGTTTTCATGAAATCTTTTTTCCTCTCTGGGAAATTAAAAAACGCAACCAAGACAACGTGAAAAAGCAAGATACTCATTTTGACAAAAAGTCAACTGCTGTTTTACAACAGACTCAATAAAACTAGTTTAATTTAATTTTATTTAGTGGGGGGTTTTTTGTTTCAGGTTTCCTGCTTCAGTCTCTAGAGATACTTGTGTCTTTTTTTGTATTAAGAAGAAAGAATTATGCCAAAAATTATCTGAGCACTGACACAAAACAGATCAAAACCCCAAAGTATTTTGAGATATTTGCTTAAGTGGACTTATGTAAGTTTTAGGTATTTAAGTGAATGTGAAACATTCCATTTTCATCATATTTGCAGCCCAATTTTTGTCCTGGGAAAACAACAAAAGAACCTTGTAAAGGTGACAAACCTGATTCATACCAGAAAACTGGGTTAAGGCACAGATAACAGATGAGGACTGCATCAACTTGGCCTTGTATGGCTGTGCTGAACTTTGCCAGATAGAAAGAAGAATCACTTTCTGCTGTCAGTGCCTCTCGCTACAGGGCAAGGGAAGACTGGGAAAAGCTGCCAATGAATCTGTGCCCAGCTGGTTTTGAGCTGATCAGCTCTTTCGCCATCCCTAGATTTTGAGAGGAAAAGGAGTTTAGTGGGATGTTTGACAATCCAGAATACATTTTTCTTCTCACTGTTGTAATAACAATTGCATGTTTTATAGTGTTGATTATTTCAAATTTACAATTTAAGAGTCCTCATCTTGTTTGCTTTCAGATTCTTCTCATTCTTTTCATCGAGATGAGACCATTGTTATTGCCCTGGCATCTGTGTCTGTACTGGCTGTTCTGATAGCTGCTCTGTTCTTTGGATACAGGATGCTTGCAGGTAGGGACTGGTGATCTTTTTGGCTTTGTTTTTTTCAACCGTTCATTTGGCTATTGGCTCAAAGTTGTACTTAGGTCTTCTGTTCTCCCCAGACCCTATTATATGCTTGCACATAATGCTGCTCCCCCTTCTCCTCTCTGATGGTGATATCCCTTTCTTAACAGTTTGGAGAGAGTTATGACTTCTCTAAACTGGCATTTTGGGACCCATTTTTCTTCCACAAATCTTCTGCTCTGCACAGCTTAAGTGAGGGGGTGAACATGCTTTATGGTTATTGCCAGTGATTTTGAGTTATCAAAATGGTTGTGTAGCAGGTGTCTGTAGTTTGTAGCTTATCAGCACCTTCACTGTTCATTCTGCTGACTTTGAGAGGATTTTACAGGAGTCCTTTTTACTTGTTTCATCCTTGCCTACAATATGTAATTCTGCCAGGTCCCAGGTAAGTTGCATTTTTTTCACTTGGAGCATGTCCAGAAAGGAAACTGACTGATTTTTCTCCTCACCCTCTTCCCCAGGAGACCGTAAACAAGGTTTGCACAGTATGAACATGATGGAGGCAGCAGCATCAGAGCCCTCATTGGATCTGGATAATCTGAAGCTGTTAGAGGTAAATATTCAACTCAGTTATTAATCTTCATTTTAATTGAATATATAATGCTTGTGGTCATATCCCAGGCATAGTTACAGAAATTAATGTATCAATGCTCCTGTAATATTTTCTTCTAAATCACAGTTTCAAGAAGGAATTAAAATAAAAAAGGTGTTACTGCAGGTACATTTTGTCTAATTTTGTTAGTAATATTGTTGCTGTTAGCTAGAACATGCTTTACCTTGAGAACAAAAAAAGAAATACTAGGAGGTAGTGGAGGAAGTTAGAATGTGCTATATTTCAGCATTGCATCAAAAGATCCATCTGTTTTGCTTGACACTGCTTGCTTTTAGTACAGTGTCCTACTGTAGGAATTTGAAATTCTTTAGTAACACTCTTGGCAAATAGAATGTACTGCAGATAGGGCAGGGTATTTCAGTAGTGGTGCATTTTTGTGTAGTCATTCTTCAGTGTGGGGCACTATCTAGCTCCATGGCAACCAGAGGCCAACCAGAACTTTCTGCTCAGCTTGATGTTAGATGTATCATCACAAAACTGCAAAATGTTATGCTTCCAGCTGGTATGCTCGATGGAACATACGGAATTTTTAAAACCTTTTAGCTAGGAAAAAAATGAATAGAACAACTGAGATGCAGAGTGGTGCTTATCTTCTTTTTCCCAGTAGGAACCCCACCTAGAGATGCAGACTGCAGACATGCAGTGTGAGTGCTCTAATGGTGACAGCAGGCTGCTCAGCAAAGAACCTTAGGTGTCTTCTGCCACCAAAAAAGCACTTGAGGCAGAGTTTACGGGAGTCTAACAGTGTGTACTGTAGAAGTGTGCAAAGCCCCAGATGAAAGCACTTGTACTGATAATGCAGTCTTGGAGAAAGCAGTGACTTTCTCCAAGTCTGAAAGTTGGTAGAGAGATCTGCTGTGGTGTCTTCTGTCCCACTTCTTGTATCTTAAGGAGCTGACCCCTTACCCCCAGTCTCAGGGAGTTGCAGGACAAATGTTTTAACCTGTGCTTGCCTTTTGACATCTCTGTGGGTAGATTACATTCCAGGTTTGTACCTTGAGCTGATTTGCTGCTGGTTTGCAACCCAGTGATATAAAACGTCTGAGAAACATAAAGTCTCTCCATTAAATGATACTTTATTTTTGAAAACTTTCCTGTAAGAAAATATTATCATCTTTGGAAACATTACTTTTGTTAGCCCTTCTGTTTTCTCTTTCTCCTCCATTTGTAAGTATTTAAAAAGTAAAAAAAATGGCTCATGAAATCCTTACAGTTTCATGTATGGGTCTTCCTGGAAATTATTTTAAATAGGTGCTTAAATTCTTACGTAGTTGGAATTTTTTGAGCTTTAGAAATTTGGGCTCATCCTGAAGGTGATCCTGCATTTTAGTTTAGAGATCGCATCTTTCTTTTACAGTTACTATGGAGATGTGAAAGGCCATTCTTGAAGACTGTCTAACATAGTGGGGGCTAGAATAAAGATTCACAGGTAGTCAGGAGTTAATTACTTCCTTCAGTTAAGGTCTGTTTACCTCTTTTGGCATCTATTTTGCACTATAAATGCATATTTTGTTACTACTAACCTGAAAGGTACAGCTTATAAACTGTCCTAAACCTAAAATGTTTTGCTTAATGTCTGTGATTTCTGGAGTGAAATGAAATTGATCACATAAAAGCTATAAATCTTCAGTAGGCAAAAGTTAGTAAGAGAATTAGCAGCACAAAACACATGTGTTTTATTGATTCTGTATATAAAACTACTGAATAGATTATTTATTATATATTTACTGGATGTTCAGACTATAAATCATTTTAGTAAGACCTATATTGGCTTGGGCTGAGGTTTTAATAGCTCAAAATAGCCTCTTTGAAAGCATTCTAATTCTGGTTTCAATTACAAAATACTTGCTGTCTTCACTGTTCTTATAGTATAAGTCAGGATAAAAGTTGGCATACAGTCCTTACAGAGTGAAAACTTGGGTTTTGTTTTCATTTCTTATTTTGTGAGCTGATTATTTATATTTTTTGCAGTTGATTGGCCGGGGCCGATATGGAGCAGTGTATAAAGGTTCCCTAGATGAACGTCCAGTTGCTGTGAAAGTATTTTCTTTTGCTAATCGTCAGAACTTTGTCAATGAGAGGAACATTTACAGGATTCCACTGATGGAACACGATAACATCGCCCGCTTCATTGTGGGGGATGAGAGATTCACTGCCGACGGCCGCATGGAATATTTATTGGTGATGGAGTATTACCCCAATGTAAGTGCTTCAAAGAAATCAATTGGATTGGTTAAGAATCCTAAGAATAGCCACGTGAAAAGGATGTACTTCAGGTTTTGGTGGTGCTTCTTGCACAGTAATGTAAAAATAATCCATATAAATGATAATTTTAATGGATATTATTATGGGTTACTGTAATACCCTTTTAGATTTCCTAGTTAGTGCTACCAAATGTAGTCTTACAAATTCCTAGCTCTGGAGTATTTGTTCTTGGTTTTGGTGCAAGGATTTTTTAGTCAATGCTGTCCTTATTCAATGACAGAATTTGAAGAGGTGTTTTTACTTAAAAATCTAGGAAATTTAAAACTTCTTAATATTAAGACATTATCTCTGTCTTATGACCTCGCTCAATAGCTGTAAATAGTGGGATGTTTTACAGTGAAATGTAATAGATACAAGATTATTGTCAAACTAGTTTATGGTACTATAAATCATGGTGCCTTTTTATCTTTTTATCTTCTTTAAAGCTTTCTGTGGCATATACTGATGATATAGGACATGTCTTAAGAAGGCAGCCTTACTTTCCAGAACCATATCTTCAAATCTCCTCAGCTAACCGAAGGCTTGTATTTTTCAAATTCATGGATTAGGGTACTTAATATTCTGAGTGTGTACACACATATACAGAAACATTTTAAAATTATGCAGTATGAATGGGAATAGCTTCCCTGAAAAATCCTAAAATGTACATGGGGGTTATATATATGAAAATGCAAAAAAGTGTGTCACAATTTATCTTGGTTTTTTTTTTTTCCTGTGTATGGGAAAGAACTTTAGTTATTCCGTTAAATAATTTTTTAAACAAGCTTTTTGGTCTCAAGTAAGCAAACTCGTATTTCCTGCAGGGTGTGAAGGGGATGGCTGAAGCCTGATCTTTTATGGAGGCAGTAGGACAACAGCTGCTTATTTGAATAGCAAAAAGGAGCAGAACAGTGCTAAGTAGCAGTAATGATGGCCTGTCTTAGGGTTTTTTAGGCTCTGTGTATATGCTTGTATTGAAAGTTAAATGCACCCGTGTAAATACATACCTTAAACATAGGCACGTGTTTACACACATATACACCATATACAAATTTAAGGCAACAAAGCACAAATATAGAAAGAGTGTCTTAACAGAAACTTTTAAGTGAGAACACACTCGATCATGTCAGCTTGTAAGACAGGCATCTAAGAAGAGACTGCAGAAACTAGAAATGACCATGAAAAAGATGGGTTGTGCCCATAGCAGATGGACAGTGGCAAAGCATGTGATTCTGACAAAACTGGCATATTTTCATGAAATAAAATGCAAGTTAGGTAAAATCAAGTGAGTATTCTACTCCTGGGAGAACATAGCATAACTGTCTTCACAGGTGATCTGGTTTTGCTGTTTTCTTGAATGAAAGGATTTTCAGTAAAAATGTAATTTGATTGAAAATTGTGTCTTTTTGCTTATGTAAACAGGCTCTGGTAATGACCTGATTAAATATACAGATGAAGCTTATGACATCATATTATCAGATTCCTTCCCAATGTGGTATTAAGAACAGTAAGATTAGTCTAAAATCAATCCACTGGTTGTTGGAAGTCATTGGAAAAAGTGCACAGCAGGTGTAATTAATGCACAGTGTGATCTGTAATTCAGTGAGCAGATGTTCTGCTGTATGTGGAGTTAACAGCAGAAAAGGAAGCCTGCTGTGGTAGCCCTGCTAGAAGGGAATTCCAGTGTTCAAACTGGAGCCATAAATCTGATTTCAATAAGGACTAACCAATACGAGACGTGCAGGTGAAATATTCCCCATCCAAAACATCATTCTTCCTCAAAATACTTGTCTTCCTGAACATAAGAACACGCAAATTTACATTTTTGTATTTTTGCATTTTTACATTTGCATTTTTACACAGCAAATTGTTCTTGGTATTCCCTTGGTGAAAGCAAGACAGACAGGTTTGACCCAGGTTGTGTTTTTATCCAAACTCAAACTTCAGACTGAAGGGAATAGGCAAGTAAAAGGAATTATATGTGTATTTATCAATCAGCATGCTGTTCTGATGAGACTCTGAGGTGTAGTAGGTCAATAAGGGAGTCAGTTGTGAGGGATGACATAGTAGGAAATATGTATTAGCCACAGAATTATCACCACAGTAGTCAGACACTCCTGTCCCTTTAGAACAACAGAAAAATTGTTCTAAAACACAAATAGAATCTCTGATTGTTAAAAATACCACTTTTATCAAAAATCTTAGTCAGAACAAATATCCCAAATCTAACATGTAACTCACGACTCTGACAAAATAGTCTTAAATACAAATATATCTCTCTCTAAATCTTGACTAAAACGTTTCCTGGTTATCAGTTGCACTTCACTAAAAGCATAAAATCACAGCCTTCAGCTAGCTTAAAAAACATCTGGTGGTGGGCAGGCTCTGCAGCAGGAAGATCTTTAAGCTGGTTTAATACATGCCACATCATGACAACAGTCCTGTGGCCTCCATTAGAATGGGCTGGAATCTCAACCCACTAATCCAAACTAAAAACCCAAGCTGATGACATTTGGAGGCTAATAAGAGGGCATGTATTTCTTAAAAAGCTGTAAACAACAAGGAAAAATGTGAAATTCCTTTGTTTCTAGGTGGATTCACAGCTTTTTTTATGTATTACAGAACCTATTGAAGTTCATACAACAGCATTTTACACAATTAAATACTACCTGTGTAAACTTGTAAGAGTGACATTCAGTCTGTGTTTTCACTGAGGACGTCGCTTATTTAGGGTTCCTTGTTCTGCACAGACTAAGTCTGAAAAGGTGTAAGACTTCCATGATTCTATTAAGAAGTGTCAAGACTCGGTTTTAGTCTTAGTACTGGATTAAAAAAATACCTAATACTTTGGTCACTTTAAATTCTAGTATCTGTGTGCCTCCATCTGAATTGTGCATGCATAACCTGAGTGTCAACTCCAAAGGAACCCATACCAAATTTTTATGAACCAAACATTATAGAACTTAACTTTGCAATGATATGTATTTAGTTGCCTCTGATGTTACACATTGGTGCATCTTTAAGATTACAGACTTAAACAGGCAAAACCAGGGTAGTTTGTAGTCCTAAAAATACAATAGGCATGCAGAGTTAGGCAGGTTACTTGTGCTTTATGCTGGGGGATTTAATTTGTTTAAACTAAGTGTATTATCACTGGGGACTGTGCATCACAGTTTGCAGTGTCTAGCTCTTGTTTAGATAGCAGTCTCAGGTTCTAGAATATCTCAATATCATAATTGACACACTTCCTTCTGGTTTTCTTAGAGATTTCATGACAAATCACTAGAAGATCCCTCGTTTTACACATCTAACTTTGCTTTCAAGAAAAGAGGAATATGACATTCTTTTTTTCCATGTTTCTTCGGTGCATGTGGACTCACTCCTATTTGGAATTGCCCTTGGGGTGTTTTTGTTTTTATACATAAATAGATTATAGCAAGACCTGTGAGAGATGTTGAGTATTCTGTAAGTGATAATGGTCTAAAGTCTTCTTTTTAGAAACCCAGGCTGTTAAATCTGCATTTACCTTTATTTTGTTCTGCAACAAGACTTTTATAATTAATGCAATTTTTTCTAGAGGCAGTCCCTGTTATTCTGTGATAAAATTCCTATTCCACTTCAGAGAAACAAAATGGCAACACTAGAAATGAAATTTAATGAAACTCCAGTCAAATATTGTGTTTTAAAACATGTGGGTGAACACATAAGCAGTTGCAAGTTTATACTTTCTAGAAGCAGTGGATAAAACTGAGTCTCCAAAAGATTTTGAATAGTTCTACTGGGAAATTATTTTAATCTGTGTTTTCTGTTTTGTCTTTTTTGTTTTTTTTTTTTTTAGGGTTCTTTGTGCAAATATTTGAGTCTCCACACAAGTGACTGGGTGAGCTCTTGTCGTTTGGCTCACTCTATAACTCGGGGCTTGGCGTACCTGCACACGGAGCTGCCTCGAGGAGGTAAGGGCAGGAAGGGATACAAAGATCTCCAGTATATTCTTATTTCTATCAGGTAGTACATTCCAGCCTTTTTTATCCTACTGTGAGTAGGAATTGATGAATGCAAATAGAGATTGCTCAGAATGTCTGATTTGTTCCCTCCTTCTGAACAACGCCGTGCTGTGGGCTCTGTGACCCTTGTGTGAAAACACAGAGTCCAAGGTGGCAGAGCCCCAGAGAGAGGCAGGAGGAGGCAGATTGTGCAGTGCTGCTGTGTCATGGCAACAGATGACTGAAGACCTGAAGCACTGACTGCCTCTCCGGCAGAGGGCAAACAGATGAGGTGTTGTGTCTGTTTTTGCAATTCAGAAACAAATCACCAAAGCAATTTTTAGTTTGTGTGTGAACTGTATTCTATAAAATTAAATCTAACCCCACTGTAGTTTTATTTATCATGTCTCTGGATTTTTGTCTGAGGGTTTGAGCTTAGTCTTTGCTGTGTACAAACAATACTGCTGGACTTCTGGTACTTTATATTAGAGTACTGGCTGTGACTGGCTGTTGATTTGGATCTTTCTATCTCTGCGTGCATGCTTCAGCTAGTATTTCAGCAGCTGAAGTATCATAATTATAAAGTAGATATTCTGAGATCTGTGATATATCAGGCTGCAGAATATGGCTTGGCACTTAAATGTTAGGTTTTTGGCAGTAAATAAAAGGCTAGTTTCATTATATCTGCATTAAGGTGCTAACATTTGGATTAAAATTTCAAACTATGTATCTCAAATGTTAAGCATGAGCACTAGCAAACCATGACAACTAAAGATGGTATTAAAAGTGCTGAAAATACCCAAATCAGTATTCCTGTGTGCCGTTGAAACTGCAGCTATCATCTTAACTTCATCATTTTGAGATGTGCAGACACGTGTGTCCATTAGCAACCAGAAAATGTGTAAGCTTTCCATCATAAAGGAGAGACAGCCACAGTCTGTGAATGCTAGGATGGAACACATGGAGTAGAATAAATTCCACAGTAAAACGAGTTCTGTACTGCTGGCTGCTTTACTAACAAAATAAATAAAAACTAGGAACAACTGAGATTATTCTTTGGAAAAGGTCAGATCCCTTGCAAGATGAACATGTTCAGACTCTCTGGAATAATATTGTCTGCATATCTTCTGAATAAGTGCCAATGGTATTTCCAATTATAATGTAAGTAATTGGTGCTGCATTTGACACAGGAGTGGAAATGACAGAGAGTATTTGAAATGGCTGTTAGGGCTGTGGCAGCAGGTCTGTGTTTAAGTGTGCAATGTCTCCTCTGCCAAAATCATGCTGAAATATCCCTTGGGAAGAAGACTGTTGGTGAGCATTAGAGCTGTATATGGCAGTAGCCTAATGTATTGTATAGATACAGTGAAAGTCTGGATGCCAGTTAGTTTTCTCTAGATAGCTTCCTCTGGAGCTCATTGTAAAGAAACAAAAACACTAGCTTTCTAAAAAATAAGTTGATTTTCTGTTTATAATAGCTGAGCAGACATAATGAGACTCTCTCATTTTGCCAAACAGTAGAATTGCTCAAATAGTAACAGGCACTTCCGTGTGTCCAAATAGAGCACTACAAACCTGCGATATCCCATCGTGACTTGAACAGCCGCAATGTACTGGTGAAGAACGATGGAACATGTGTCATCAGTGATTTCGGACTCTCCATGAAATTAACTGGGAACAGACTGGTACGACCAGGTGAGGAAGACAATGCAGCCATTAGTGAGGTAAGTACAAATGGTTGGATGAATGTTCAGGTGGTACAATTTCTGTAATGGGGAGTGGCTGCAGTACGGGTGAGAAGCGGCTGAAGCCTCCATAGGAAGAAAATCTGGTTTTAATCTCAAAATACTCATCACAACCCTGCCATTTTGAATGGGGATAGATTGGCCTACTGCAGTTTCTGTGTGAGATAGGAGAAGACACAAGGTAGGTTTGGTTGCCATGTTCTCTGTGATTATGTGGTACTGGTCCCTTCAGTCTTGTACTGCAAATGCTAACTGAAGGCCAAACATTTTTTGGTTTTGGTTTTGGTTTTAATTTTTGGTTTTTGGTGTTAATTTTTCTGAAATGGTGACATACCACATTCTGCATCTTCTGCTTGACATCTAATATAGGCTACTGAAATACAGTGAGACTATTTTAAACAAAGAGTTCCTAATGGTTCAGTGTAGTTGTCTGTGCTTTTATGGAAAAAACTTAATATGGCATTCAAAGAACATGCTACACAGTGCTAATCACCCTCCCTTAGAAAGCAAGTGCTAAATTGAAAATACCTGGTGCAGAAGAGCTCCATCTAGATCTTCCCATACTGATCAAAGAAACATAACACAATGGGATACTGCTGGTTAAAATGAAGGCATGTGGAATAGTCCTTTGACAAAATACTGCCCTACAAGTACTGATGAGTAAGTGCTCTGATCTAAAACATGTCGTGGTGAAAATGAATAGGTGTCTTTCAAGACTGTTAATAACCTTTGACTATAGAAGATGTAGGGTGGAACCTTGCTGACTGTCCAGGAATAGAGAACAAGTTTCCTATTCAGCAGGATCCTCTTCCATTATGATACATACCTTGGTGTTTAACAGAGTAACTTGGAAAAATAAACACTTCTACTGTGTCATATTTCATATGAGAACCTTAAGTAAGGCACAAAAGAATTTTGTTTTGGTACATACAAAAAAGTGACAGAGTAGGGGAAGGGTTTTGTTATGACTAGACTGGTAAGAATCTAGAAGCTGAGGACATTGATTAGGAACAAGCTGTGTTTTCCTTAACTGTAAAGAATACCAAGCAGAATAGGGCATTAAAAAACTCAGTTGAATTTGGAAATTACTTCCTGATGTGAAGCTTTGATGTGATGTTTTCCCAGGTCGGTACAATCCGCTATATGGCCCCAGAAGTGCTTGAAGGAGCAGTGAACTTGAGGGACTGTGAATCTGCTTTGAAGCAAGTAGATATGTATGCGCTGGGCCTTATCTACTGGGAGATATTCATGAGATGTACAGACCTCTTCCCAGGTAACGAAAAGAACTGGAGAAAACCATCAGAGTAGGAAGTGGCACCAGCAACCAAAGCTACTCCCGAGCCCGAGCTTTTGCAAGTGGAGAAGGGAAGTAGTTCCCTCAATCGCTTCTGCTGTTAAGTCGGTGCCATCTAGTGTTCGAGGTGGTGCTTGTCAGGAGGTGCATCTGAGGGCGTGGTTCCTGCTGAAAGCCTTGGTATTACCTGTTCAGGCGGTTCGCAGGCCTCACGCTAAGTGCCATTTGAGTGGTTTTGTTGTTGTTATTATTGTCCAGAGCTTAAAAACACTGAGAGTTAGGCTGATGGCAAAGGCAGTATTTCGAGTTCTGAGAACTGATAGAAGTGCCTGAAGTGTCTTTCAGACTTTTCATCATGAAAAAAATGCTGTGACTTAATGCAGCCTTTAGGCAGTTGTACTTTTATTTATGATAGGATACTGGAAATTCAGGGAAATCCTCCCTACCTGTAACATAAATGAAAAGGAAGTCAACTTAAAATTTCCACGGGAGATTGTGCCACATCCACCATCTTCTTCCCAAGCTGCAGCATATAGAATGAATCTAAAATGCAGCATACTCTCTACAGTCAAACAGCTGTACTTTGTGCTCTGCAAGTGCAGAGGCTTGTAATCTTGCTGGGCTTCCTCCCAAATGAAGTACATTAATGTAATCAGTCAGTGGCATTTCACAGAAAGTAGGTGTCATCTTCAGGCTCCAAGACATTCCAAATGTGCCACTGAACCAGCGAAGTCTGAGGATGCTATCCTCTGAAAGGTTGCTGAACAGCACTTAATTCATTTGCAGTTAATTCAGCTTTATTTGGAAGTTAGACTTGGGGAAAGTGGGGAACATCTCGATAGACAGCAACTTTGATAATGACTTTCATCAACTGAAACCTTTGCTCTGCCTTTTAATCTGTGATTGATTTTTTTTCCCTTCCTTTCTTTCGCTAACAGGGGAATCTGTGCCAGAGTACCAGATGGCTTTCCAGACTGAAGTCGGAAACCATCCCACTTTTGAAGATATGCAAGTCTTGGTGTCTAGAGAGAAGCAAAGACCAAAATTCCCAGAAGCATGGAAGGAGAACAGCCTGGTGAGAGAGAATATTTTCAAAGAAACAGTGATTTAACCAGCTTTAGGGTGTACTCATTTCTTAAGAGCAATTTTTTTAGGTTTTGTGGTTTTTTTCCTCTTAGTTAGTGTTTAAGGACTGGGAGCTGTTTCTGCCTGGACTTCCTAAATATTGAATTCAGTTTTTAAAAGTTACTGACATGAAAACTAAATTTCTTCTAAGGAAAAATACTGTTGTTGTTGTTGCATGCTGCAGTGTGATATACAGAAGATAACCTGTTACATTAATTTTAGATACTATCTGTGGTATTGTGCATGAAGTACCCATGTGTTTTCTGTGTGCTGAATGAGAAAAATGAAGCCATTTTTTGCCTTTTGACATCTTATAAACTGATAAAACTGAACTAAAATACCAACTAAAATAGCTGGCAAAAACATCAATATACTCTTCCAAAACTAAAATTGGTAAACATTGTAATAAACTGTTTTGAACTTGCATAGTCCTCAGGATTTGCAGAGGCTAAAGCTTCTAGAAGTCATTTCATTTTAGCTACATAAAAAATTTTATATGGCTGCATTTGATCTGCAACTTTTATTTTCAAGACTATAAATATTATAATATTGCTTGTTGTTTTGAATGAGTGTAGCTATGGCTTGGAACCTTGCTGCTGCAGGCCAACAAGTTAGAGCAAGTCTGCTGAACTAGGGTGAGAGTTGGTGCTTGCTTTCATCTGCAGCAAAGGTCAGGTAATGTGAACCCCCTTGGCTTAGAGGGGGCTGTTTGTCTTTTATTACAAGCAAAGTGCAATGCAAACAGTTACTGGGTTCCACCTGATACAAGGTAGTACAGCTTAATTGCAGGTATGAAAATGGCATATTTGACTGTTATTTAAAAAGATACTTCTTGTTATTCTCTTATTGAAAGGATGCCCTTCAATCTTCAGAGACTTTGGTGGTTGATAAGTTTGTAGCTACTGTGCAGACAAGGAGGAGCCCAAGGCCTCACCTGTGCTGGTACTTGTAAATACCTAGGAACCTACTTTCAGAGAGGAGCATAGCCTGCAGTGGTACACTGCAGTAAAACATGTTGAAACCAAGCTGAGAGCTTCCAAGAGAGGTGCTTTTATTACACACTTTTGGCCACCCAGTCTCAGGGGCAAAGGGGGAAGAGGAAAAAAGAGAAATCAGTGCCCAAAGTATATAGGAAATCAAACAACAGCTGTTTTAACTATAGCCATGTTGGCAAATGCAGTGCTGGAAGAACCAAGCTTGACAGCTGTTTCTGAAGACAATTAAAACTGAAACAGTTCAAGGTTTGTTTTGTTTTGCAGACTACCATTTAAAATGTTAATTATGTTCTAGCAAGCTGATAGACTCCAGCATTATTAGATGATCCCCATATTGAAAATGCCTAACACATTTTGTGTTGTTACTAATTTTCTTTTTCTGTATAATCAAAATGGTGATGATAACTCCAGCTCTAAAAATTGATCTACACCATTGCTTTAAGAGAAAAGAAGAATGATCACAGGTGTCAGACAACTTCCTCCACCCTATGCCAGTCTAGGATAATATCTGAATGAGCACTCTAGGGCAGATAGTGTAGAAAATTAACCTCTGGATAACCTCACTCTGGACCCACATCCTAACCTTCTGTATCTAATTCATGCGATAAAAGACTTTTTTCCATTATTTAAAGCTCTGCTGATATGTTGGGTTATAACACCTTCATGCAAATTTATCTATGAAACAAATGCATTTGTCATTTTCATTTGAGAAATGCTAATAAAAAATAATGTGGGGGTTTTTAAATCACATAATTAAGGTACTCAAAAGATGTGGAATCCTCATTTGTGATTACCTGTGCAGTCTTAGTCTGCTTCTGGAACCATCTATGTTATGTTACAGACTTCGATTAGCAGTATTGTTTCTCACAGTATAAAGCAACAACCTGAGCACAGAGTATACATAAAATAATTAAATGGCTTTAAACTGTGTTGAGATGTTACAGTATTCTTGTCTCACTTGCCTAAGTGGGGGTCCATGCTTGACTTCAGAGGTCAGCACTGAAAGATATTAACAGAATAATAGAATAATGCAGATTTCTGGTCCCTTCTATCTTTTTGATAAGTGCTAGTACTTGTAAATAGTTCATTTTAGCATAGTTGTCTTTCAACCTGAAATTAATAGGAAACACATTAATTGTGGTAAATGTGACACTGAAGAACTTCAGTGTTGATAACTGTCTATACAGTCACTACTGTGTTCCTTTAATGATCCTTAACACATCAAAAGGAAAGGATCTGCTAGAGGACAGACAGTATTAAATTAAACACTGGTTGAATTTGCTGCTGGTGAAACCTGTAGGAGAGAGTCTTGCAAAGAGGAAAGGCAGGAGTTTAGGGTGTCCACTGACTTAGTCTAAATTGTGACAAAATCAAGTCCTAAGGGCTGAATGAAGGCATTTTATTTTGGGAGGGAAAATGGATCCAGTACCCTATCTTGTCCTTGTCCCTGAGGGTGTTTTTAGACTCATGTCCCTCAGCTAAGGGGAGGGTGTTGGCTTACCCCTCTGTGATCTGCTGTGGGAAGGGAGATAAAAGGTTTGCTTGTGGGGGAGCTCGTCCCCACCTGTGCAGCCAGAGCTGCATCGCCAAGCAGCAGTGATTGCCAGATGCAAGCGATGCCAGGAGCCCGCTCTGTGGGCGAGGAGCTCTTGGCTCATACTCAGAGCTAGTCCTGGCTTCCACTGCCAGAAGGGCACAAGGCAGTTCTGGCACAGAGACAGTCAGCAGGACCCACTGAGCGTCTTAGTGCCCAGCTGGGATTATGCACAGTCCTCAGTGCTGGGTAGGTTAAAGCTGGTGTGTAGATGAGAGCTGTGCTGGCAAACCAGATCCTCTCCATGGGCCATAGACTGGCAGCAGGGGCCCATAAATGTCTGCTTGGCTTTTGTACTCCAGATGGAGTGGAAACACAAGTGTTCAGTTCTCATAATTTCAATTGTTTCCTCTCCAGTTCTCTGAACATATGGCAGCACATTTTGGAGGTCTTGAGCTCTAATCCTGACTGTACAGTTTGATGTACAGTGTGATGCCAGGAACACGTGTGTATTTCTGTTTCTCCACCTGTAAAACAAGTGCAACAAAAATCTCTTCCCATGGCGCAGACAAGGTCATTGATACTTGTGAGACATTTGGATGTCACTGTGGTAGATAGAGGAGGATAAAGTTGATGAAGTGAACATGGCTGTTATTTGCATACAGTGCAGGGGAGCAAGGCAGTGACCATTAGCAGAACTGTGAGGATAACCACAGCAGCATTTCCAGAATATCAGCAATCCTTAGTACACAGCTATCTTAAGGCAAGGAGACTGAGCAGAGCATGCATCCATCAGGGGGCTGGCTGAAGGTTGTATGGACATTGGTGAATGTAGGTTTTCCTAAGTGTCTTCCCAGTTGATGTGTGTATGTGAGGTGTGATAATATTAGACTTGCATGTTGCTATTATTAGGTTAAATGAGCTTTGAATGAAATTGTGTATCTTCTGTTTCTCTCTTTCACCAGCTTGTGACTGTTTTCAGGCATGCAGAATGCTGCCATAAAACAGTAAATTAGAAGCATAACATAAAGGTAAAATAACTTAAAGGGGTTTTGTCACCTGGCAGGCTGTGAGGTCACTTAAAGAAACAATTGAAGACTGTTGGGATCAAGATGCAGAAGCTCGACTAACAGCACAGTGTGCTGAGGAGAGAATGGCAGAACTCATGATGATTTGGGAGAGAAATAAATCAGTTAGTCCAACAGTCAACCCTATGTCAACTGCCATGCAAAATGAGAGGTAAGAAGAGAACAAACACATTTGGGTTTAGTCAGCAGGAAATGCCCAATGCAGCGCTTGGCTTGCTCCAGAACAGAAGCTACAGTTTGCTGCACCCATTAAGTGGTGTGTGTTACATGACCTAGTCCACATATGGATATTGCATGACATAATCCCAATTGCTTGTGTTCTTAAGATCTCCTGTGTGTCCCCAGAATTCAGGCACCTTTTATGTACACAGCTGTATTTCTCACAGAGGGGCCTTTTAAACTGAGCTTAGGCAAACTGTCTCAGCAGGCTTGCCATGATATGAAGTGACAAAGAGAATTGTCTTTAAGTACACTTGCTAAATGATGCATCAAACTTCTGTTTAAAGTGTTCTGCTAAAAACTGTGAATTTGCAGTCAGTATGAGTTCAGGAAATTACCAAGTCTCAAACCTGTGGTTTTTCAGTTAACAAACTGCAGGGCCATTGTTTAAGTCATTGCTATTCTGACCCCAGCAAAATAAGTGCTGCGTGTTCTCTGCTTATATATGATCCAAAGGGAATAAGAATGTGCAGAACTGACTTTAATGCTTAATAGTATACTCTAGAAATCCAGATTTCAGAGAAGAATAATGTTACTGTGTTTGACAGTGTTTATTGTCACGAAAAAATATTATGTTCAAATCACAGAATACCTAAGTTGTCAAAATAGTAGAGTTTTCGTGGTTTAGGACCTTGTGACATTTTCCCAGAGTCACTTTCTTTATTTAGTCTGTTGGGTTTTTGTTGACCTTCTTCAGCATCACTTCTCTGCATCTAGAACAGAACCTTAGCAGTACTTTGCCAAGTGGACTAACAACATATTGGACAAATAGAAGATTACTGTTCTCTTAGGAAATAACATCTGTGATGAGATTTTGCCCTAGTAAGACAATTTTCTTATCCCCAGCACTTCTCAAGGAAGTTGCTGAAATACCTCAGCTTGTACTGTATCTATCCTTAGCTCATGCGTGAAAAGAAACAGAAAGACACTCAGCTCTCTTAAATGAGAGCCATTATAGTATGAGGCGATTTTTACATATATGATCTTAATACCATTTATTTTTTCTTAAAGGAATCTGTCGCATCATAGACGTGTATCAAAGATAAGGCCATATCCAGATTATTCTTCCTCTTCCTACATTGAAGATTCAATCCACCACACTGACAGCATAGTAAAGAACATTTCTTCTGAACATTCAATGTCCACTACACCATTGACTTCAGGGGAAAAGAACAGAAATTCCATTAACTATGAGCGGCAGCAAGCGCAAGCTCGCATCCCTAGTCCCGAGACAAGTGTCACCAGTTTGTCCACCACCAATACAGCTGGCCTCACTCCTAGCACTGGCATGACTACCATATCCGAAATGCCTTACTCGGATGAAACAAACTTACACACTGCAAATGTCATGCAGCCAGGTGGGCACACGCCTGTTTGTCTGCAGCTAACAGAGGAGGACTTGGAGACAAATAAATTGGATCCAAAAGAAGTGGATAAGAACCTGAAAGAAAGCTCTGATGAGAATCTGATGGAACATTCACTTAAGCAGTTTAGCGGGCCAGATCCACTCAGCAGCACAAGTTCCAGCTTGCTTTATCCACTGATAAAACTTGCAGTAGAGGTGACAGGACAACAGGACTTCACCCAAGCTACCAATGGTCAGGCGTGTTTGATTCCAGATGTCCCGTCTGCTCAGGTCTATCCTCTGCCCAAGCAACAGAACCTTCCGAAGAGGCCTACTAGCCTCCCTCTAAACACCAAAAATTCAACAAAGGAGCCACGGTTAAAATTCGGTGGCAAGCACAAATCAAACTTGAAGCAAGTGGAAACAGGCGTTGCCAAGATGAACACTATCAATGCTGCAGAACCTCATGTCGTGACAGTTACCATGAATGGAGTGGCTGGGAGGAGCCACGGCATAAACTCTCATGCTGGCACAACCCAGTATGCCAATGGCACGGTGCCCTCTGGCCAGACCAGCAGTTCGGCAGCGCAGAGGGCCCAAGAAATGCTTCAGAACCAGTTCAGTGGGGAGGACAGTCGGCTGAATATCAATTCCAGTCCCGACGAGCACGAGCCCTTGCTGCGGCGGGAGCAGCAGGTTGGCCACGATGAAGGTGTTCTGGACCGCCTGGTGGACAGGAGGGAGCGACCCCTGGATAACGGCCGAACAAACGCCAACAACAACAACAGTAATCCATGTCCAGACACAGCTGCAGCCAGTGTCCAGAACGTAGTGAGAAATCCTGGGCAGAGCCAGACTAGAAGAGCACAAAGGCCTAATTCACTGGATCTGTCAGCCACAAGTAGTTTGGATAGCAGTAGTATGCAGTGTAAGTGCCTGCAGGACTGAACAGTTTCCCTGATACCTTTCTACCTAATAACTCTATATATCTGCTTGAATAGAAATTATTTCTGTCTCCCATTTCTCCTTAAAGCTTACTTATTAAATCTCATATAAATGTAATTTCTCTCAGCACGATTTTAGTCTTTTTGATAAAGTCCTGTCTCCATCATTTCCAGTATATTAGATCACTATCATCCTTCCACGTACGCAGAATAAATCTGTCTCTTTCTAACCCATCCATTCTGTCTCTAGGTTAACTTTCATTATTCTTTGCAAGGCTCCTACCTTTGATAGCTGCAAAGCATATTGAAAAAGTGTCCTATTTTTTTTTTTCTGCAGGGGCACCTTATACCTTTTTTTCCTTACTTTTCCTCATTCTCTCAAGAGTAGCTGTCTCTAAGATGCATTGATTAAAATAATTTATTATAATAACTACTTATATGCTTCATGATTTTAAGGCAGCTGATTTTACTGTATTAGCCCAGCCTAGATGGAGGGTCGGGCATTTTCTATTTTGCTGTCCTAGCTCCAACAGTTAGAGCAATTCTTCATCAGTTTGCCATGTATATAAAAATTTATCCAAGTAATTAGAGAAGGAATTTATTTTAATAGTTTATTTCAGAATAACTTCCTTGAGAGTTTTATGGCCAGAGGTCTAAGAGGTTACAAGGGGGCTCTCCTTTTTACAGTAAGAGTGTAATCATGTAGTTATAATTAAATCCTCTGGATTTGAGCCTGTTTGAACGATTGGAAAGACCTCCTGGTGTGCATTTTAAAGAAAATATATTTCCAGAAGTCACTGTAGTCTTGAAAGGTCCTTGCAAATCTCGTGACTGTGTTTAGGAAGATGCTGTGATACTAGTGGAGTAAACTTGGGATGCCAGGCATCTTCGGAAAGAAAAGGTTTAAAGCCAAACAAGAACATACCTTTCAAGAAGTGTGGTTGAATATTCAGCAATGGAATGTTTAAGCCCTCCTTTTAAGTAGGAAACCTTAATTTTTGTCTTAACATGTTGATGTGAGTTGAAATCTTACAGAGATAAAGAAAAAATATTATTGCAGTGACTTCTTTAATTGAAGGTTAAGTTAAAAGAAGGGGTTGTGTAAAGTTTTTTTAACAATCAGATTTCGACTGCTGAAGTTTTATCAGGATTAAAGTTGGTTTTGCCAGTTTTGCAACCCAGCATTCAGTATCTTAACAGAGAATGGACTACTTTGTTTTCAGGTGAAATGCTTTGCCAGGTGGAGTAGGATTAGGGCACCTAACATTGCAATATTTAAATTCTAGCCTTTGCTGTCATGTAGTAGCGGTGTTCTTTTGTACCTCCCATTACAGGTAATATAAGATATTATGATTGCAAAAGCCCCTGAAATGTCAAATGCTTATTCTCCTGTTTGATGCCTATGTGCATTCCAGGTAACACAAATTATTTCACTGAAGTAATTTCTGACAGAGAACAGAATCTAACCCTTCATTTTAGTGGCAGCTGTTGCAGTTGATACACCTGTCATGCCTCTGCCGCACAGTTGCTTCTGTGTTTAAAGATTCTGTTCTCTTGTTCTGTTTCACATAACAGCCCTGGACTCCAGGTCTAATCTTACCTTCCTCATAATACTATTTTCTGTTCTGTTTTTTTGTTTTGGTTTGGATTTTTTTCCTTCAGTAGGTGACTCCTCACAAGATGGCAAATCAGGCTCAGGAGAGAAGATCAAGAAACGTGTGAAAACTCCGTACTCTCTCAAGCGGTGGCGTCCGTCCACGTGGGTCATCTCCACAGAGCCGCTGCACTGCGAGGTCAACAACAACGGCAGTGAGCAGGCAGTGCCCCCCAAATCCAGCACTGCTGTGTACCTTGCAGAGGGGGGCACTGCCA
This sequence comes from Promerops cafer, assembly GCA_013398275.1. Taxonomy (NCBI): domain Eukaryota; kingdom Metazoa; phylum Chordata; class Aves; order Passeriformes; family Nectariniidae; genus Promerops; species Promerops cafer. The sequence goes on from VZSE01006401.1 coordinate 1,173,218, forward strand.
CCACTATGGTCTCTAAGGACGCAGGGGTGAACTGCCTGTGAAATACTTCAAAAGCTGGCAAATGACCTTTGTTTTGCATTATTTGAAACAAACATGCAGAAGACATTTTAAAAAACTGCTTTCTCCTCCTGTCAGCAACCCCTACCAAGGACTCGCTTTAAATAGATTTCAGCTATGCAGAAAATTTTTAGCTTATGCTTCCATATTTTTTTATTTTGTTTTATTTTTTGAACGTTTTTGCACTTTTATTTAGTATCGCTAAAGTTAAGTCTGTCTGTTTTGACCACGGAATATATATATGTGTATCAAAGATGTGGTCTCAAAATATTTTTTTAAAAAAAAGTAACAAAAAAAAGTATTGCTGATAATCAGTTTGGACCAGTTTCTTAAGGTCACTAAGATCATAAGCAGACTATAAGACAGGTTTGACTGCAGTGGTGTCTTGTAACCATGTTTTGATTTCTGTGCACAAGCTAGTCTGTATATTTCTATGTTACAAAGTGTATTCTCTTTTGAACCCCTTATTTTCCTTGTGTCATGTTGAAATGTGCAATAGTCTATAGTTCACAGTAGGCTTTATTGGAAAGTGTGTTTCTAAAACTGCCACATGTTCCCATTTTTGTATTTGTTCATTTTTCCTTGACAGTTGAGCAGTCAGCCAGTCATGGCAGTGAACTTTGCACATCGTAGCCAGCTTGAAGCAGCTGCCTATATCACATTGTGCTCAGAGGTGACAATGCATGAATTTTCCCCAACTTAAAAGGGCTTTAAAAAAGGAACAAAAAAAAAAAATCTGAGCTCCGTACCTTTCTTTTGATCCTCCCAAATCAAAATGTGTTTCCTTTATAGTAGTAGATGCCAGCCTGTGAAGTTGAGTAACAAAATGTTGAACAAATGTAAGGAAACAGTGTCAGCCATTTTTTCCATTTTGTTTTGTGTGCAGTTTCACCCCCTGTATTTATGTAAAACCTTATTTAGATCACTAATGATGTGCATTGAAAAATACATTTTATTCAGAAATATTAATAATTGTCATACTTAAAAGCTTCAGCGAAGATAGGTTGTGAACGTATTTTGTTTACACAGAGAAAAAAAACATTAATCTTACTTGGCACAAAACAGTTCTGTGATGAGTCACAAGTCTTTCCTGATTTACCTCTTTACAGATGGTATGGGGTAAAAATCAGACTGATTACTTATGCAGGTAGGTGCATCCTAATTGATTGTTGTTGCCAAGTTGAGTTGAAACTCATCCTCCCTTCAGAGTTCTTAGAGGCCCTCATTCATCTTGTTAAAGTTTATTGCATGCTTTTAAAATTCATGGGTGTTTGTGGGGGAGGGTTGGGGATTTATTTTCCCTCTGCTTAGTCCCTTTCAGTTTGTATGCACATTGATTTTAGCTGTCAGTGTGAATGTAATATGTATTGAGATAAATTGTTTTTTCACTATCTCAAGTAAACCTTTCCTTTTTTTGGAATGATTGGTTTTACTGTCTACTGAAAAAAAATTAATTTTCTTATTAGTTAGAACCTCCTTCCACCTAAGAAATAGCCTTCCACCTGAGAAATATTCTTTCCAATTGAAAACATTGAGTAAAAACTATTTGGATACAAAATGGTGTAACACATCAGTCTTTGGTAACAAGCAAAGATTTATCGCTTCATCTGAAAACTGGTGATGTTCAAAGAAAGAAAATCAATTCAGTCAGCCTGCCAGACTCCTGTGGCAGGATACTGGCAGCAAACAATTGCCTCCCCCAGCCTGTCTCCTTTCAGCTGACTGAAGCAGATGCTCTCTGCTTTTAAGCTCGTTTGTTTCCTTGCCGTTTTACCTTTTTTTTCCCGAGGTAAACTTTTCCAACCCTGTTCTTCTCCATCTGTTGACACAACTAAGCTAATACATGCCTTGCTTACAGCTGATTCTTGCTGTTCCCCAAAATCCCTTGCTTGTTCTTGACTGCTATGATTTTCTCTTGTAATGCTTCTTAACATTTCTTAGATTCTCCTAGATATCTCCAAGAGATAGCACTATAAATCCAGACTTTGATTAAGTAGTTGTAGAAATACAAGCCACGAGGCACATTTTGAGCTCCCTGTGTTCTTTAAGCACCAGTTCAAATAGTACCTCTTGTCTCTGAGGCATAATTATATTTTCCCCCCTGTATAATACAATTATATCTCCCCTTTTTAAAAACACACCGTTCTTCTGGTTTGACTTTTAATTCACTCTCTGGCTTCCCATCTACTGCAGTGTCATGTCCCAGATGTTGAAAACCTGCCAGCTGCTCAGCTGGGTTTCAAGACCTGAATCAGAATTTCTGGCATTCTGTTTGTTTTGCTCACTGTGGCTCTCTTCTCTCCTGGCCTCCTGTGAGTCTCTGTTTGGAGTGCACGGTGTTGTTTTTTGGTGAGCGCCGTATCGTGGTGTTGAGGATTCTTCACTCCTTTCCCAATGACTTTTGCTTTGCCTTGCATGTATCATCCATCAGCATTTCAGAATGTGGGCTGAAAACAATAGTTAGGACTCTTACTAACTCAGACTACTCTTGGGAGAGAAAAATTCTCTGACTGCTGCTTCTTTCTGCTGAGACAGAATTGCACCAGTCTTTTAGCCTTTCTTTGCAGGCCATGCCTTTGTAAGAAATCCAACTTTTTTCTGATCAATGCAATCAAAATAATTTTAATACCAGATGAAAATGTTGTTCTGCAGTTCTTCTTCAACATTCTTAAACAATACTTTTTTCTTTCCTTTGTCTATTTCTATTACTTGCTGGAGGGCCTTTGGAATTAATTATAATTAGTAGCAAGATAGGCTGTGCAATCTACCATGGATAAATATAACTTTTAACATATAGAAAAATGTACTTTATCATGAAATACCCTATATATTAAATAGATAAAATCTATACTTTTTTAAAGGTCAGTCAAAGCAAACTCCTAAGTAGGTACCAAAATACTGTAATTCTGCACAGCTAGATTAAATCAGATTAGCAGTTTGGTTTTAATGTTTCATTTAGTAATGCCATTTTTTTTTTCCACAGCACATAATCCAGTGTCCATAGAGTACTATCTCTGTAAGTTAAATTGATATTGAATTTTATCTCGTGCTGCAGGGAATCATCTTTAACTAAACAAAATACGTGTAAGAGAAAGAATTCTACAAATCAAACACAGGGATAGCTGATATTGTACAATAAACATGGAAGGCAAATGTGATTTATTTCCTTGTGAGTTATGATTTTGCTTATTTCCTTTGATTTTTAAAAAAAGGAAAATTATGAAAGTTGATTATTTTCTATCCATGTCTCGTGTATATTGCAGACAAGATAAATATAGCAAAATTAAAATAGAATGGTAGTGTAAATACCTATTAATTGTGCCACTGTCAAGTAGGCAATAGTAGAATATTTGTTATGGTAATTTATAATGGATAATTCAAGTAAAATGATAGAGCAAACATTTTTGATGTTTGTCTGTATAAGACAAAATCTAAAATCTTGCTGGGTATAGAAAATGGCTTACTAGTAGAAGCCAGGAGAGTTGCTTAGGTTAATGCATTGCCTCTTGTTCTGTTTCCTGTAACAGAGATACCAACATAACATGGTTTTTAGAATGTGAATTCTAACCCTTTGAACAGATACACCTCATAGTCTTCTAAAATTGGTATTTACAGGTCAGATTATCTGCAACACTTCCCTGAATTAGTTTATAATGCTTTACAGCTTCATATGCTAGCCAATTAGTGTTACCAAGGCCTTTCTTGAAACTCCAAGATGCACTTACACTGCACAGCTAAAGTAAAGGTATTCCTAATTTAAAAGAAAACCATCTGATAGTATCATAATTAGAATATTTTCAGAAACATTTCCGTTATTGTTTTGCTTTCTTAGTGCCACTCGTTTGTCTCTTGTTTTCATATAGAAAATTACCTAATTTTCAAAGGCAACACATTTTGATTTTTTTCAGTGCACTGGGCACAGAACAATGCCAGATAGATGCTGGCAATTTTCAGGAAACAAGCAACAGAAGATGCCCACCTCATAAATATGTTCAGAAAGTTCATATCCTCCTACCTGTCAGCTTTCTCTAAAAGAAATCTGGAATCCTACCTGCCTCAGACAGGAGAATAAGGAAGTTCTTTAATTGTGTGGGATAAATTATTGGCCCCAAACTTCATAGTAATGAATTTTTACTTAAAAATATATATGCATACATTGTATATGCCCTAGTTCCAGTGTTCAGTGCATTTTGCTCTAATGATATTCCTTTTTTAAATGTTAAAAAATATCCACTAATATAACATTACTGTGTCTATGTTCAGATTATAATTTTCTTTAATGAAAAATACAAAAGTTCACAGCTGTTCTGACATTGAAATGTTACTGTGGACATTTCTTGCCTAATTAGGGAGAATTTAAAAATTGACATATTTAGTCTATACATTAGAAATCATTTATGTTGTAATTTTTACTTGTATAAAAATGATGGCTGGTCCCATTGCTGAAATAGGCTGGATTTAAGCCATAAAAATAATAATTGCGAAGAACAGTAGCATATAAATGACCTGATGCCTAATTGGAAGATTTTTAGCAGCTCATCAAAGTAAATTGAAATTGGATTGATCAGTCTTTGCAATTGGATCATAGACTGGACAACTTAGTATTTTGCATAAATTGGGATTATTTGAACTTTTCTGTCTCCCAGTACCCATTTTAACAGGTAAATATATTAGCCTTCTTTTTAAAATGTGCTTACTATTTTTTGTTCAACCTCAAGCCTTTCTTCAGTGAAAAAAAACTATACATATTGCAGTGAAGCCAGATATATATATTTTTATGTAAACTCTGTATGTATTTAGATGCATATGTATGTTGTGTGTAAGTTCCAGGATTAAATTCTGTGAGTTACAGCATCAGATGGTAGCACTGGCAGAAAGTATAATGTGTGTGGGGGGGTTTCATATGCCATTTTAAAATTGTCTGTAGTGCACCACAGTAGGGCTGGGGTCAGACAGTGACACACAGTCGGGTTGTTCAAGATCTCCCTTGTCGCTGATTGTTTGGGTGGGCTGGATTTGAGAGAGAGAGAGACCTGGAATACACATGACAAGCTTTATCTGAAGCTGAGTAATTTAAGATACCTCTCTCAAAGATCAAAAAATAACCCAAAACACTTAACACATGATAATTTTTACAAGGCTTTTTTACGTAGTAGCTATAGTTATGTGTGTGGTTGCCATTTAAGCATAGTATTTTAGTCCATTAAATCCAATTACATTTTAGGCTTCTATACTGTCATATGAAACTGTAGCTATAGAAATACATCCCTTTTTAATCTCACCCATCCCCCAAGTAGGTTCAGTTTTGACATGAAAGAGTAACAAATCAGATTTCTCATTTGGGGTTTCTTCTGTACTGAGTAAATTGGAGGCAGAACTTCCATTTCTGCGATAACAGATTTGTGCTCCTGCAAATCCAAATGGATGTTATGTTCAGCATAACATCCATTGTGATGTTATGAGGGAATGGGCACCTCATCAGCTCATGGCTGAGCCCAGTGCTCTTGGAATCCAACAGGAATCTGCCTGCCTTTGACTGTGGGCAAAGGAGCAGTGGCTTCTGCTGGCTGTGGTGTTAAACGTTTCTGGGGAGGATTAGCTCTAGGAAAGCTGATGTGGAATGTGGGACTGCAAGGGCAGCCCTAGCTCCTGAGCCTTGCTGGGTGTTGCTGATGGGGGATTCAGGCTGTGGAGCTGGGTCAGCACAGGGCAGCTGTGGCTTTGTCAAGAAGTGGAACTGCATTGGGGGAGTGGGAGTGGAAGGGTTCAAGATTAATCCTCATTCACACCAAGGCCCTTTAATGCAGGTCTGTGTTAGCAGTGCTTTATTAATACAAGTTACTTCTTATGGCCACTCCTGTTTATTTCACTGTGGTTTAATATACACGTGTGCATAATAAGCAGGAACTAGTTGGAGTTATGCTAATTCATGGCATAATCATCAGCTAATTTTCAAAGCCTGTTGCTGTTTTCATCAGCGATTGTTTGAATTTGCAAGTCGTTCAGTTGGTTAACTTCAATGTATGCACCATGCTTCCACAGCACAGGAAGGAAGGATTTCTTCCCAGTCCTTGCAGGCTTCTGCAGATGTATCACTGGAGTGTGTCCATCAGGGCACAGCATCCAGCCTGGTAACTATTTTAAAGCCGAAATAATTAGCCTTTATAACTTCCTAGTTCCAAGGTCTCCCAAATATCCACTTTTGTAGCCCATTCACTTGTTTTTTAGACAGCAAACATGTGTGAGGTTTGTTTCTAGAGCACTTGATTCACTTTCTTTTTTGTGCTTCAGAACTGTATCATGAAGTTTCACACTTCAGTCTTGTTTATTCAGAAAACAGTTCATGTTCCTGGTCTTTGTAGTTTGTAAGGAGTCACAAGAACAAACAGGCAAGTCCAAGTTATAGCTGACTCATTTGTCACTTTTGAATTTCCTGATTGGTGATTCTTCTCCCTCTTTCACACTGTTGAAACGTATTTAAAACAATTTGTATGTATATGTTTCTTGTCTGCTTTTTGTCTCTAGAGGAAAGTGTGCTCTATTCACATTTATATAAGCTGGAATAATGTTTTACATTCACTGTTGATTATTTTTGCCCCCAAATGCAATATAAGAGGAAAATAAACATGGCAAGAATGAATTTCTAGGGTTTGGTCTTCTGAAAAGGCTGAAATAAGAAGATGTGAAACTGCCATTTTCCTTATGAAAGACTGTAAAGAGAGCATTACTTTCTGAGCGAGCTTTTCTGGGGGAAGAGGAGGAGAAATCCTAGAATATGGAGTCTCATCAGAACCCTTTTGTTAACGGGTATTTTTGGTTTTCCTCTCAAATGACTGAGGAAATATCATGTATGAATTTATAAATAATTGCTTTCAGTTATTTCTTTTGTATAAGCTGCCCAGTACCCTTGCTGTGCTGTATAAGTTGTGTTTCATGGAACAGTGTGAGTATGAAATAAAAAGCTAATTTTTGGTTTTTAATCATCTGTGGATGCCACTATGAAAGCTGACATTGTTAAAGCCACTACAGAGTTTTCTATGAATACTTGTAAGAATTGCTTTGTTATATATAAACATAAATAAAGAGATTGTATTGATACAGAGACATTGGATAAGAACATTTAAAAGGCTATTCTTTAGGCCTGAGAGAAAAGGCTTGCTGTAAAAATGGTGCATTATTCCATTTATTAAAGATCATATTAATGACAAAAAGCGTGGTCTTTTGTTGGTGGTTCATATGGTTATTGGCCACGAGTATTAACATGCTCCAGGAATGAGAGGAAGAGAAAACCCCCATTGCAGCTGTGTTGGTTGGTTGGAGGATAAGGAATTTCTTGATTACTAAGGGCTGAATAGGACTTCCAGACACCTTTGGCATGAGCAGGTTCCACCCTCCTTGTTCCCAGGTGGTCCTGTGCCTTAGGAGTCCCTGGGGCTTGCCCTTGCTGGAGTAGTGCAGTGCCTCTGCTCCCTTCTGCCCCCTTTCTCACTGGCCAGCCAGGTCAGGTGCTTGTGTTGGAACTGAACACGCTTTTGCAGACATTTCAGAGCAGCAGGCCTTGCATGACCTCTTGTCACACTTTGTCTGGTTGCTAAGTGTAAATGCAGAAAAAGAAAACAGGAGAAAGAGGTATTAAACAAAATACTTTTCTCCTTCAGTTTTGGTTGGTGCTTGGGGATAGCACAGGATTGATGGCAACCAGGCATGTGAAGGAACACAGCAAGCAACAACTTCTGCAGCTGGGACATGAGTTAAAAGAGCAACCCCTTACCTTTCCCACGCAAACTATTGCACTTCCCCCTCCCCATGAAGAGACAATATCCCAGCATCCTTACGAGCAGAAGTTTTCCCAGCCCAGAGCTACTGTCCTATCCAGCAGAACTGAAAAAGATGGATTAAGTTGTAGAAGGATGCTGCAGATTTCCACCGACTCACACTTTTCCACTATACGCAGATTGGTGGCATCCATCCTGCAGCTCGGTTGCTTTGTAGTTTTGTCTCTCCTCCTCAATGATTGTTAATTTATTTTTCTCTATCCACAGTGATGATTTTTGCAAGCAAATAAGTACTGCAAGTCTCTGGCCAGAGAACTAACTCCAAAATTCAAAGAAAGAAGGGAGACAGAATGAGGAGCTTCAATTCTTGCTGTCATAAATCAGGAGGAAGCAACAAACTGAGGCAAGTAGTGTATGGTTGAGTATCTGCCTGTATGGCAAATCATCTCAGCCCCATAAGTGAACCTAGAAACCTTTGGCTACAGGAAGGGAGCATGGCAGGCCTTGCTTTCCGTGGAAGCAGGAGGCACACTGGGAGTGGGGGCCAGCGTGACAAAAGTAGCTGTGTCCCCAAAAGCAATTCTCACTTCTGGCTTGGCTGGCAGTAAGAGCAGCCAAGTCCTGCCCTACCCCAGCAGGTGTGGCTGAGCCTTATCCTCAGGGCATCTGAGAAGCCTGACTCAGCCCTGCAGGAACAGAGTGTGAATGGTGAATTTTACTGATAGATTTTTCTTTGGGTGCCTGAGCTATTTGGGCTTAAGAAAGTCTCCTCATAATTTCCCTGTGTGACCTCATACAATCACCTCCGCCAGCTCTCCCCTGCAGAAATAACAACCACTTTTATTTGCTTTTGCTTTGCTAATGGGAAATGAAAGTAAAACAACAATAATTATATTCCCCTTTGTTCCAGAGCAGTGATGCAGCTGCAGAACGTACTTTGTGGAACACAGCCATGTCAGTCTTCCATTTGTTTCCATTCAGGGTTTTTCCCCCTATTTACTTCTTGCTAATTCTGATGTTATGGAAATTCTCCACGTGCAGGAGATTATACACATCTGCTCACTGCCATGACCCAAAACACATTCTATTGGATAAGAAGGTTAATTTTCCACAGGCAGGAAAACTCAACTATAATACCAAAACATTTGTATAAATTCGGCTTTTCATGTTAACCTGAAACATTGTCATTCTCCATCCAGGGAAGAGTTGAAATGTTTTGATTTCTGGAATTTAAATGGCACACTTGAGTATTCTGCTTTTATGTCAGGGGATCTTCTTTCAGCTCTCAGTACCACGGGGAAAGTCTGTGAGAAATCCACAAATGGTGATCTGAGCTGAAGTCATGCTTTGGGGATCACGGATGCCTCTTTTACAAAGACAACAAATAAGGCTGCCTGAGGACAGCTGGTCTGTGGGAGGTGATTAAGGAAAGCAAGTCTGTATTTACTATGCAGTGTCTGAGCAAATGGCATTTCTAGACAGGGCTCACATGAGCACTGGAAAAATGTTAAGGATGCAAATATTGAGAAATGTTCGAAACAACAGATCCAGGTGCATTTCAATTCACAGGACAGGAGCTTTCCAGCACCCTCTATCACAGTCCATCAAGTCCTTTTGAGAACAAAGACATACAGTCAGTAGAGAGCAGGCAGGTGGTTTGGGCAGATAATGGACAAAAGCCAGTGGGCAGCACCTCAAGTACATGAGGTGTATTTGAGGAAGGAGAAAGCATGAAGGGAAACTTGTTTCAGGCATCAGCAACACTGTAGAACTCAGCATTTGTCTTTGGCCCAGTTTCTTTGTTGTTGCTGCCAGGTGCTAGCAGAAAAGGATAGTGTAGGGTGTTGTGATAAAGAGGGTACAGAGGTTGTACAGCTCGTCTTACCCGTGCCACTGCTTGTAACAGGCCTGCAAGCAGCTCCTAGGAAATGTACAGGCCTGTTTGCTTTCCCCTGTCACCTACTGCAGCCTTTGTTTGGGAGAAGTTCATGCCACAAGCTATCAGATTTCCTAATCAGAATGACTAGAAATACAGTTTTCATAAGGTGCTTTTGTGCAGATGGGACTGTGTGCATGAGGAGCGAGATTGGCTTGTGCTCTCTTCCTGGTTTTGTTCCTGACAGTCTGTATGCTTTGCAGTGATTGGTATTTGGCCAGTCTGCTGTAATATTGAAATTACACCTTTCTCCATCTCCTTCCCTTTCTTTCCCTTTTCCTCCCTCCCCCTTTCCTCTTATTGGAAAGGTAATAATTGATCCCTGCAGATGTGTTGTAAAGAGCAACTTCTAGCACCTCCAGGTCTCTGGATTAGTTAAAAAATCAGATTTGGCACATCTTACTGCAGCAGGGTATAGGTCTGACTAGCCCAAGGGGTAGGCATTGCTGATGCACACATCATCCGTGCTGGCGCAGCCAACGTGTGTATGGGTGACCAGAGAATTTCCTGCAGGATTGATCTCTGCTGAGGTGGAAGTACTTTATTAGGAACCTGTATTTCTGTTGCCATTCCAAGCTTTCTTGCAGGACCATTAACAATTCTGAATCAGGCCTCAGAAATGGCTGGCTTAAAATCACTATTAAGCAGGCTAACTTTATTTATTGTTTGCTTCTGGAAAACCAGAAGGCAACTAAATCATGTATTTCAGCTTCACCCTGTGATCATGAGGGATGGAAACGTGCTTTTAAGGCACAAGAAGTATTTGCAGCCAGGCAGAAGCAAGCAGCATCAAGAAGATTTGATCTGGGCACAGTGCTAACCCCAGCTCAGCAGCCAGCCACAGGAAGGGCTCACAGGTTCTCCTGGTGCAAACCAACAGCCTCAGGAATCCTGCCCCTGTCCTGGGTTGAGGTGCAGGCAGAGGAACTGGACTCTGTTGGGGAAGCAGGTGAGGGAAGCAGGAGGAAGGGCAGGGGTGTTTCAAGATGAGCCTCTGGTGGGCTGCCAGCTGGAAGAGCTGTGGCTCCGTGCTGGCGTATGACAGAGCTGAGAACAGCTCTTGCAGGCTGAGCGCTTGCTCAGCGTGCAGCCATGAGGCAGGTGCCCCTGCCTGGAGGAGGTGGGACGGGCCCAGCACACAGCTCGGGGTGGACCTCAAGGAGAAAAAACCCCCTCCAGGCTCACTGTGATGAAGCACCAGCTTAGCCGTGCCAGCCACAACTTCTGGAGATGTCTGCCTGCTCCTGCTGAGCAGAATCAGCCTGACACCTTGTCTGAGCACTTGGCTGTGAACAGCAGCAGGGCTTGGGGCTTTGCCCACCTTTGCTTTTTTCCTCTCCAAGATGACATGCTCTCTCTCAGTGATGGCTCTCCGGCTCTCCTGGAGGCAGGCAGGCTGAATGGGAGGTACACTGCATGAGGACAGGATGGTACCACAGAGACAAATAGATGTCTGGTTCAGATGTGACCAAACAAGTTAAAAGCTCCCCTGCCGCCCATGGCTGAGTGCAAGGGAGGATTCAGAACTCTGCTGGATCCATTCTTTCCCAGTAAGTGTTTTCCCAGATTTGAGAATCACATGCTCATGCTTCATCACACACTCTGTTTAAGTTAATTAGTTTAACTACAGAGCTAGTGTATGTCTGTGGAGAGAGAAGAAAATTCATGTTGTCACTGCCTCTCAGTGCATGAATAAACCATGCCAACATGCTTTCCACCAACTCTTTACCTTTTCTAAATGTTACATGAATAAGTAGAAGCAAAAGAAGATTTTAGGCCCAAATCAGAAAGAATTAACTCTCTTCTCTGCTCTCTTAAGTGTCTGTAGTTAGTTACATGCCTATTCATCTCTTACACAGGATATTTATCATCCTACAACATGGTCATAAAACCTACATTACTGAAATATTTTCACTTAAATTAATTTCACTATGAAAATAAATAAATTTATTTCACTATGAATTAATTTATAATGTCAACATTTGAAACAAATATTTTATAGCATGTAATTCCATTGTCCTCACAGTACAGAAACTGTGCTGGTGCCTTCCCGGAACAATCAGTGTTTAATGTTTGTAAAAGAAGAATTTCCTTCTGTAATTTGCACATGTTCTTCTAACATGAACTAGAAATACAGAAATATATTACATGTCTAAACACAACACAAATACAGACAAATCTATTACACTTGCAAGCTCTGTAAATATGAGCTAAAAATACAAAGTTTTTTGAAAGAGAAAGAAAAATTCCTTGCTTCCTAAAACGTAGGAAAATTTTATTATTGAATGGGAGTAATCATGTGCAAATTATCATTCAACATCTTGTAGGATACCTTGGGGAGATTATACTGTCTCTTGTTTCAGTGAACTAGGCCACTTCTCTCAGTGTTACTGAAAAAAAGATTCTGGAATGTGGTGGACAACATGCTTTTACTTCTGCCCATTCTCTTCCTTCATCCCCATCTGAGAATAGTTTCAGGTCCCATCACTGAAGAAAGTAAGACTCCAGTTTCTCCTTCAGCAGCTGGACACTCACCACAGGGTTATTGCTTAGTGTTGCTGCTGACTTTTAACACATGCTCAGAAAACAGATCTGTATGCATGGAAAAACATGTCACATGCAGGTGAGCTTAGCACTGGCTCCTAAAGAAATTAACCTCGTGCTTCTCCCAGGTAATTACGTGTGCCAGGAATGTGCAGTGGGAGCATCTCCCAAGCCTGCATGTAAGTGTTGCATTGAGAACTTAGTTTCTTTGTCAAAAATGTGTTATCTTAATGCCAGTGAGGCACTGAAGCCTCTGAATATTATTTCTGTGAGAATTTTTCTTAAAATTGTGCCTCATAAAACGTGACAGAAGTGCATTTTGCATTTTTCTTATTGCATCGAGTTTGATTTATGTCCAAGGTCCCATCTGTTGTTTTTTATTGTTTTAATCTTAATACCTTATTTCAATCTGTTTGCCTTCTCAAATCCCCACAGATATTCTGGAATATTAACTAGGCTCTTACAGGTTTTGTGTGAAGCAAATTCTATTATATTTGTCCTATTTTTTAAATGTCTTTTTCTCCAGTTGATGTTCAACACCCACATAAACAAGCAAAACAAACTCACTCTGCAGGGGAGAGATGAGAAATGCAGTGAAATATCCTGAGGCATAATCTAATGTTTAGATTAGACTCCCAGAATCTCTAGTCTTTCAACCGTCAATATTGCTTACATTAACTGTAGGTAAAAAAAAACAATTTCAGGCAGTAGATTGCTCCTCTACATGTGCTGCTTTGCATTTATTTAATTTTGGAATAAGACAATAGCGTATTTGAAGCTGCTTGAAGTACAGTCATTTTCTGTAAGGTTTACTATTATTACTATTATTTTAACAGGACATTTTTCATATATATTACTATGAGCAGTGAGCAGTACTACTCACACATTTTCAGTCTGTAGTACCACAAAACTCCTTAAGTGTTATCTGTTTTATTTGCTGTACAGTGGGATTTAGGCCTCAGTTCAGTTAAACCTCTCTCACCCTTGTTTCTCTGCTTTTGGTTAGTTTGGTGTTTCTCTGCTTTTGGTTAGTTGACCAGTTCCCTGACTTGTTTTCATCCCTGCTTTCAGCAGGTTCCAGATCTGTTCATCTGTGTGAGCAGCTCTGTGTGTTTGATCAGTCTGCCCTTGAGGGTGTTCGATATGCTTCGGCCTCTGGATTGATTTGTTTGTATCTGCAGCATTTGCCACACACCATGTTTTAAGAAAGAGCCAAGAGCTCGCACATAAGGGGCCAGCTGCCATACCTAGGCTTCATCTCCCAGCACTGAGTACAGAGCAGCACATTTTGGCAGGACTCTGGATGGGTGCCGAGGGCCTCCAAGCCAGGGGGATGTGGGAGTGCTTACCCCCTCCTGGGGTGGCACTTCAGCCTGCTGTGTGAGCACAGCAGTGTCTGCTGAGCTCCCAGGGCCAATGGGTTGATAAAAATTCCAGGCAGAGAGGAGCTGGAGACATGGAGATGGGCCTTATGTACATGTACTCCAGGGCATTTGGAGTCACTAAAGTGACTGTGGTCACTAAAAGGCAGATTCACACACTGCTGGTAGAAGGTTCACAGCATCTGTGGTGATGAGGAGTTTCATTCCTGTGTTTTGGATCACTCCTGGCACCATTACATTAGGTGTTATGGTCAAAGTGTCACAGATTTGAAGAAACCCCAGCCTAGAGGTTCCACATGAAACCATATGAAATGTGTTGCTCAGAGGTGGCCTGGACAGCATTTGGCAAAGTGTGCAGGCAGAAAGGAAGGTGACAGCTGAAAAAATCCCAGAGCCTGAGATGTGTGAATTGCAAGGAGAGTCTGGGGGATCTGAATCCAAGTTATTTGAGGCTGGGGTTGTGTTTTGAGGGTTTGGGTTATTTTGTAATTAAAAAAGAGTTTCAAAACTATTTTCAAGTTCATAATCCTGCTTTAGCTCTTTCCATTATTTCCATAAAGTGTAGGAGTAAGATCCTGTTGTAACACATTTGTTACGGTTTAAACAAATGAACGTAAGAAGTACACGGTGTTTGAGTAGGTCTGAGTACATGACTTTACATGTCGAGCTCTCACGTCTGCTGCGTGCAAGGCAGCACAACTGATGATGAGCAGTGCACATAAATGCTTTGCTTTATGTTCTCACAGCTACTCTGTGGAGCAGTGTCATCTCTGCAGTGTAACAATAATGTGGGAAGTGCTATCTATAATTGTCACAGGTGTCTTCTGCAATCAAAGTCGTGACTTGGCTCCATAGCATGCAGCATGAAAATAAATATGAATCAGTACCTGTCATTTTTGGCCTCTTCAAAACAGTAACAGGAATAAGAATGCATTCAGACTATTTTGTGCCTTAGAAGTATCTTTATGGCACGCTGCTTACAAGTATTGGGAAATACTGCTTCCCAGTATTTCTGATGAGCGTAAACTGGGATGAAAGTCTGCTGCTCAACTGTGCAGGCGCTGGGAGTGGGTGCTGTCACAGCAGGAAGAACTGCATCTTCTGCTCTTGACTGAAAATTGCAGCAAAGAAGTGAAACTAATGCTGCATAATTAGCCTTCTTCAGGATAACTGCACTGTTCTGGGCTGCTGTTGTGGTTTAACCTGTCAGGCAGCTGACAGGGTAACCCCACATAGCTGCTCTCTCACTTGCTGTTTTGCAGTGGGTGGGGGAAGTGAAGTGGGGGGGGGAAGTAAAATTTGTTTGTTGAGATACAGTTCAATAGGGCATATGATGATGATAATTGGTATCAGTATAATATAGTAGATATTATATATATATTATGTAGATAACAATAATAGTATAATACAGAAAGCAAGTGATGCACACTGCAATTGCCCAGCCAGTCCCTGAGCAGCAGCCCCCAGCCAGCTTTTCCCCCTCATTCACATGCTGAGCTTGCTGCTGTGTGGTGCAGAACATCCCTTTGGCCCATTGGGGTCAGCTGTCCTGCCTGTGTCCCTCCAGCTTCTCGTGCCCCCCAGCCTCTTTGCTGGTGGGACTGGGTGAGAAGCTGAAAAGTCTGCATTTCCCCTAGTGCTTTCTGCCAGCAGCTCCAGGTAGGGCTGTTCTCTAGCTGTGGTTTTTACTAGTTGGTGAAAACATAGCTGTTATTTGTTGATTACATCCCTTGGGATCTGATGATGTCATCTTGCCATTTAGTTCCTAAAACCTTGTTCTCCTTGTCCCTTGACCTTACTTTATGTTATGGCAAAACTGGCTTTCAGAAGGATCCAGACTATTTTCTTCCTCTTCTCAAGAATTTCTTTTGCTGTGTTGCCCCACAGATGAGTCACAGAAGCTGCTGAAGGACAAAGCAGCAGACAGGTTCCATTTATTTCTCTGGACATGTTGGGTGCTGGTTTTCTACCTCCTGGGTGTTTACCTGTGGAGGGCTTTAAAGCTGAGGTTCTCTTTTTCAATATATACGTGGAGTCACTGAGGGAATTATGAGATCCCTTCATCCCCAATGACAGCCGGACGCAGCTTACACTGTTCTCTGCCTCTCAGCCATTCCCAGTGAGGAGAGCACCGTCTCCCAGATATTTCATTAATTATGGGTTATCTGGGATTTTGATGCCTTGCCACATTGTACCAGCAGTGCTTGTGATGGCTACATGAAAATGACTGGGAAGTGTCCCTTGTGTAATTTACAAGGTAACAAGTAAATGGCACTGTTGAAGGAAGGGATACAATAGGGCTGATGGTGATCTGCCAGGCTTTTGGTGCCTTCCCTTGGCAGCAGCTTTCAGGGGTAGTACAGGGTAATTCTTGAGACTGGGCACAGCCTCTTGCAGTAGGTTTTGATTGACCTATGTAGCTCTCCTTCAGGCCATAATACTAGCATTTACAATACCTGTGAGAGAGCATAATGCCTTTCAAAATAAATGTAATTAATCCAGAATGCAAGGGCTTGCTTCACAACAACCTCATCACATCTGTCCTGTTCTCTTTTGCCAGTCTGATTCCTCACAAAAAGCTCTCTACCCTGACAAGAGCTTTACCCTTCAAGGCTTTACATAGGCCAGTATCCAAGCATCCTTAAGAAGGGCCTGTGCACATAGTCTTGCTTTTCACGTTTAACTTGTCAGCCACAAGGATGGAGCTCTTCAAAGGGGAATAGGGATTTTTAAGTGAAGTGGGCTTCAATCAGAAACAGCAAAGGAGAGAGGGAAAAAAACAAACCCAAGCACAACCAAGATGAACGGAGAGCAGTATATGAATTGTCACACCATTCTTATCATAGCAATGCTTTTCAATTGCAACATGCAACTTGTAGAGCAGTATTGAAAAGAATTTGTATAAGTTCTGGTGGCTTAGAACGCATTTGCAATAAAGACAGAAAAAAAGTTTATTGATTCTTTCTTGTGTTGAGGGTACTAACATGTGTTTTCTTTGCATGTAAATAACCAAGCACATGAACTAAGGCCTGTTCCATGCATGTATTCACTGCTCTGATTATAAATTTGGTTAAGAGGATACCAGGAGTTAACAACTATTATTAAACGATTACAATGAAGATGCAACTAATCTGACCTAACAGAGGAGAGTAAACACAACAGTTAAGGGAAAAGGGGGTCAAGTCTGCCTGGATATTGCCCACGTCTCTGGTGCCATCATCGGTAACACCGAGCTGGTGGCAAAGCGATTGGATAAACCGCTGTGGAGCCCCGTCCTCTCCTGGAGAGCACCTCGGGCTAGGAATGATGGAGTAGGGATAATGGTCCCTCAGAACGGGACCGAGAGGCGGGTGAGGCGCCACCGGCTCGCAGCTGTGCCGGTGGCGGCCTGGTGTGAGGGGGCGGTGTGAGGGGGAGCCGGGAGCGCGCCCCGTTCCCGCCGGGGCTGCCCCGCTGCACGTGCCGGGGGCAGCGCGCGGCCCCGCCGCCGCCCG
>VZSE01006401.1:1190859-1298355 GCA_013398275.1 Promerops cafer
CACGCGTGGCCATGGCGGGGCGCGGGGCAGCCCCCCTCGGCACCACCACCTGCCGCCGCCTCCCCCACCGCCGCCGTCGGGCAGCGGGCCCTCGCCTTGCTCCTCGCCGGTGCCTCCGCTGCCGGAGGGCAGGGTCCGGCACCACCACCGGCGGCAGTCGCCGGAGCCGGGCAGGAGCTCCCCAGAGAGGAAGAGTCCCAGCTCCCCCGTCTGCAAAGGTGAGCGCCGGGGGGTCTGGGCCAGCGGCAAAGGGCACGTCCTGGGCGGCCGGGCTGGGCGCGGGGGGCAGGGCTGGGACCGGCGGTGCCTTCGAGAGCGCCGTGCCCCGAGGCAGAGGTAGGGACAGGGCTGTGCCCGGGCTGGTGCTCGCCCTGCCCCTTCTCTGGCCGGCGGCAGGGCTTGCCGGGTGCGTGTGCGTGGAAGGGCTCGTTGCTTTTGTTGCTGCTCTGTTGCGCCCTGGCTTTCAGAAGAGGAATAGAGAGCCAAGCGTGCCATGTGGGGGTTGTGACCGCTTCTGTAGTACCGCGAGTACTGCCTCGGGTTGGCAGATGAAAGGGATTCAGGAGGGTAGATGTACTTAATGTGAATTTGGTGTTTGGGGGCTGTTGGGGAACCTTCAAATCTCCCCTTTCTGCACACCTCGTGCCAGATAGTGTATGTGGTTGTGATCCAAACAGTGTCCCTAAGCTTGTAATTAAAGAAGTAACTAGTGCTGTAGGCACGGCACATAGGTGTAGAACAAAAGTACGCAATATCTCTCTTAGTGGTTGCTTTCAACGTGAACCCTGCAGAAGGATATATGTGCTTGAGAGTGGTGACAAGCTTGTGCTACAGTGAAGATAGAAAACAGCGTAGCGATAGCATGCATTTTGTAACAAACAGCTTTTTAACTTTTTGAATAATTTAATCTTACTGGGAATGCTGGAGTGTAAGTAATATACGGCATCAGGTTATGGATTATAGAGGCTGACATATGTAAGTCCTTTCTGGGTTAAAAGTTTACTCAAAAATGCATCAGTGAGGCTTTGTGTTCATGTCGTCAAATCTAGGAAAACATGTTACTTTTAGGATACCAAAGTTGGCAGCTACTCATTTCCATGGAGTTGCCTGTGGTAATCTGAAGAGTAAAGTTGGCTAATATGCAGAAGTGTACATGCGAAGATCTAGGACTAGCCCTCCCTTTAACACTTCTGCTTCTGCTAATACTCCACCCCCTTTCTAAAATAATGATTGTAACCAGACTACCACGTTGGGTTTTTTCTTTTTTCCTGTCCTGGCTCTTGAGGAATGGTACTGCCAAATGAGACAGTCATTGCCAGTTGGTACAAGATGACTGTGTGCCTCCTTGTCTGCTAGTGTAAGAGAGGACTGATAAGGTTCTGAGTTAGATTTTCCACTTTCTAGATAAGAGTAATGAGGGTTCTATTAAGACTGTATCGTATTAAAGGCTTTGGATCGAGGAATGTGTGTATTCTTCATTTGAGATTCTTGTTAATCAGTAATCTGAAAGACTTTATACACATCACAAAATCCTGTCTTCTTCCTGTGAACTTCATGGAACCCTTGCCTAAGATGCAGTCTGCTAGCCTGGAGAATGAGGAAGAGTGTGGTTAGCCTTGAGGTCCAGGTTCAAAAACTGTTTGTAAAGGCATGCGTCAGACCACTTAGGGTGGAAAAATTGCACTGTCTTTTAGTCACTGTGGAGAAGCCTGCTGAAACCATGCAGGCCTCTTTACTGCTTTGAAGAATTAGCATATATAAGGAAACAAGTAATTTGATCGCTCAACTGTGTTAAGATAACTCCACTAGCTTTTTACATGATGTGTGAAAACAGAAGAGTGGTGTCCATTTAATTGCTTCCACATGTTCCTGTTTCTGAGCAGTACTTGTACTGGCCCCAAATGCAAGCTAAACCTCTTTAATATTGCTTAACATTTGTATCGTGTAGTCCAGTGCTTGATAGAGGCTGAGTTAACTTCTAGTTTTTTCTTCATCTAAATGAGTAAACAGTGTTAGCTGAGAACATGGAGGTGGAACTTTTTTTACTAATGAGGCAATTGTTCTGCAGACACCCAGGACACTTGAGGGTATTGGTCAGAATCTGCTGCAGAGTAACTTGGGTTTTTCTGTTTCTTGCTTTCAGTTAATGATGGCTTTTGTTCATTCCTACAGCTTCAGGCATATTTTTTTAGATAAAAATGAACCTTGAGGTTTGACAAATGATAGCTTTTTCTGAGCTTAGATACTGGTTGTATCTAAGTTTAAGTTGTATCTAAATAGAAGTTGTACACTTCAGACTCAGTTTCATATTTTTCAGATTTTCTTTCCTGGGAAACAGTTGAGTAGTTTTGAACTTAGTTTTCATGAACCTGCTTTACACTTGGGAACCCTAACTTGTGAATTTACACATGTGACGTTTGTGGGTTTTGGGTGTGGTTTTTGGAGGGGTTTTTTAGCCCTCGTTTTCTGATCTGAATTGCAATTAAACGTTGGAAATACTCAACTGAATTTTCTGTTGACTATGGGATAGTTACAAATGGAAGATTCTGTCATACAACTTCTAATTTTCCATGCTTTTCTTGCCACTTCTCTCCCTCCCTCCTAAATATGACCACGAAGCTAGATCTTGCTGCTACCTGTTTTTCATCTTTTACTTTCCCTTTCTGCAGTCTCTAGCACTTATTTCCCAGAATTCAGCTTCCAATTGCCTGTTAATGTGTACTACCCTTCCCATCCCTGGTGAAGCCTCATTTCTGCACTGCAATGTCTGTCCTGCAATCTCCAGTTTTGGTTCACTTTTCCCATATGGCTCTTCACCTGTCTGCAAACCACCCATTAGAGGCCATTGTTTTGACCTGCTAGTACACTGTTGCAACATGAGATAGAGAAATGTGTAGGCTCTACCTTCATTGGTTTTGCCTTGGTTTATTCACTGAGTAAAGATCTAATGAGATCTTGTTATTTGTGTTCTTACATAAAACCCATCTCAGAAGAGTTGAACTGCTCAGCTGCAAGAATGTTTCAGTGTACCAGGCTGAGTAAACAAGAAGGTCAAGACCAGAGCCATAGCAGTTTACTTTTAGGTTCCTTGAGGTAGTGAGAGAGTTCTCTACTGGGTGCTGGACTTTCTGGTATATTCCAATGGACTGTATTGGACATCTAAACTCATTCTGAAAATTAAGGAGAAAAAATGGTTAGTTTTATTTGGAAGAAAACTCAATTGTTTTGTCTGTGGAAGGGTAATATTAAAGCCTACTTGTGTGAATGGAAATGATGAAAGTATTATATGAAGTCTAAAAGAAGTCAGATGTGAGCCTTTCCTTGGAGGTACAGAGGAAGAAATGAAACTCCATTACACTCTTAAATTTCACCATAGAATTTATTTATTTTAATAATCTGGTGAGTGACACAATAATAGCTGCAGACCTTAATGACCAAGGTTTTGCAGTAGTTTTGAAAGATATTACTGTAGGGTAAGAGAGAAGGCTTTGTGTACCATTACTTTCCTGCTCTGCTTACCTAAGCTGTTTAACAAATGGTAGGTGTGAAGAAAGTGAATTCATTTTTGCAGCATCATACTGTACATTTCTTGTGGCCAGCACTTCAAGGAAGTTTATTGGGATTAAAAATATTTTCATTTACTAGAGTTAAGTAGCTTGAACATCTTGGGCTTTTTGAGGTTTGGTTTTGTAAAACACCACTAATTCAGTCATTATTCTTCAGTGGAACAATTTTGAATTACTAGTGAATAGTTCTCTTCAAATTTATGTGAGAATGATAGGCAGGATTATCTTCCAAAGGGAGTATACACAGTTGGGTGGTGTGTCTGTTCTTAGTGCGCTGAGTCTGTTCAGTTCTAATAATGAAATGTGAAAAGCAGGCGAAGCCCCAGAGATCAGTTGTAGTTTTGGAAAAGATGGCTGTGCCAGCTGTGTATGGGAGAGATCCCATGAATGTCCTTTTTGGGGAAAAGCCTGACCAAAACAGAGCAAAAAGGTCAGCTGTACGCCTTGATGCCAGAGGAGCTAGTTGGGTCTCACCCTTTCTCACTACTTTGAATAGCCCACTTGTATTAAAAAAGCCTCAAGTGGAACTGTCAGGGAATTTTGTCAGTTCATCCTAGGCTTTTCTGCTGCTTGTTTTCTCACAGTATGTGTTAGACAATGTTTCTTTGGTTTCTTTCATACCTTTCAGTTAGTTATTGGTAAGCATCTCTACTTGTTCAATTTTGCTCTTCAGTCCCACTATTACAGTGCTTGAGCTTATGCTGCCTTTGGAGGTGCCTTTACTCTGCAAGAGGTGTGTGTGATACCAGGTGGCCTGTAGCAACTTCTGTTGGTCACCTGTACAGCAATGACTGGTGAAGACATGGCAACTTGCTTGTTATTTCCCCACATTTTGGACTTCATTGATTTGTGTTGTCTATGTTCTCTTTGTTCTGTTACTTTGCTTTGAGACCAGATTGCAGAAAGACTTTCATTTCTAAATAAATTTAAACTAGTGTGGATGGATAGGAGGGTTGATATTTATCACAAATACTGGTTTAGAGAGATAATCAGGCCAATTAAAAGAGATCTAATATTTAAGAAGCGTCTATTTGATGAAACAGCTCCATTGTTTTTCATCAGCCACAGCTGTTGTAACTGTTATCTCTATGGAGGCAGATCTCTTGTTATGTAGGTCACATCAAGGAAAAATAGCAGCTGAACACTTGCTTCAAGTATTGTAGGGGAAAGTGCAATGACAGCATTGTATATGTTCCCACTGAAATGTTTTGAAACAGTAATAATTGTGTAGTAGACTTTGCCAATTTGTATAAAGACAGGTTGTGAAGGTGGAAAAGTAAAAACATATCCAAACATGATTCCCCCATCTAAATACAAATAATTAGAAAATAGAATTTCTTAAATGAATTTTTAAATCAGAGGAAAAGAGAGTATTTACAGGCTTTGTGCCTTGAAATGAGCAGCTTCACTTTAACTTAAATAGTAAACAGGCTCTTCAGTTCTCATTCTCTCTGTTTGTTCAGCAAAATAGTCTTCCAGTTGTGTTTTGTTTTGTTTGTGGCAGAGAGGAGAGAGTAATAGATTCTGCTTCTCCAGTTTTGAAGCTGTCTGCTGCAGTGGCTTTTGCAGATGATGTGGCTGACTACATACACTTCCTGATTTGTAATTTTTTTCACATCCTTTCTGTTTCCCCTTGGTAAGAAGAGAGAAGCTTCTTAAAGAGGAAGAATAATAACTGAGAAGAAAAACAGGGAGGATATGGCAGCTAATTCTAAGACAAATAACAAGTTTGATTTAACTTTGGAAGCCAATGTAATTTTTAAGGAATGACATGTTGTGTTAGCATGCCACATTGTCCTATAGTACACACAAAGGGAATTGTTTCAAAATCTTCTTATGCAAACAGACCCTTCAGTGTGCTGTGTGGTGGTAGTAGTAGTCAGAGAATTTCTTTGATACAGGAGTCTTAAGTGCAGACTCCAAAACATATTTGCTGCTACACCTTCAGAGCAAATCTGCTATGAGCTCAGTAGTAAGGTTGTATCATTGTTGGTACTTGTAGAAATAGCAGAAAAAACAGATGAGGTTTCACGACTGCTTTGTGTGAGTGTGGCTGATTATAGTGCTAATAATTGTTTCCTTATAGTTGAATTGAAATATTGCCCACATTTTTAGTGTGTACATTTCTAATAAATTTGCATGAGGCTATTTAGTGTAGAATGTCACTAGACTTAGGTTCTGTCCACTCCACTGAAATCTATACCTAACAGGTTTTATTAGTATTTATCCTAAGTATTTTTAGCAGATTGCAACAGCTTAGAAATTGAATTTTGGACTTTTGGTGTCAGTGATTTTATTTTCTGACTAGCAGTCAGACACTAATCAGGCACAGTTTCCTTTGCCTGTAAATGAGTTTATGTATAATACAAGTACTTCTAGTGCAGAATTCATCCTAAGGCACAGAGAGAGAGGACAGATGACTGAGTTTTTCCAGTGCCCTTTTATAAAGCTTCCATCTGATTTCTGAATCATGCTTGCTGTGTTGTAGCCATGTGTTGTAGGACTTTCTGTTCATTATAGGTAAGATTAATGCACAATTCTTTCAAGTATAATTGAAATTCTTTTTGTGGGGAGTAGATGAGATGATAGTAAACTTAGATCATTGTGATCTCAGGATGTGCATTTTCTCAAAATGTGTGAGCACATTTTGGTCTAAACCCTGGGTCTTCGCTGCTTATCAATATCTTAAACTTACCAACCTCAGTTACTGTTTTGAGGAAACTTTGTTCAGTGTTTGTTCTTCATAGCTTGTGGTGTAGTCTTTTACTGCCACTTAATATGGCATTGACAGATGGGATAGATACAAATTTTTATTTTTAACAATAGTCTTCCTTCTCATATTAGTTCCAATGGTTGTTGTATTTAACCTTTTTAGTAAGGATTCCTTTTAGTATCTAAATTGTTCTGAAATAGGATGCCAATATGTACACTACAGATGAGGTGTTGCAGAAGATACAGCACCAGGCAAATATGAATGTAGTTACCAACTAGCAATGTAAAGGAAGGAGATGTCTCAATTAGATTCTAAAATGTCAATCATTACCTTATCAAAGTTGACTTCTGAATCTAAGGGTTATGCCATATGATTAAAACATGCAGGTTCATAGTGTCCCTTGAAGTAAAGTAGGTGAAGGACTAGTGGGATGAACTGTAAGCACAGCATTAAACTGAAGAAGTTCAATCCAGTTTTTCTTCATTAACCTTTATTTATGTGTAAACATAGCTATTTTTATTTCTTTTACACCTTCGTCATTTAAGAGTCAAATGACTGTTAGACTTTTAAAGGAGTAAATAGTTGTGTGTAAGCACTAATGCAACATTTGTGACATAAGGATGTTTTTAAGGAAACCATAAAAACAGATTTCAAGCTTATTCAAACAGAATAGAGCCTAGAAAAACAAACTTAATTTCAATATTAAAAGTATCTTGTTGTGTTCTTAATAACATAGTTCAAATTTGATATGATTTCTTGTAGACTATTAAAATGGATAAGCTCTGTCTCTTGATTTCTTTGTAATCAAATGTTCTTGCTCTAACAGACAAATCAAGACCACCTTCATCAAGCCCTTCCAGTATTGTCCGCCGGACCTCTTCACTGGATACGCTCGCTGCTCCATACCTTGCTGGACAGTGGCCTCGGGATAATCATGGACAAGCTGCTCCCTGTATGAGAGACAAAGCCACACAGGTAGGACAGAGTTTTTTTGTCTTTGGAGTATTTAAGTGTGAAGACAGGATTTAAACGTAAGAAGCTTTTCCCTTGAAAACATTCACTTCAGCTTTCTTGCTCACAAGTTCCTATTCAGTTTCAAATTGCAGGAATCCTACCTTTGCTGTTGCATGTGTGAATTATTTGCATTCTTTAAGTAAAGGGTGAGAACTGTAGTATCTTTTAGGTGTTCCACTTCCTTCTTGCCTCAGGAAAACACTAGTGCATTGTACATCTGTATTCTTATTGTTCTTACAGGGTGCAGTACACTAGATAGCACTGGAATTAAGTGCTGTTTACTTTAGATTTATACAGAGAACTTAGTGATGTATCCTTATATGTATGTCTGTCTCCAGCTCTTCATCCTCTGTTTGTAAAAGCCCCGTAATCTTCACTTGGGGTTTATGCACCAAGTATAGAATTATATGCATTGAAGAACTGCCTCGTTGAACTGTGAATGGTGTTGAAATCTAGCTCAACTGGAAAGAATTAAAAAAATACATGATTTGCCAATAAACATCAACTGCTTAACAAAATTTCACAAACTTTAAAGGTTCAGTCTTGTGCCACCTGTAAAAACGGAGCCAACAAACAGTTGAATGAAATTCCTATTCCTGGAACATAGTTTCAACAAGAAGTCTCCACTAATTCCACAGAACATAAGCAGAATGCAGTTGGAAGGGGACCTCATAGCATATGGGACATCCTTGTGTTTGAACCTCTGTTAGGTTTGGTAACAGTAGAAAAAATGTGTCCATAGTTTTCAGTGTGTAAGGATGTGTAGGGTGTTGAGCAGATGAGGTCTGCAGTGTTACTGTGGGGCCTTTTTGAGATGCACAGTCTTTTGTGGGAAGGACCACAATTCAAAGAGCAGATCAGTAGAGAAGGAAGGTGTTTTGTAGGGAAATATCCTCATGTGGATAAGTTGGAGTTAGCTGGTGAAGAAGAAAGAACAGCTGAGGAACAAGTTTCCTGTGCAGGAAAAGGCATTGGAAAAATGGTTAGAAGACAGGGTGAAAAAAGTAAGCAAATTGAAGTAAGAGGAGGAGGATGAAGGAAGGTATGTGATATAAGGAGTGGCTGTTCATGCCTAGCTATTTAAAGGCATCATTAAAGGGCAGAATTAAACCTGTATGGGTGTCCTAAGAATTTATTTTCATATTTGACGTCTTATGATAATCCTTTTTTAAAAAATAATTGTATTTCTGTATTGCTGCCGAAATATTTGCTATGTTCAGTTGATCTCATTCAGGTTAGTTTCGATATAATCTGAATCATGGTTGGGCTTTTATAATCTGTATTTGCCAGGTATCGTCCTTTTCGGCTTGTATTTTGCTTTTGGCTTTTTCTTCCAATTCTGACACATCTGACTGCTGTGGTAGTGGGGCTTTTGTAGAGGAAAGGTTGATGTATTTGAAAGGTTAATGGGAAGACTGTAAAGGGCATTAGATATTTCTGCAGAATGAGTACATTTAGTGATGATTTATGGTAGTGTATTTCTGAGAGAACTAGAATGGTCTGTTTGCACTCCCTAATTTAAAATTTATCAAAACAGTAGAAAATTTAGGGCTATAGACATACATCTATCCAAAGCTGATGTTGATATGACACTGATAAGATATTACTGCTTTTATTCTTCCAGTGGGCCTGAGAACAGCCACTGGAAATAGGGACAAGTTTAAAATGTGACTTACAATGGTTAGTTTCCCAAGATAATACAGGCTGCCCATTTGTATTGTTCAGCTTTTCTGAAAATGTCATATTTGGACGAAATTTCACTGGTGAGATACTCTGGTTCCAGTGTGTGTAACTTCAGATTTCACAAAGTCTGACAAGAAATGTATGTGTTCTGATTCCCAGCCTTTAGAAGACAGGAATTGAATTTGCTAAGTTCTAAAAGGTTTACCAGTTGAGTAAGCAGGGTATCTTGATTGTGTGGAGTTATGGCACAGGGAGCAGAGTCATTCAGGAAGCAGACTGGGAAGACAGCAATTAGTGGCACACTTCAGCTTGCAGGCCTTTCTAGAGATGCCCACGGGTCATAGCTGAGAGCTGTGTAAGAGACCCAGATCATGCAGAGACTGTCTCTCTATCAGACTCCTCCTGCAACTGAGTATTTTGATGAAACCTCTCTATAAAACTGGACTGAATTATGTATGTGAAGAATATTTGTTGGATGATGAATAGGTGTATTAGTGAGCATCCAAGGGTCTGGCTAGAATTCATACCTGCACTTGTTGTTTTAAGTGCTCATGAAACAGGTGTTAATAATCTTGTCCTTTTTGCTTTGAATGAAAGATGTTTGTCTTACAAGTTAAAATGAGACAATTATTTTTTTTTAATTCATAAATAATTCATTTTGACTGGAAAGTTTTTGCCTCTTAAGACATTTTTTTTCTGAAGTGTTCTACTGTCTGTAATAAATTTGGCCTTAAACTAATTTCTTTGTAATTCTAGAAAGGAGGGGGGATGTTGTGCATGGTAACAACTAATAAACAAGTAGTAGTACTTTAAGAATCTAGGGAAATATAAATCCCACTTTGCCTATTGGTTATTTGGTCTATTTCTTGATAATAAGTATTATAATCAAAATTTGGGAAATAAATAGGAGGAGACTTGCTAAAATAGTGTTGCATTTCTGTTTTGATGTACAGGTTTCCTATAGTTGAATCTGAAAAATTTCTAACTATTTGTTTTGAGGATGAGCATCAAAGCAACTTCAAAATTAATCAGATACTAATTTATTAAATAATTCTTGAATATTGAGTCCAAGTCTTGAAAATAAATTAAAGGCAAAGGCTAATTAGAGTGTTAATTATTCTCCTGTAGGCAAGTGTAATGGTTGTGCTGAGTTGTGAAGCTAGAGTTAGTAGTTAAAGATTACTGTTCCAGGAGCTAGAGGACAGGAGGATACTCCTGACTGACATTTGAGAATTAACTAGACAAAGATTGGTACTTGGGAATGGGGATTATCAATTATTCTATTTTATGATAAAAATCAGTGAGTGCTTTTCTAGAAAAACAGATTGTATTGGATTCTGATTTTGCTATGAGATAGGAATTTCAATGCAGTCCTATTAACTTTATTATTCAGATTTGTCCTCGTTAGTTTTTGATTTGGAATGATGAAGATTAAAAAGTACTGATAATGAAGGTTTAATTTATATGAAATTTGTGTCCATTACTGAAACTGGTGGGGTTGCAACCTGTACATTTGGAGTTAAGGCTCCATATTCCCTGCAAAATAGGGATTAATACTACAAAATACTTGAGTTTCTGTGATACAAGTGCAGCTGGGGTAAGAAAGGTCAGCATGTGGCTTCTGCAAGGTGTTAGTCTCACGAGTAAGAACAACCCTGGCACACTGTAGATGTGAAGACTTTGAGGCAATCAAAGTTCTTCTCTATAGGAGAAAGTGAGATATCCAGAAAATGAGGGTAGCTAGATCACCACTGTGTGCTAAGAACTGCCTGGTGGCAAGAGTGAATTTCAAGGAATTTGCTGTCTCTTTCAGTGTAGAAAATGCTTCCAGAAATTCTTCCCCTTGCTTCATTAGGTTCTTCCCCTTACTTCTTGTGACTGCTCAGACATTCCTCACAGATGCTACTATCTGTCTTCTTAGAGCCTTTACAGTTCACTGTTTTTGAAGACATTCCTGGAGGTGGCTAGGTGGGAATACAAACTGCCCATAAAGCATGCAGTATTATCACAGGCTTGCCAGTGCATTTTCTTACCAGAAATACAGTGTGTCTTAATGATACTTTGCATTTCTCAAAACTTCTTCACCACAAAACATTTGTGAGATTTTTTTTATATTAAACACTAATGGTTCTGTTGGTTTAGTGAAACCAGCTTATTATTATCTGTGTTGCTTTCTGCTTGACCTGGGGTAGCTGTGAACCTGGAACCCTTTGAGGCATTAATAAATTTATTCCCTGCTTTGCAATAGCTCCAGTGGTGCTTATATGCCTTGCTTTCCTTTTTCTCATTCTTGAGAGCAGGAATGTGATTTTGAAGCTGTGCTGGTGCAGGCTTTCACAGTGCTTACACCAAGCCACCCTTGCTAATGCTTCAGAAATAACAAGGTCAGCATCTGTGCAGGGAATGAAATACACCATCTCCCCCCAGTTCAGCACCCTCACACTGGTTCTTCAGAGCTCTGTAGCAGCCTGTGGTACATCTGGCTGAGTGCTGCCTTATGCTCAGTCATTTGGAAGGCAAACTAGCATATCCCTATATTACGCTAGGTCTGAAAGTTGTGGGTTTGGGTTTTTTTTATTTATATAGTTTCACTCTCCTTTTTTGTACTCTATCTGTGAGAAAGGCTTCTAGTTGGTTACTGTTCGCTTTCAGTTCTGAATCTAGCATATCTTAAATGTTCTCTTTTCTAATTTGTCTCAAAATATTCTGCCAGAAAGTAGCAATTACCTTCTTAAATTAATCCTGTAATCTTCTTCCTACAGACAGAAAGTGCCTGGGCTGAAGAATATTTAGAAAAAAAGAGAAGCTCACACAAACGTTCATCATCATGGGGCAGCAATGAACAACTCAAGGAGGTCAGAAATGCCATTTTTTGAGCTAACTTTGGATTAAATAATTTTTTGGTATGCACTGATACCACAATGATTCAGGAAGGCAGGAGTATTTTACGGCTTTGTTTAATTATAGAGATGGTGGGCTTGGTAAAAAAAATATGAAATGGCTGTTCATTTGCTATTGATTTAATATAACAATGCAGGTCAATTAATATTTTCAATCTGTGTGGAAAAGAAAATGTTAAATGCAGGTGACATTTTTTCTTCAAAGAAGGAAATAACAGCAATGACCTCACTACTTTCAAAGTTTATGTATTTCAAGTTCTTTCACTAAACCTCCAGAGGTGTCTTCTGAGCATCAGCTGAACTGGTGGCTAACATACTAGATTTGCAAGAACTTGAGTATAATCTAGTGCTGGCAGTAATTATGAATGGGATGGTAGTAAATAATTTGACCTAAGTGATGGAATAAATGCATGAAATTACCTGAATACACCTGCTGAAATCTGAAGTGAGTTTTTCTTTCATTAGATTGCAAAATTGCGTCAACAGCTGCAGAGAAGCAAACACAGCAGCAGGCATCATCGGGACAAGGAAAGACAGTCTCCTTTTCATGGCAACCACGCAGCCATTAACCACAGTCAGGTAAGGCTGTGTGCCTTTTGGCCATGTTGGGTAGCTAATACCACTTTTAGGTCCTTTCAAGGTTATGATTTGTCTTAGAGGGAACTTAGAAATACCACAGACTGCTAAATATGTTGTAGCTGTAGGTGAATTCTATGAAATAGAGCTCTTTCTTTTGGCTGCTTGAGTGAATAGGGGCCCAGATCTTTCTGTTACTTGAGTGAGCTGGCTTTGAACTCCCACTTTCAAATAATTTCAGGTAGTTAAATACATCCATAAAGCAAGGTTTTTAAAGTGCTTTCTGCAGGTTCCACGAAAGGATGGCAGATAAGTTTAACCTAAATCTATAGACCATCTTCTTCATTCCATGTTGCTGTAATAATTATGACTTCGCATGTAGAATAAGGCATGGAGCAAAGTGCTGGTAAAACTGTATACTCAAAAGATAGTTTTTTCTGAGCACATTTTGCTGTCTCTCTAAACACTCATCTACTACTGTGATGAGATTTAGAGAGCTTACCTGACAAAAGGCTGCTCCATGAGATTATTTATATAAGTGTTTACACACTTCTTAACTTCATTCAGCCTTTTTAAGATTTTATCTTTTCTTTCCCTGTCATTTATCATGCCTTGAAACTTAAAGTAATAATCCCTTCTACAAAAATTGTGGTGGTTAGGCCACCACATATTCTGCATGTAGTTTCAGTTTTATTTCAGGGCTTCTAATGAGGTCAGGTTGACAGAGGTGTAATATTTTTAGCTCAATTGATGGCAGTTGTAAAAAAAATTTAGGCTTTTGGAAACACAGATCCTTTTTCAAGTGTGTTTTTGTTGAGTAACTTGAAGAAAACCAATAGAAAAGTTTGGTCATTTTTTCAGAAGGAAACTCTTCTTTTCTCTCTCTACTGATATCACATAAATGTACATTTGATACACACCATTTTTTTAACAGTTACAAAAAGAACCAATCCCTCACAATAGCCTTGGCAAGGCAATGTAGTTGAAAGAAACTAGGAAACTGTCAGTGTTGTGAATTGAGAAAGTACTTCATCTGTGAAGCTTCTCTGAAAATCTAATCATATTCCCAATTACTTCTGAAATGCCATTAATTGTTCCAATAAATAAAATAATCTGACAACAATTAATAAAAATTTTCATTTCTGTCATTGCATCTTTCTGGAAATAATTTAGGCCAGGTTCTTTCATTATTTCTTTCAAAATCAGGTGTCTGAGTGAATGTGTTCTACTTCAAGAATGAAAATAAGAAAATAGTGTTTTGAATTTCTTCTGCTCTGTTCTTCTTAACTCCTGCTTTGTATAAAAGTCATTAGCACCTTTTGTCTCAGACCCTAACTTGTTATCCCTGCTGTAGGACATTTAATTAGGAGTCATGACTTTTCAGGATTTGCCTGCCTCTTGAATTCAGTTTGTCTGTAGTTTGGATTCTCTGCTACTGGAAATATTTACGAATTTTTTTTAGAATTACATTTTTTGACATAGCAATTTAGGGATTACTGAAGTGTGGGTGCAGAGTACTCTGCTGCTGATTTTACTGTCAGAAAATGATTTTACTGTCTACTGCTCAAGTCAGAACAGTCCAAAATTATGAACTAAGGAAGACAAATAAATGACCCAGTCCCTTTCTAGGGGTTTTTGAGACAGTTCATGAGAATCAACATACAAAATATGTCAGACTGTTGGTTAAAAAAAAAACAAAACAAAAGACAGATCAACATACTTGATTAAGGTGTTTTATCTGAATTTGTAGAACTTGAGGATATTTTCAACCAAAAAGTATACTGAGGAACTTTTGATGTAGGCACTTGAGTACACTGGAGAATTACATGCATTTTAACAGGTTTGCTTGGCATTCTGCAAACCTGTGGGTTTCTGAATGCTAAGGTACTGCCACTTTTGCAATGATTTAGATGATCTTAGTGAGTTTTAATTTCAAAAATTAACAGCAATGCTGCTATTCTGAAAAATACCTCCCCAAATTACATATATAACTTTTTAAAAATCATAGTTATTTTATTATTTTGCTTCTGGTATGGATGTCTTTACATTCTGCCAGATTTTATAGTATGTGAATAAAATATTGTGCAATGGATAATTAATTTTTGGGCTTGTGAAACAAACTGTAAAATATAAATTGAAGCAAAGCAGCTTTTCCAGGACTGTATTACAAAACAAAACATTGTTTTTCTTGGTGAATTTTGTGCCAGCTGTGTCAAGCTACTTGTGAAGGGAAGAAGTTAAAGAAGGATTCACAGAGTAAGTGAAGAGTTTAGATTAATGGCATTTAGCAGCTGTTTTTTAACTCAGAGTGAAAATCTGTAACTGTAGTCATCAAGGGCAAAGTTCCTATGTTTTCTCATTCTTTTTTTTGAGAACTGCTAAACTAGAATTTCTGGCAGCAGCTCTGTTCCTTCAGGATTTGTGGGAAGGACTGTGTGGAAACCAGAATTTAGTAATTAGAATATTTAGAGGGGTTTTTTTTCACATTCCTAGCTTGAAGGAAACTTTTGTGTTTGTTGACTCTAAAGGGTCACGAAAAGATTTCTGAGCTCAAGGAGTTGGATTCCTGACAAGGTGAGAAAAAGTGTTAAGAAATTGTGTCAGTAGTTCCTTCACAGAGACTGGGTAAACTCTGTTTAACATTTGTAAAATTGCATACTCTTCTAGATAAAAGAAGAAATTTTAGTGGATTTATTTCCTCATTTCTTATCTCATTTCATCTTTTCTTCTCTACATACTTGAATTATTGAATTATAGCACAATTCTTGAATTATAGCCATTTTTAGTAGTTCTTGCCAACTAAGCTTCTAATTGATTATTTGTTTGTGCTTCTTTCTAATATGATTTTTGTGTGAAGAAAGAAATCCACACAATCTCTATCGAATGAGCTTGTTAGCTGTACCTGACCTGCTGCTCACAATCAGGAAATAGTTGGGGAGGACCTTGATCAAGTTCTTGCTGTTGACTAGTTTTTTTTCAGAGCAAATAATGTTTTTTGTTTGTGTGTTTTTTTCATTATGCCAGAAATGTTCCTTTCTGTCTCTTTTAACTGGAAGAGGAGTTTGCAGAAAGGTCATGGCCTACTCAGGTGATCCTGGGATGCTTTGAGAACATTTTGAGTTAATTGCATGGTACTAAATCTGTGAACAGGAGCCAAAACAATGGGATCTTTCTATATTCTCAGTGTTGGTATAATGGAGAAACTAGAACTGAGGCCAGAACTGAAACCAGACAGAAGAATAGATGGATTATTTTTTTCCAGCATAATGTTTTTTTCCTCAGTGCACTTGGCTGATATTACATTTTTACTTGACATTCTGAACCATCAAGGCCCCTGCTCCTTTCATTTTCCTGGGAACCATGTGTCTCTAATGTCTGACCAATTGATTGATATTGAGATCAACTGCATGCAGTTCACAGTGTTGGGGGTTTGGGTTTTTTGGTGTCACTCTTACCACCTAACTAGGTGGAACATTTCATTTTTAGAGTAGAATTACCATGATACATTCAGCCTAGAGGTGGCTTGATGTAAAAGCATCACAAGTCCTGGGATTCTGTTTAAAGTTTGGTTATTTGTGAAAAATTGGAAGAGCTTAGAGCATTTTTCATGAAATGCCTGTGAACAATTTAGATTTGTCATCACCCCTTTTTCCTACCTTGTGAGTTTATGCTGTACCTGTAAGTTTCAGAACTGAAAACTCTGTGCCAATATTTTACTGTGTGAGCACAGTAATTATTATCCTGTGGTTGGCTCCTTGCCTCGTGGTGAGCATTCCCAGGTACTCAGATGAGTAGTCACAGGTTGGTAGCCTATTTGTGCATGTCCATGCAGACCTCTGTGAAGGCAGTATTTCTAATAAATTTTTCTTGTTTTGAGGCTGACTGTTCTACCCGTGTTGTGATACCTCCTTCCTTTTCCGCCCTCTAACACCCTGGGCTACAAAATCTTCCCCAGTCATGTACAGAATATTACCTTTCTTGGAAGTGAAACATGCTGTACTGAACTACATTGAACTCTACTGAATCTACTTTGAGCTCTTCAAATAGTACATGAACCTAAGAATTTTTGTGGTAGGCAATCACATTTAAAGGTGAAGAATTCCCACATTTTGCTAATGGCTGCTGAAATCTTAAAGAGTACTTGTATTCTACTTTTTAACAAGCTCAGTTTGTCCTAAGAATGTGTATATTGAATAACTGCGTGCATAAACAGCCTTTAGTGCCTGAACTTGTGCTGTGATACATCTATATTGTGACTGAATATCAACCTGTATTAGTTTACTGGATTGTTGACCCAAGGCCTTGCTTGGGACAGAATTAGCAGGGTTGGTTTCTCAGACTTTTTTGTGCTCTTCTCCAGTGTTTTTTTTATCTTAATGCAAGAGTTTAGAAACTCTTTACAAGTTTTGCCACTATGAGAATGTTTAGTTCTTGTTGACAGAAACAGAGTGACAAGCATTTCCTGAACAGAAGCTTTTGTAGTTCTTGTGCAAGTCTTTTTTGAGTTGTTTGTTTTTTGTTTTTTTTATGGCTAACCTAATGGTTCAGGAAAGCAGAACCAATATGATGCATGAGTTCTGCTGCTGCAGAGATTTGTGATTGTGACAAGAAGTCTCTATTACGATCTGTGCTTAAAATATCTTGTTTACATTCGTTTTTCTGAGGTAGATTTTCTGCCAGACAAGCTTTGTGTGGTTTTTGAGAATGTACACAGGAAATTAAAATGCTTTGGTGTCTATGTAGTCTTGTTACTAAAAGGAAAAATTAAAATAAAAACCCCTCACAAAAATACACTTTGAAGACTGGATAATGCTGGTCCTTCGGTCCGTAGAGGAGTTGCTCTCATCATGGCACTCTAGGCCATAGAGTCCAGGAATTTTACATGGGAATTCTACTGTGACTTAAGTGTGTGGTGCTGTTCTTTAAGTTGAACGAAATGTTTGCAGGAAGTATTACATTACCTTTAGTGCACCCCTGTTTAATGAGTGCAGAATCTTCTAATATTCTGGTAGGGAGACTTTTTTAACAGGAGGGCAGATGCTAATGGAGAGACTGGGAAATCTCAAGAAGCTGTGGTGTGCCAAATGGAGCTTTGGGAAATTCCAGTAATGTGTTTTCTGAGAATGAAGTTTTTGTGCATATTTTGAAACACTGGATTTTTAAACTGTTAATCTTCATTCTGAAGCAACTAAGTATTTACATTTGGGTTTGGGATTTTATTCTTTCTGTGGAAGTCTCCCTAAGTTGTTTTGTCAGTGTTTTATTCTGTCTTAATACAGTTAATACATTGGTCTTAATTTTTAACATAATGCAATATTGCATTTGTGGAATAATTTTCCTTCTGTGTGTGTCATGTTATTGGTGGCCACAGATTTCCATTAAAATACAATTTTAATGTGTTTACCATCCAACAATGAGAGATGTGACATTGTGGTATAGCTCACTTTAGGAGAAATGTGAATGTATTTTAAGGGCTTCAAAATTACTTGCATTTAAATGTTTACTGTTCATTTTTACTTGTAAAGCTATGTCAAGCTAGAGGCAGATCATATCAAGGGAGATTTTGAGACTAGGTTATATAGCTTTTCCTGCTAGAAATTGGATTTGAAACAAAAGTCAGGATGTCTGCCTTCAGTTCAAGCATCCATTTGAACACGGTCATGATGGTTTTGTGTAAATCTTTGATACTGAAGTGTAGAAGTGTTCTGTTTCAAGGGTCACTTTTGGGTAGAAATAGTAACTTTGCTTTGTAAATAAGTCTACATTGTTTTCTTATTGTCTCTGGTTCTTTAGGCTCCCATCCCAAAGAGTGCTCTTGTTCCTGTGATACCTATTACCAAATCAACGGGGTCACGGTTCCGAAACAGTGTAGAAGGATTGAATCAAGAGATTGAGATAATAATTAAGGAGACAGGAGACAAAGAGGAGCAACTTGTTGTATGTATCTGCTACCATGATTGCTCTATATAATTATTTTGGTTTTGCTTTGAGATCAAGTACTAAACTTTATTTTGCATCATTTTTTAATTAAATTTGTCTGGAATTAATTTTATTTATATTTGTATTTATTATTTTCTTTAATAAGGTTAGTCGAAAAGCCTCTTGGAAAGCAAAAGGAATGAAA
Organism: Promerops cafer; assembly: GCA_013398275.1. Taxonomy (NCBI): domain Eukaryota; kingdom Metazoa; phylum Chordata; class Aves; order Passeriformes; family Nectariniidae; genus Promerops; species Promerops cafer. The sequence goes on from VZSE01006401.1 coordinate 1,209,436, forward strand.
GAGTTAAAGCTTGAATCTGAATCTTTTCCTCTAAATAAGAAATCGCAGTAAAATGGAGAAAAACAAAATGTCTTTTTTGAGAGTTTTTGTAGTTACTCTTTTTTGCCCATGCTGAACTGTGCCCATCCTAGGTGAACCATAAATTTGCCCATTTTTAATGTTCATTTTATTTTAATGGTTTTTAGAGGTGAATTTAGTAATAAGGTATCAGAAATACAGACTGTGAAGATGGTCAAGGAACCAGAATGTCTTTGATATGAGGAGAAGCTGAGAGAGATGGGAGTGTTCAGCCTTGAGGAGAGCTAGCTCCAGGGATCTTATCAATGTGCATAAATATCTCATGGGCAGAAATGGAGGGAGATGGTCTCTTCTCAGTACAGTGATGGGGAAAGGGGCAGTGAGCATGAATTTTAAAATGTTAGGTTTTTGTTTTCTTTTTTTTTAATGTGTGAGGGTGTGTAAAACCCGGAGCAAGTTGCCCAGAGAAGCTGTGGCATCATTGTCTGTGGAGATATTAAAAACTTGACTGGACAGAGTCCTGGACACACTGTTCTACCTGAGTCTGCTTGAGCGGAGATGTTAAACTTGATAATCTTGAGAGGTTTCGTCCAGCCTCAGGAATTCTGTGATGATGTGAAATCTTAGAAACTGTTGTCCTTAGTTTCTGAACCTGACATTTTAGTTTCTTTTGGAGTTGCATGTAACGAATAAAATTTTCTACCTCAAATGGTTTTATGAAACCCAAAAAGACCCACACCATTACTGAATTTAAAGAAATGGCTATCCAGACAAGAGCAGCTGTCTGATGCCTTTAATTTTAACAGCCTCAAGATATTCCAGATGGGCACCGTGCCCCACCGCCATTGGTGCAGCGCAGCAGCAGCACTCGCAGCATTGACACCCAAACACCCGGTGGAGCAGACAAGGGCAGTAACAACAGCAGCCGCTCCCAGTCAGTGTCTCCAAGCTCGTTTCTTACCATCTGTAATGAAGGCAGTGAGGAAAGTCCATGTTCTGCAGATGATCTGCTTGGTGATTCCAGAGATAAAGGTACCGTGCCACTTTAAAAGTTCAACAATGCTGAATTTAGGCGATGTGCGTAACTACATAGGTAGAAGAGAGGGTTTGTTCCCTGCATCCATGGAGAAATGGTAGAATGTGGGTTTTTTTGTATGTGATCAGGTTTTTTCCAAATTGCTCCAAATACTGTGTGTGCACATATTAATTAAAGATGGGTAGATGTGACTGAGGAATGTGCTTCCCAAAAAGCTATTCTTTTAAATAATAGATTCTTTGAATATTTTAAGCAGGTTGAAGAAGCAAGAATGTACAGTATCAGGTGAAACAGCGCAGTAGTCCTGTTGCTTGTGTCAGGTATTTTTTATGATCTTGGCCAAAACCTGCAACCTTATACCATTTTATACACACATCCATAAAAGTTTGGTTAGGGTTTATTTAATTATTCTTTTTTTATCTGAAATCTTTTCAGAGATTCTAGGAGAATTTTGTAATTCAACATAAACCTGTTCTGTTTTTTTAAAGAATATACCTTCTGCCCGTTTCTTTTGGGTAGATGGTGACAGTACAGAAGCATAGATTTAGATTTGCAGTTACAAATTGAAAATGTCCAAGAATGATCAGAGGTTGCAGAGGAGCCTGAAAATGTTGTAAGGAGAAACAGAAAGAAGGAAAGGAATTGAGATAAGAAAGCTTCTTTGCAAATGAAGGCTTTGAAGGCAAATGAAAATATTTTTGAATTTCATAACATTGGTAATGAAGTGGCTTTAAAATTCGGGGGCATTTAAAGGTAGCTCTTGTGGTTTTTATAGTGTGTCACATTTAAGTAATGAGAAACTCTGTTCCTGCAGAAAATGGGAATAATTCTCCCTTGCCAAAATATGCTACCTCGCCAAAACCCAACAACAGCTACATGTTCAAGCGTGAACCTCCTGAGGGCTGTGAAAAGGTGAAAGTCTTTGAGGAAAACTTGTAAGTTGATTTTTGCTACATAAGAAATAACATCTAACAATCAGATTAATAATTGCTTTATTGATTTTCTGTCTGATAGAAGTTATTAATCCAGTTGCCAAAGCCATGCTAACAGCCTGATCTGTTTTTTGGTGTGACTATATACTGGCATATCTGTATGTATTTTACTGCTGGAATGTAGTGTTAAAATCTTGGGTGATGTTTTTAAAAACCAGAATAATTTGAGAGGAGTCTCTTAACTTGGCAGACAGTGAGAGAAGAACTCAAATAGTCAGATAGGGAGAGAGGTGATTACAGGCTGTAGCATCAGCTAATGTATGTCACAGCTTGACAGGTACATCCAGTAATCTAGACTGAAGACTGTATTCTTTTCAACTAAATCAATGTAGTTGTAAAACTTCTAGTGACAGAGGACTGAACTTGACCCTGAGTATTTGATGCTTTGATTATTTTGAAAAAGCCAGGTTTTGTCATTTGGGAATATTCTGGGAAGTTATGTTTTATTATTATTTCAGAGAAGTTTTTGTACTCTTATGTCACTTGTATGCAACAATCTTAACCTACAGTTAAAAATTCCATCTTGTCACACAAGGAGTATAGATTGGTTATAATTCTCTTACATTATGTCAAGAACGCCATCTAGTATAAATGTCATTTAAAAAGAAAATGAGCTTGGCTGACCTGTGCAAATGGATTTTGAGAGGACTCTACAGCCTGTCCCATAGCAACGTGAGAAGGATTACAGTAACTGAAGTTACCTGTCTCCATTTTGGCGTGGGTAAACTATGTTGCCAACAGATAGGTAGTATTCACTTGCTAGGGGAACATACTCTATGGCAGTTTGACTTGTATTTGCATTTATTTTCCGAAGTCCTCTCTGCGTAACTGTAGGACTGTTCTGCTGTAGAGTGAAACAGTCTTGTACAGAAGTTTCTACCTAGCTATGGCAGTCCTCAGACACTGCAGTCTCATGAAAAAATGTCTTTTCATGTCTGTTGCTTGAATTCCATGTGTATGTGGAATACATGAGTGCTACTATTTAAAGCTCAATCTTTGTTTAACATAATTTCTATTTGGAAATCTTATACAGGTTTTTCATTTGGGAAGAAAATTTGTAAGTGGGGTTGAATTTTCTGGACATTTGGGAGAATCAGCTAGCATGGAAATGTACCCTATTTCATGGACAGAATTACTTTTCAGAATGAAGTATCTACAAGAATATACTGGAAGATTGGCTTGCTTGGCTTAGTAAAACAAAGACAGAAGTGAATATGTCTCTTTTACAAACACAAGGAAGGGAGGGAGAGGTTATAGGCTAAAGATCAATGCTGGCAACAACAAAAAGTGAATAAATTCTGGTGGCTCTTTTCAAGCACTAAAGAGACTTTAAAGCAGGTTTCTAAAGTTCCATCTTGAAGCAGACTTTGGCTACTGTAAGTAGATTTGCACTGGTGTGTTAAAACACAGAAGTGAATGCAGAAAAGGCATTCCTAAGCTATCCATGATTTCCATTCCAGCTCTGTTTTTCTTAAAGTATGTCTTGGGCTGAGTTCTGTGCTGAGACAGCAAAACTGCAAGTCAGGATCTAAATATGTGTTCCACACTTCCTTCCCAGGTTATAGGTACTTGATCATGAAAACTACATTTTACTCTCTGCATTGAATTTTTTAGTAAGATGGGGGTCATCTTCTGCAGAGAGTCAGGGCACACTCATGTGAACATGCAAAGAAGACAAAAATATATAGAAAAGGGGATCCCCAGATGATTATGAACCCCTTTGAGATATGCAGCATGAGGGTCATTGCTATGCCAGCTTGCTTTCACAGGACTTGCTGTATAAATAGTGTCTGTATGTGGGGCAGAACTGGTGGGGTTGTGAAAGTTTCTGGAGAACATGAATGAAAATACTTTCTCATATAATGGATGTGCTAATTCATGGATAGGTTTTGTGATCAAGCCTGAAGCTTTTTGGGTTCCTTAGGTTTGGAAACAGCCTGCCCTAAGAACATGCTGTTGCCTTGCAGCACGTTTAAACAAGCAGTTTAAACCATCTTGTTCTTTGCTGTGTGCTGTGAGTGTCATTTAGGCATTATTGAGTAGCTGAAATACTTCAAATTGAAACCTCGACTTGTTTCTGATGATGTGTTCAGCAATACATCCCTGCCATTGGCAGAATTTGATTGTTCCATAAAACTATTGTGTGTATTTTATTTCTAGGCCAAAGCCATTGCATGAAATTCCAGCCTTCTATTGCCCTGACAAGAACAAAGTGAATTTCATTCCGAAAAGTGGCTCTGCTTTCTGTCTTGTCAGCATCCTCAAGCCACTTCTTCCCACACAGGATCTCACACTCAAGGGCACTACACACAGCCTGACTGTCTCCTCCAGCATGACGCCTGGTTTGTTACAGCCCATTTCTATGGCTTCCTTGACTACCAACACAGATCAAGACAGGATCTCTCGTGGAACGAGTACAGTAATACCACAGACCTCTCTGCTCCAGCAGTCAGGATGTATTGAGGAAGCTGAAGAATAATTTAGATTGTCTTGACATTTTTCTGGGCAACTACTGGGAAAAAAATTGAACCGGTTAACCGGACCTTTCTGATCACACACATTGTTTTAACAATTTGTGGCACTGCCATAATTGAACTGTTTGTATAATTGACAGTTTGGTAGCACATTGAGAAGTTCAGGAGGATGCAGCAGCTGATATGCTGTTGTACTTTCTGCTTTTGAAGACTCTGGTTCTGTTTCTCTCCTGCTTTTTTTTAAACACTGGTGAAAACAAAGACTATCATAATCCTTTGCCATCTAAAGGACCAGTTGTTGTGATGGTGTGTGTCCTCTGACTTTTTTTCCCCATTAAAACAAGTCTCAAGACCAGCCAGCTGATCCCATTTACCATTGTAATCTGCAGAGGGAGGGGCAATCAGATGGTTTTGCAAGATGTCTTTTGTATGAAAATGTGTTATTTTGTAACAAAATTTTGCCTTTTCTGGTTTGTAGCAGATGGTGTTTCCTGGTGATGATCCCTCTACTGTTTTTTGTTTTTTGTTTTTTTTTCCTTTGGTAGGGAAGATTCTTTTATACTTGGCTGGCTTACAGCTGATGGGACCAAAGGATTGCTGAACTATTGCAGCAGTCTCAAATTATGTGACCTTGCTGAACAGCCTCAGACCTAAACAAAGCAAGACAAGTTAATATGTTTGAAACTTTTAAAACAGAAGAGTATGCAAAAACAGTGTTAGTATATAGTGTACATTTTTTTGATATCAAAAATTTGTGCTTCTGGTCAGTCACATTGTTAAAACTCCTTCCTTCACAGAATTCCTACTAGTGTTGGTTTCTTGGCTGGAAAATTGTGTTTTAAAGCACTTGCCCTGGTATTGTTCCATTTGTCCATAGAATTTTTGTGCAGATGTAGGGGAAAAAACATATTATCCTCTTACTTGGTATTCTTTCTTTCAGAAAACACTTGGCTCTTACAGGCTTGCTTAGATCCTTATGAGTCAGCCTGAATCATAAATCACTCTTGGTACAAATTTGCTCTGACTCATCACTGTATTATAGACCCTGGCCACATAATACTGAAATACCTGTGCATGGTTTCCTCCCTTTGTCATAGTGGTGTTTGTGTGTCCGTTGAAGGTGATGGTTTGTCAGGCATGATATCTGTTATGCAGAAGTTTACAACAGCAGATATGTTCTCTCTTTTTGACTAGCAGCTTAGGCTGGCATGTAAAACAGAGGATTTTTTTGAGTAATGTGGCATTGTAATATTGTAAATTCAAATCGTTGCTTTGAAATTACAATAAAAGGCAAAAATGGGGGGGAAGGCAATTGCAAACAGAAACTGTTCAGGAACTTCACTGAGGTTTCTGATGTGTTCCTGGAGTGCGTTACTTGGGTTTGAGTTAATACAATTACAGGTATGCAGAAAACTGCATGACCTGAATACCAGTGTCATAGTCACTTACAAAACAAGTTATCTTGTACGTCTTTAACAGAGTTAGATTCAGTAATTTCAAAGTAACTGTCATCGTGGGCAGTCTCTGGGTCTGATTATTGGTCTGTTACACACAAGCAGGTCTCACTGGCTTGCATATACACAACTTCCATCTACGGAGTTTCCATGGATCGGTTGTATTCTCAGGTCTTCTCATAATGGCAACTATTTAAAGATGATACTGCAAATACAGTCTTGTTCAGTGCTTAATATGATGAATTTGCTTGCAAACATTTTGATTGAGAGAAAAACCCCCTGCAAATGCAAAACCACCTGATTATTTGCAGATAATAATCATAATTTTGATGCATATTTGCTGTTCCTTTAAATCCTGTATTAGTAACTATGATTGCAGTGTACTTCATTCAGCAAGTAAGTGTAAATCATGCTAAAATGTGCAAGTTCTTATTTATATTCTTTTTAAAACATTATGCAAAAAAATCAGTAAATTAAAATTGTACCAGGAAGTAGGAAAGTATTTCAACTGTTAAATTAGCAAACAAGAATAATTTGGTTTACTATCTATCTTCCCATGAAAATGGACAGGATTGTTTTGAAGTAACAGTTTTGAATTGCACTGACATTGTCAGTCACCTGGAGTTGTTGAGGAAGAGAGTTTTAAAAAGAAGCAGCTTTGTGCATCAAACTCATGTAATTTTGCCAGTTGATAGTTCTTTTCAAGGCTTTGTGGATATTAATTTGTTTCTTCTGAAACACTACAGTGCAATTTGGAGTCTGAAATTACTGCTTTAGATAGGTTTGTTTAAACCTGATGTGACTGAATCCAGAACCTATTCAGGTGAAGGAAGTGCTTTTAAGTCTGTTTTCTATTTCTGTAACAGTAGCATGTAAAGAACTTCATTGTTGCCAAACTGCCTAGTGCTTTATTAGGAGATCTTAACAGAATGGTTAAGAACCATTAAAAAGGGCTAAAGTTAACAAATAGCCTTTATTACAGCCTTGACACTTAAATTACTTCACCAAAATGCATTCTGATGTTTGTTTTCATCACAGTGTGACTCTCCCAAACAGCAGTGGGCTTTCTTACTGTAGGACTTTCTTTTGCACCTGTTGTTGTAGTACTTCGAGTATCTCTCTGGTAGTTTACCTTGTATGTTATTGGACAATGTACTGTACAAATTAGTGAGCTGCTCTGATAAAAACCAAATGTAAATGTGTAAACTCTTCACTTTTTATAAAAAAACTGCATTCAGGACAACATTCAGTCTTTTTTATATGCAGGACAACTCTATGATTGCTTTGGCAGCTCAAGTTTATTATGAATCCACACTAAAGACTCAGAGTTAAGAAAGTATGACAGCTCTTGTTCTGAGACCAGCTTTGATGTGTGCAGACAAAAATTAGCCTTAATTTTTTTATGTGCTGTCTTGTGCCATAGCATAGCTGTTAGCTGAAGTATTTAAATTGATTTGCAAATAGCTTTGAGAGTGCATGGAGCTTTTAAAAAATTCTTTTATGTATAGAGTGGGATGTTTATTTTTGGGGGAGCTGACCTGTGCATTACACAAGCACAGTTTTACTGAAAGAGTTCAAATTCTTTTGGCTTACTTAAAATCCTAACTATGCATAGACCTAGTCAGTTCCTTGATTGCCTACTGTGTAGCTTAGGAAGAAGTAAAGGTCTATTTTTATGCACAACATGACGCATTTGGTATTCTTGTTTTCTTGGTGTTCTACACTTCTAGCCACACTTAAAGGCTGGTAGTTGTGTTCAATAACACTGGCAGTTGATTTTGAGATATACTAATGATGTTACTCCAGTTGTAAATTCTACTTAAATCACAAGGAATGAGTTCTTTGTAATAAAGTCCATGGTGACAGTTGTGATTATTAGAATTGTTTTTTCAAAAACTCAAGGCACAGGGGAAGAGGGCTCCTTTGGTAAAGTTTGACCTGCATCAGCTATTCTTTCCTTGCTTGGTGCCATAATCCTGTAGCATTTAAGTACTTGGAAAAGTAACAGACAGTGCTTAAGTACATGTATCTTGGAAAGAAAGTCTTGATTTCACATATGTATCCCAAGCGAGGAAAAAAGGGAGTGAAAACTAAATATTGCTTACTGTGGAAGTAAGTGATTGTTGTGTTTGATTTACGTAAAGCAATAGCAGCTCTTATAAAGTATGTTTAGTCTCAGGGCTATTTTTTGATTTGTTCAAAAATACAATTTCCTGGAATTCAGAGTCTGAGACTGTTGAAAAACACTGAGGCTGAGCATTTTGGGAAGAAGGAAACAAAGTCATATCCATTAACCTTTCCTCTGCCTCAGGCCGAACTTCTTGTTGCTTATTAAGAGAATTCAGTGGTACCACAGTAATTCCTTGCCGAAGTATTATCTGTTCTCTCTCCCTGCCATCTCTAAAATGCTGAGTGATGTCTTCACAGAAACTCAGTGCCAATGATGTTCATATTTCCTTGCTAAATGTTTCCTTGCTGAGTACTTGACAGCTTCTCTGTCAAGCTGAGAGGGCAAAGGAGGATGTGTAGGAAGTCACAGAGACTTGCAGTTACAGAGATCATTCCTGCAGGGTGACTTCTTGAGTATTTTGATTTCCATTTGACTTACTGTGTGCATGCACACATACAGTCTGGATAGGTCTGCTGCTTTTATCTGTGTGGTTGGAGGCAGAGCTGGTATTTTTGAGAACCTTTTAATTTTTTTTTCCTATGTAGACTTGCAGAGATGTATTCTTCCAGAACTGATGCACACTTACATGCATCTCCAAAGCAAAGCTTGTGTGTTGTTCTTACTTGTCCTCATGAGATTAATATAACCTGCAAAAAGGAAATAAAAGCACCCAAACACTTGAGAACATCAGGACTGTGCTTTCTCCATGTAATTCTATAGTTCAAGTGTGTGCCCTTCATCAGATGACTTAGACCCGAGCCAGGTTGATAAATGTTAAACCAAAAATGTTTGCTCTTAGGAAAGGCAATAGAAGGTAAGCCCTTCATAACCTAGGGAGGTGAAAAGCACTGGGGAACAATTGGTTTTACTGTGATCAAAGAGTTCTTTTAGAATTGTTTTTCTGAATATGGGTATACAGGAAAACAAAGTTACCAGTCACTGCAAGATGTACATGTGTATTTTCTTGATGTGAGTTCATAAGCATTTGGCATCTCTGAAAATCAGTTCCACTCTTAGCGTTCTGTTTATGCAAATAATGACTTAGATGCATTATTTGGAAAGTGTTACTTTGCACATCAAGTGGGGAGACAATGTTAACTATTCACAAGTGTTCTGTGAAATTCCAGTCCTGTACCCCAGCTGAACTACAACGGTCTCTTTCTGAATGCTCCAAATGTAAATGGAGTCCTGTTACTGCTTGCTTGGTTTCATTGCATGTCATCAGTAAATACTTAAAGTATGGTCTTTGTTTAATAGTTCTTCATTGGGATTTGTATTTTACTACAGAGACTTCTGTAGTGTTGACAGGTCTATCTGAATAGCAGAAGAGGACTTGGCCTGATAACACTGCAAATTAACATTTATTACACAAACTTTTGAAACAACTCTCTTTGGAAAGTCTACTAAGCTAAAAAAAAGAAAACAAACCCCTTCTGAACACATCATCCATCCTGATTGTCAATGTACTGATAGTTAAGAACATAGCTTGGCTTCATTCTAAATTATTTTGTATAATGAAATGTGCAATTTTTGAGGGTAGCAGTCAAGAGATGTTCAAAACTGCCATTAGATTTGCCTTTGTATGAAATTGGCTGACATGTTTTCCTCTGTTACACTGTGATAACTTGTGGAGATGTTCTTGCTTATGTTGTACTGATAGGTTACTTGTTGCATGTAAAGCAATTTTTGTAATCAAGAGGAATTCCAGGGATGTTCTGCAAAAAAGGGCCTATCCTGAGGTGATGTACACTGTTGTAAAACTGGAGCAGCTCAACTAATTTCAATGGAATTCTTGATTTACACTAGTCTTTTTGCTATGTGTAGTTATGCCAGTACAATTTTGCACAATGTTATTTGAATATTGCGTTCTGACTTGTGAACTGTTTCTACTGAAAACAGTGAAAATTTTACAAACTGCAATAGCGGAATGTTTTTGGCCTTTTTTTGTTTTTGCCTAAAATAAAAAGTTGTCACTTCAAGCTGTAGGCTAATCTTGGATTTATTTTTAGTAGTGTGGGGTTTTTGTGTTCTCACAATCTGGAGATTTGCCTGAGCATTTAACCTGAGGGTAGTGGGCATTTACTACAAATAAAATAAGCACTTTTTAAACTCCTTTGGAAAAAAAACCATCAGAATGGAAATCTTTGTTTAATTCATACCCTCATTCCTCCAGTGTATCCTGGAGAACAGTCCTGAAAATTCTGCCTTCCCTGTCTTCATCTTCAGTAAGTTTGGCCAGTTCCTGAGGACGCTACAATTCCACCATTAGGGGAAGGTGCATGAAGTCCTGGATTTTGGAAACAGAAGAATTCAGCATGTGTTCTCCTGGGAGTGAAGGTATGAGAATAGGACTGAGGAAAAGCCCTGGATTCCTGCTGGTAGGTTAATTCTGCTGTTCAATAGAATGCAACTGCTAAAGCCTTCCTGGGGTGGCACTTAGGCTGATTGTTGAAATAGTCTCATGTTGTACATCTGTCTGTTTACTCAAAACAAGCATTTGTCTTCATGAGCAGAATTTGGAGCCAAAATGTCTTTAAACCAGAAGTGGTAAACTAGATAAATTATTGGGTTTGGGTTTTTTTGCTAGCTCTAATATTAAATTTTGGTCTAATTTCTCTAAATTTGGTCTAATTGCTTGGAGCAATTCCCCTTCTGGAAAATCATTGTCAGCCATATTTCATTTCAGAATGGAGAGGGAGATTTCTTGGAATCTTGAAGAATTGAAGGATTACTAGTGTGTGTCCCTTAAGGCAGGGCTAGCTTGTGATTTTCCAGTGGTGGAAAAGTTTGGGCCAATAAATATGGCATCAGCATCAAGTTCCCAATATTGAGTATTTCACAGCCAGAGACCATGGGTAAATTTGCCTCCAAATAGGAAACTGCTTGGCTGAAATGTAAAAGAGGAATTCACAGCCAATGAAGTCTGGAATATTTGATGCTTTCTCACATTTTTTTACCTGTTCAGTTATCTGTGGATGTTTGCCTGTCTCCAGATGAACAGGATCTGATTCTTTATTAAATAGGCTGTGACCTCATTCTCCATTAAACTGTTTCTTCACCACTGATTACGAATCTAGTATTTGTTTTCATGCATGTAAGGATGATTTTACTGTAAGTATGTCTGGTGTTCAAAATACTTTCACACCTTGCATTACATATAGGAAAACTGCCAGAGACATTAAGATGCTGGTGAAGATCTATGAAGACAAAGAGAATGGAAAGAGCATCTCTGTGGTGAGCAATGACAGTCTTCCAGTTCTTGATTCACTGTTTTCATTATAAGCAGTTATATTCCTCAGTCAAATAGCTGCCCTTTTTTTTTTTTTTTTTTCCCCTCAGATTTTAAGAGATAATCAGGCAGGAGACTGCTAGGAGTATTTCTCAGGTATCTCAGTTTTTTCTTGGTTTTAGATCTGACTGCATAGCAAATTACTATAGAAGTTGCAAGCCAAGGCTTCTTGTGTTTCATCATATTCACTTGTTGTCCTTTTCCTGGCTCTTCACTCAGCATTTGGAAATTGTGTAAGATAGTCATCCCACCCAGACTTCAAAACTTTTGAAATGCTGCTAACACTATTTCATCTGTATACAGCATTTACAGAAGCACTGTTCACTGCCAGACATGTCCTGGTTAAGTGCTGTGTAGTGCAGATATAAGTTAGAATAGGATGGAGGAGATAATTTAGGTGAAGTTCTCCCACACTTGAAATAGGCTGGATTCATCACCACTGCATGTACCCTTTTTTCAAGTCTTACTCCTGCCAAACAAGCCTGCTTCATCTCCTCCTGCACTGTCTGCTTACAGAGCTCTTGTTTCACGTAACCTGGGCCATGGTAACTGATGCTTGTATTGACGTAGGAGCATGTCTGTGGTCAATAGCAATTTCACACTGTGGTGACATTGCTTGTAGTAAAGAAAAGATTCAGTAGTAGATTAAAACCTCATTACTGCAAGCAAAGTAGAACACTGTTCATTAATTCCTGCACTTATGAGCACGGGGATGTAACAGCTGTGATTAAGCTGTTGATTAAGAAACTGTTTGCACAGTTTGTTGTGGATGCCTTTTCCAACTACAGATGTGTAGCTGACCACTGTAAACACTAATTTCACTGTTGATGGAAATGGCTCTTAGGGAGGTTTCTCTGTTTCCTCCCAAAGGGTGTCCACTGCAAGTGGAATTAATCTGGCTGTGTGTGTCAGGCAGGCAGCAGGTAAGAATGTGTTCTCTTTGCCCTTCATCTTTCCAAATCTCTGAAGTTAATTACAAGTTAGGACAGAATTTGACCTACAATGTCTTGTACTGGACAAATTAACAAAGAAGGTACATCCTGGCCTAGCCTAAATCTTTTGTGTGGCTTTTGCAGGATTTTAGTCATGTCTAAAAAATATTTTTCTATATACAGGATTCATAAAAGCACTGCTCAGCTGCAAGATGTAGTCAGGTGCTGTGTAGAATAGATGAAGGGCTACAGCAGAATTTGGTTTATGATTTGCAGTTTTTCCAAATTACCTGTATTTGCTGTAGTGAATACAGCTAACATCAGCTGGGACGCCACAAACTAGGCTGAGCAGTCAGATAATTATGAGTTACTTTTCTCTTGAGATGAAGTTTTTGTTTCTATTTCCTGTTTAAATAGAGCAGTTTGGTCTAGGGTTGTTCTGGGGATTTTTTTTAGACATTATCAACCTTTTGTGAATTGTAGATATTTAATTCCTCATTAAGAGGCTGTTTTATGGCGTGTTCCTGCAGTTTTAATGGAATAATTTCCTTTCTTCACACAGAAAATGCTCTTTTTGTGATGACTTTTGATTCAAGTTGTAAGCAATGTCTTCAGCCCATGAAGCTGTCTTCAGGTTTCAGGGAGATGTTTGTTAAGTTCCAAAAATTTCTTACAATATAACTGCAGGGAGCTGTCCTTGCTCCAAGAGTAGGATGGATGGAAGCATTCTCCTGCAGGTGTGTGACAGCTGCCATCCCAAATCACCCATATCCATCCACACAGTCAGGCAAACCCATGGGAAGCAGCAGGTCCCTGAGGTCAGGAGTCAGAGCTTGATTCTGATCTTACACTGCAATCTCTGGGCAGCATCAAATGCAGCCACTTAAAAACCATAGTTTCACAAATGTGTGTTTGGTTGCTTGTTTAAAACTGTATTGCCTACATATCTGTTCTCTTCTTCCATAGCACTTCCAGTGGTTCCATAAATCTCTTTTTAGAGCCACAAGCCCAGTCAAAACAGTTTTTAAAACCCAGTGCTGAGCAGTCAGAAATGACAGGATCAGAAGTGCAAGAGCAGCTAGAGTCTACAAAAACTAAAAAAAAAAATCTTCAAACTGTCCTGCAGTGTAATTCTCCATGGCCTTGGGCTTACTGGAACCCACAGAGGGTTAATGCTGGTTTTGGTGCTGCAAGAAGTTAATTGCAAGTTAAGGCAAAGGCATTTCATGGGCAAATTCATAAAAGGGCTCCATCCTGACCTAGTCTGGATGGGTGTTTCATGTGTTTCTTTGGCAATATCAAGACTTCAACCATGCCTCATTTTGGCATACTGCATCTGTATTCTAACTGCTGGAGAAACAATGCACAAGCTGTGCTCAGTCTCACCTTTGTTGCCAAAGAAGGTCCTGTGAAATCACAGACAGCAGAACAATTCTAAAGCTTTCAAAGTGCCCAGAGAAGATGTGGATGCCCCATCCCTGGAAGTCAGATTGGATGGGGCTTTGAGCAGCCTTGTCTAGTGAAAGATGTCCCTGCCCTCTGCAGGGGGCTTGGAACAAGATGATCTTTAAGGTCCCTTCCAACCAAAGCTGTTACATGATTCTATGAAAAACCAAAATTCATGGCTTCCTCAGGGTTGGGAAGTGATACCATCATCACATCTACTTTTATGTCCCAAATACAGTTTTGCTGTCTCAGGTGTGAGTCATAAGCATGTGATTTCCTTGAAGATAGAACAATTTAAAAGAATCCTTTGTATGCCCTGGAGTATTTTCCTGGAACTACTATTTGCCTGGTAACCCCAGGGATTTTATTTTTAGAAGGCCATGGGATAAAAAATAATTAGCTAGATCTAGTTCCCCCCCTTTTTATCCTCTGTGATGCATCACAAATCGAATCTTGACTGCATTGAACCATACCAGCTTAACAGGCTTTCAAATAGCTCCAAAATGTCCCAAAACCAAGATGTTAGAGACGGATTTTTCTCTTAAAACTCCTAGTAGAGTCCTTTAATGCTGTTTGTCTTGGAACTTAAATGTTCACCATCACACCAGATGATGGTGTGTGTTTGTAGCAGGATGTTAAACCCTTTTATAATAGTAAAATGAAATTAGTCTGTTTTAAAGATGGCTGTAATAAAATACTGTCAATATCTGCCCATAGGATAACTATCTAAACATTAAGCAGTTCACAGAATATCCAGTGGCATCTGGATTTGAAAGGAGATCCAGATCTGCAAAAATACTGAGCTGTGTTGATACAGTTTTGATACTATTCTAGACAGCTAGAAAAAAAGGATAAGATAATGTTGTTAACTACAATAAGACCTTTTTAAATAATAAAATATTTAAATTGACCTCATGATATATCTGTAGACAAACAAAAAGTAACTGAAGTATGTTCTTGTCTCAACAAACTAGAAGTGCTGGTCTAACTTCAATTGAATGGTCCATGCAGTGAAGCGGTAGATTGAGCTACTTCACATGCTGAATGAAACCCAATGAATGTTTCAGATCACCTAGAATTGGGATCCTGATCAAGTCCAAACTTGGTGTTTCTTACCAAAAGTATTTCATAATCCAATAGAATGCAATCTGCTTGAACGTTTTCTCCATCCTTCAGCTGGAGTTCCATTACATGGGACTGGGTACAGGCAGTGTCAAATGCTCTTTGGTAGGAGTGTTTATGTTACTTTTTCCTCTTCTCTTACTGGCACATTTTCTGGCAGTAGTGGGACTTAGAGCATGCAAAGTAAAGAACAAATTTTCTCCCTGAGCCAAGAGTGTGGTGAACATTTTAGTGTAGTGTTTGCACCAGGAAGTGCCAAATGTGGTTGACCTCTGAAAGAGAGAAAAATGAATATGTGGGAGCCTGAAAGATCCGTAGGACAAGAGGTCATATGTTGATTCATTTTTCCATTGCAAATTCAGATGTTAATCACTTTTGCTAAAAGTGTTTTGGGAAGTAGTGAGTTGGATGTCAACTATAAGAATAAGATGCTGTAAAATGTGAGCTATTAGATTCAGTACATGGCACAGGCTACCCTGTGGTGACTCAGTTATTATAAATTAGTACTTATTCCAGTTGTTTGAATTTTGTCTTTCCTTTGAGTGACTTAAGGAAATAATGCCCCAGTAGATATTATTAACTGCATCAGCTATTATCCCTTTCTGATTTTATTGTAGTGCTGAACACTACATACTTTACATTATAAAACATGCTTTACAAGACCAATGATTATTGTAAAAATTAGAGATGGTGGTTCTTCCTTCTTTTTTTTTTGGCTGAAGTACTGATAGAGATTTGAGGAACACTAGAACTGTATTTATTGCATACAAGACAATTGCATCTGAATTTTAAAATGAAAATTTTTTTAGTGGATTTACTGGAACATCTACAAGAATTCAGTTTAATCTACTCAGTCCAAGCCTATTTCTGATTCTTATTTTCTTTGTCTAGCAAAAGCAACTCAGCTGAGTATTTTAAAATGTATGTTTGAAGAGTGTGCATTTAAACTATAAAATTCTGAACCCAATACTTAATGTATTTTCACTTTGCTGGCTGATCTCTTCAATGCTGAAAGAATCAGGACTTAGTAAGGGATCCAGATTCCCAGAATATTATCCTGATATATTGAGAATTGATTAATTGTATTCTTTCAATTTTCTAATTGCCAAAACACAACAAAATTTTACTTCCTTCAGTTTTCTAGTTGTCTTCTCTCCTGCAAAACTTAGCAATGTGTAAAGTAGGACAGTGGGAGGTAATGTCTTTATGTGTAAACTTATTCAGATAACTGTATCATAACCTACTTTTAAGATGAAAAATTAATTTCTCTAAGTAGTGAAGTTTTCATTTGGTTGCTGGTAGATTTCAATTGGCATTTCTTAAATGAGTGCATGTTCTTATTTGAAAGTCCAGGGTCTGCAGAAATATTTTCCATGCTTTGGAGTAACTAATTCTGCAGGTGGCATAGAGGTTTGTTGGCCCCTATAGGAGGGCAGAGCAAAGCTTTTCCTCTCTGTCGATGAGTTGGGACTTCTGAAGCTGTAGCCAGATTGATTCATCCTAACCTTGTGTGTGGCTAATGTATTAATTAGCCAGCTGTTCCTCTCTTTTGCAGGAGATTATCGTGCACGTGCCTCTGACTGGGAAGCATTTGAAAATGTGTGCTACTCTCTTAGGCTGGGTGACTCCTGGTCTTTCAGGCTGAAACACTCCCTCCTCCTTTTCCTCTTGCAGCACTTTGTGTGGAAAATATTAGTGTTTTTGTTATCATGTTTCAGTACAGAACACTTGGGTTTTTCAAACTATCTCAGCTAGAGGAGAGGAATGATGGTTGATAGAGAATCACAGAATAAGCTGAGTTGGAAGGGACCACAATGATCACTGAGTTCAACTCCTGGCCCTGCACAGCACGATCCCCAAGAGTCACACCCTGTGCCTGAGAGCATTGTCCAAATGCTTTCTGAACTCTGTCAGGCTTGGTGCTGGGACCACTTCCCTGGGGAGCCCATTCCAGTGCCCAGCCACCCTCTGGGTGAAAAACCTTTTTCTAATATCCGACCTAAACCTCCCCTGACCCAGCTTCAGGCCCATCTGCTCAGGTCCTGTCACTGTCACCAGAAAGAAGAGATCAGTGCCTGTTCCTCCTCTTCCCCTTACAAGGAAGTTGTGACTGCAGTGAGGTCTCTCCTCAGCCCCCTCTTCTCCAGCTGAGTAGACCAAGTGACCCCCAACCTTACACTTCTGCAGGTACTTCTAGGTGCTTTCTAGATCAGCCCTAGGGTATCTGTTTAGGCTGATCTCATGGAAAAGCTGTTCCACCTGCCCTCTCTCCTGAAGAATAATAGTAAGAAATGTCAAAAAGTAGTTTTGAGTACAGGTGTTATAGGCAATTTTTCTTAGGTTTTTTGGTTGAGTTTTTTTGTTGTTGTTGTTGTTTTTTGTTTTTTCTTTTAACCGTTTTCTGGGCTTAAATCTGAGAATCATCAGGCTTGCTCATCTCCATGTTATTTCTTCATTGAACTTCTGTATTCTGAACTTCTGGAATAACTTCTAAAATAAAAGTAGGCCTGAGATTTTCAGCTGTTTTTCAGTTTTTTCAATACTGCCAAAAGGGCTGAAAATTAAAGCCAGGAGGCCAGAAAAAATTCTCAAATATGTAGGCATGGGTGGGTCACCAGCTCCATCATAATTTGTTAAATAATAATATAGAAGCTATATGACAAAGTATTTGGAGTAGTATTGTTTAAAGGTTATGTCATTCTTGCAAAAATTGGGTGTTGTATTTCAGAAAGTTCCTTTTGAAAGGATAACGAGACATTTGACTTTGAGTCTCCATTGTTTGTAATATCCTCTTTCAGCATGAAAATATTTTCCGTTCCCATCAGTTTTGTCTTTTTTTTTTAATTTGGCAAACATGAATATTTTTCCTGAACTGTGAGTAGAATGAAAAATGGTTATTTTTGTTGGCTTGCAGGCATTGTAGCTTCCCCTCCAATAAGACTGGCAGATTTATTTTTAGAGTTCTTGTCCCAATACATCTTATTCAGTTATTTAGTGAAAGTAGATTAGACAAGCCTAAAGAATAGGTTTAGTTTAGGCCTTGCTTGCAAGATTTGAGAGTGAGCTGTATGTGACAGAGAATGGGATCTTTCTGTCTGTGAATATGCAGTAAGTTTTCCTCCATGGTTACACAGCTCTCTTCTCAGTGCTCTTGGCTGTCTCCATCTCCCTCTAATCCAGTTCCAAAGGGACTACTTCTGACATTCCAAACTGCTGAGCTGCTTTCCGACAGCTGCTATTGAAATCTGAATAAAAACAAAAGTGTTTTCTTTGCCTTCCTCCCAAATGGGGATCAGGTGAAAACGGAGCCAATTCCTTGTGTGCCAGCTCTACCCCAGTGCTGCATTGCCAGTGCTGGGGTGGTCACCTCTGATATGCTTCAAAGACAGACTGAGAGCTGGGCTTGCACTTACAGAGGACAAACAATAAGTTCTAAGGGCTGGAGATGTGAGCCCTGTGTACAGAGGGACCTGCTTGGCACTGTGGGTGAGGTGGCCCAAGATAAAGAGCAATCATTCGTGACCCCCTTACCATGGTCCTGGACCTTTAAACTGTTAACATTTAATTTACAGGAAAACTATCTTAGGTGTTTCAGGGTTTAATAATCTAAGTGTTAACTTTCCTGTTCCTCATAATTCAGTTAGCTGGGTAAAATATTAGGCTCACTGTAAAATGTGTGTTTAGAACATGAAAAAGAAATAAAATGAAAGACTGCAAGTTGAAGATTATTAGAAATTAGTCTTTTTTTAGTTGAGGGGTTTTTTTCAAGAATTCTGGGAAGCAGCTATTTCCTTTCTAATGAAACATGTACAGAATGTTTATGATTCTTCTAGAGTGCAGTTTATTTTTTGTGCTTGTTGCTTACTGATATTTCTGTAAATGTCATCTTTCTCCTCTCCACATACTTCACTGGCTAGGAAAAAGTGTTTCTTGAGAACAAAAGAACACAATGACCTCTTGTTCCATCTCTCCAATTTATTGATTCTTCCAGTGCACAAGGTGTAATGATAATGTTTTCTCAAGTTTCTGCTTGTAAAAATAGTTTCAATAATGTGTTCAGAAACTGTTACAGAAATTCTGGTTATACTTCATAACACTGGGACTGTTTGTATTTCCTCAGGAAGATGGTGGTATGCCAAAATTTTGGTCACACTTAAGATTCCATTTTCTAAGTTACAATGTTGTACAGCCATGTACTAATTTCATCGGATTTCTTAATTCCATAAAAATACTTTTATAGATGGAATTTTAATAAACAATATGGCCAGAGAGATTTAAAAGAGGAAAAAGTTAAGGCGAAGGAGAATAAATGTTCTGCATTTCTGTATACATTGGCAAATGACCATGGGGAATGACCTTGAGTGTGCTGAATTCATCAGTCTCCTTTTCTGAAACTTTGCATCTGTAAGAAGGCTTCTCGTAGTATAAAAAATTTGCCTCCTTGCAACAGAATGATACAGATGGGGAGTCCACAGGCTGTTCAAGGGTTTTGGACGTGAGCTGAATTAGTTTACAGAATCACAGGCAAAGAATTCATTGAACTAGTTTAAAGCTGGCTGCTATTTGCACTTTGTTTAACTGTCTGGTTCTACAGTATGTGGATCTCAAACAGTTGGCTTCCTATTTGATTAACTTTAAAAAAAGCTTCACCCCAAGCTTGAAAAATACAATCCAATCTAATAGCCCCTTCTTCATAAAGCTTCACATATTCTAAAATTGAAAAACTCACTATTGAGCGTGCAGCTCTCATGTCCAGGTACTCGTTCATGTAGTTTTTGGATAGAAGGATAATTGGAATGTTCAGGGGTGAATGAGCATAGAAACTATTTGCTTGGAGGAAGACAAGGATTTAGGGCTTAGCCTTTCCCTGTGTTGCTTCCCAGGAGGCTCTGCAGAATTCTTCATGTTTTATTTTTTAAGTTAAAAATAAATTTGTAAATACTGCAGTTACATTTGCTCTCTTACATTGAAAAAGATGCATAAACTGTGCAAGACTGCAGATCAGGAGAGGTCATTCCCACAGGCAGACAAAGGCATCAGGTCCATACCTCCCATGGGAAGATGCACACTCAAATCATGGGGCATTGGCAAGGGCAGGTGAGCAGGAGGGGTCTGGATAGGGCAGATACCTGCTAGACTGACAGGGAATGTGACAACAGGTGCAGTGACTGCCTTAAAGCAGGTTCACCTTCTGGCCTGCCCCGCTTCAGCTTCTCAAACTCAGGTTTGGTAACCCTTCCTTGCATCAGCATCTAAACCTGTGGAAGTTGGAACGTGCAAAGGCAAAAGAAGGTCAGTCTTTGACTCTTACTGTACAGTATACTACCTGCAACCGTTTCTGATTAGAGAATCTGTGAATTTAAAACAACTTAGAGTAAGTCCCAGTCCTACAGATTTCTATTGTTATGAGGTTTTTTGTGCTTATATGATGTAGTCATGTCTATTCCACAGGCATTGACTATCTATTGGAGAAAAATGTAGGAATACTGGATAGTAATTAAAACCCCTTCACTTCCTAAAAGTGAAAACTGAGGAGCGAGGGTAATCTTTTACAGTAACCTAGCAGTAGATGTGCAGTTTTTGCTTAGATCTATTTTGTTTTGCAGAATCTTAACTGTGGGGATTGAGAGACACAGACCATGCTATGCAAGCAAAGCCAGTTTATTACATTAATCACCAGTATTTATAGTTCTACAAGTTCTGTACAAAATTTTCCACTTGGACCCCTTTGCCCCTGTTCCCGTAGCAACACAATCTTTTCGGTTATCAAGTCCCTGTTACATCTTCCACACTTAACTGTGCACTTTGCATATAATTACACTGTCATCCTGGAAGAGAGTGTTTCTGGCAGAAAAGAGAAAGAAGTTTTCCTTCACCCTTTTGTTTGCTCAGAAGAAGCACTTAAAGAGTAACTGCTGGAGGGACAGAAGATGCAGGAGAGGCTTTTGGAACCCAATTGTCTAAATGGGTAAGAAAGTTGTTGCAAGATTTCTCTTATGGTAACTTGTTCGTGGTGGTAAGCACATTCTTCAGTTTTAATAACAAATTTAAAGAACAACAGGGAGTTGTTCTCCAGCTGTGGAGGGGATTTGTTTAGTTCTATTTTGTTTGCTGAGCTCACTCTTGAGATCTATTAAATACCTCAGTATGTATTTTAGCTGCTGATGACATGTCATTGCATCCACTTAAATCACGGTGAACTTGTTGGCAACCAATACTTCCTGCAGTGTAGAAGCTACTTGTATGGATGAATGAATGTTGACTTTTTGGAATTCTCCATTTTGCTTGCTCTTTTCAGGAATACAACTTGTGGGATTCATCTTGCATCCACATCATTGCTTCTTTCTACTTTGTGCCAGAGGGCATAGCATATTGTAGTTTTATGGCAGAATGTCGGTAGTTCATGCCAAAGGTGAAACAAAGGCCAATGTAACATGTAAAAGAAGTAGAAATGTTAAAATATGCAAGAGCTCAGAATGTTTTGAGGAAATGTGGGAGAAATGGACTGACTCTAACTACAAAATAGTAAAAATTAAGATTTTAGTCTTCATGTTTTTCAGCTTTCACACACAGGCTGCCCCTCACTGCCTTTTTACCACATGGCAAGAACAATAATAAATGCTAAAGCTAGAAGGTGGAACATAAAGTTGATTTTCTGCCATTCTATGACCCCAAGTGTAAATGTACCAGAGAGGCGTACAATTTACAGAATTTACAGCAATAACAGGAACCTGTTCGCCCGCTTGTGGACAGCTTTGCATCAAAACACTGCAGAAACCAACTTAGGCAGTGCCAATTCTTTAAACTGAAATTCCCAGCATTCTGAATATAAATAGAACTAAAATGTCATCCAGTCATAGTGACTCCTCTGCTCTTGCCAACTCAGAGTAGACAAGTGGGGGAAGGATCTGTTTTTGATGGCAAGGTGTGTGTCTATGTGCCCAGTGGTTGCATTGAACTTCCCTTCCCTTCAATGTGTTGATGGAAATGTCCAAGAACAGCTGGAGTGTGAACAACAGCTGTTGCTGTTGTTGCCTGGGCCCTGGAGCAGTGAGATCCCTCCCACAGAACTGCGCAGGGCTTTGCCAGGTGTCAGCCTGCGGGGCTGGAGTTTGGCATTTGGGGCATCTCTGGGTGGGTTTATGTTAGCAGTGGTGCTGAGGGGCTCGTGTAGCCCAGTCTGAACAGGAGAAGGGTGTGTGGGACAGGCACACAGCCTGAGCTGGGGAAGAGAGGGGCGCGGCTCCCATTTACCACCGGGTCTTCAGCACCCGCGTGCTTGTGCTTGACAGACATCAGAGTTTAGCACAGTGGTTTTCTCTTCAAGTATGAAATGGCTTCTGCTTTTGACGTGTGTCCCTCCAAATACCTCTGCACCCTGTACTTGCAATGATACCTTCATATGAATTAGCAGCACTGCATTCAACTGAACTAGTGGGGACTACTAAAAAATTTATTTGAAAACCTTGCCCTTGACATCTGTCCTTTTTTTCCAGATTCACTTCCATTGTAATCTGCCTGAGACATTGATAAGAGCCCTACCTTATTTTCTTCCTCAGATATGGCTATAAAAAAAAGTAATTGAAAAATGTGTGGCAATTCCAATTTATTAGCAATTTTTATCATGAGAACTCGGAGGGTGGCAGAACCAGCACATTGCTCCAAACTGCTAAGGTGCATAAGATAACCTGCAGATTTTGACAACGTTTGCAGTTAGATGTGGGGTACCTGGGGGTGGGGGAAGAGTGAATCAAAAAAATAAGTCACTACTATACATGTCAGACTTCATATGGAACAGTGGTGACATGATAGGTGTTGGGAAGAAAAAATGTTTAAGGGATATATAGGCATGCTACAAAGGCAGATAAATGTAAATGTTTTCTGTATTATTAAACATGGTGGGGTTTGCTGGGTTTCTACTGAAATGTCTTCAACTGAACTCAGGGATTTAAGGAGATGTTCCCAGTAATGTTTCCAGGAATTTTATAAGGTAAATTTTGGCTTTTTCTTGAGACTAATGGAAGCTTAGAAAAAAATTATAATATCTAAATAAATTTATATGTAAATTATAATATATGTCTAAATAATTCCCAAAATGCCACAGAGTGCAAAAAGTTAAAAATAAATGAGAAACCACTTGTGTGCATGATTTTATGTGTACATTATTAAGCATTTTAAGATAATTTTGATTAACGTTTTTGAAATGCTCATTGCAAACAGCAGTTTAAAAGGCTGTGCTGTTGTAATGTAATTTAAAATATTAGCTTCCAAACCATTTCCTGTAAATATTTTTAGTATATCTATAAAAATATTGATTTTACTATCCCAAGGTGGTTCTGGTGGTGATTTTTTTTTAAGGATTAAGAGGTAAAGGTGCAATGGAGAGGGAATTTCTTTTCCACAATCTTTCCACGTTAGTTGTCATTTTACACTGTATGATTTATAAAGAATAGCACATGAACAATTACATATTATTATGCTGGCATTTAATTTTTTAATTGGAAAGACAAAAAATCTTTTTTAATCCATAATTACCGTTTTTCAGTATAATGTGCTATTGAAGTTTTCAAGCATTATAGAATTCTTTCTTCATTACAATTACAGCTTTGGTAATAGGCCCTGCAAAGTATAATTAGATTGAATATTTAACAGAGGACTTCTTATTCTTTTAGTTGTGAAAATGCAGCATTAATGCATTTTTTAATGAAATCTCAAACCTAATCTCTGTGGTCAATCCCAAGCAGTGACTGCCTCAGGAGACCATAAATGTTTTAATGTACCCTGATGTTATATACTATAAAAATATATATCTAGAGAGAGAGGTAGATATTGTATATCCCTAATGTTACATATTCGGTACTTATTTAAATAACAAGAATACTAAAAAGAAGGAGAAAAGAAAGAACAACCTGAAACTAGGAGAAGCTTTTTGATGTATATTGTACCATAAAGTCCCCATCAGTATTCTACTACTCAGTAGTAGATATCTGTACAGGCCATTTGAATGGAAGAGCATTTAAAAAAATAACACTTTGTAGAAGGAATTGTTCATTTATTATTTTGTGGACTTAATCAGTTCAACTATTAATTATATAAGCGTGTAAATGAGCAGTATCAATGTAAAACTAGAAAACATAGAATATAGAAGCATTCTTTTATCTCACAGCAAACAAGCTTCTCAGCAACATGAAGAACAGAAACAGGAGTGGGACTTAACTACTGACAATTGCTGAGTGCTACGTGTAGACAGTTGATGAAGTGCAAGCAAGACAAAAGTCACAGAAGGGTGGTGATCCAAGCTCCTTGTGCCTTCACCAAGAGTAATTATGAGCACAGACAGGAGGGAGGACTGGCTCCTGGAGAATGGGGGGTGGCTTCAGCCCCAGGTGTGCAGACGTCTGACTGTGGGCAGTGGTTCCTCCCAGGGCCCTGCTGCTGGTGTAGGACTGATGTCAGCAGCCAGGGCTCCATCAGAGCATCAGCTGTGCTTCCTCTAACTCACCCCTGTTCCTCAGGTGCTCGGCAGCTCCTCTCGGGGTGGGGGAAACAGCACAGGCATGCAGAGTGCATGTCCATGACAAAAGGTGTGTCAAAGGTGAATACTGCCTGCTGCCATGGCCCTGCTGTCACAGGGGAGTTAGAAAAGTGTGTAGGAAGAGAAATATGGTGACATGGCATTGGGAACCCAGAGTGTCTGCTATATTGGAGTGTTAGCCTAAAGGTCTACTTAAAAAGAGGAAGATTTTACATTCTTGATCTTGATGCTCCTGTGAGAAATAAGAAACTAGATACTTTGCTTATAAAACAGGGAGTGGATAGCAAAATAAGGAGAGTAAATGGCAAGAAGATAGTGCTGCAGAGGGAAATAAAAAAAAGCTTATGTTTCTCTCCAGCTTTTTTTAAGTAGCAGCCCTACAAACTGTCGTATCACAAATTATAAACAATAAATACAGAAGGATGGTAGGAAATGGCAAAAGCAGTGAGCTTTTGCTTAGCTACTTGAGCTAGTTAAGCAAAATTATTACCTTCAAATATGTCAGCCAAGATATAAGAGATCACATTTCAGACATTCCAAAAGTGAAAATATTTTTCAGTTTCTGCACTATACTGCAGCAGGCTGAGAAAATATTAGAAATAGAGATTTCTTTCAGTAAGACAGACTTCTCTGGTATACTAAATATTATTTAGTATAATATTATTATTCTCAACAATAATCTGGTCAGATTTGTTTCATAATCCTCTGTTTACATGTAGCAAGCAATAGCTATACGTACTGCAGAGGTTCAGAGTGGTGCATGGTGGGATGGTGCACAGCTTGGAAGCTGCTCTCCTGGCAAAAGTCATGGCTTCTTTTTAACAGGACCATTTGGACATGCACCTTTAAATCACAGCAGCCTAGAGACTGGAAAGCTGGAAGGGGGAAACTGTAGTCTTCTCATCTTCGGTGAGTTCATACCAGATTCTGTGGCGCCAGTACCATGCTAAACATCTGTTGTTTTGATTCCTCTGTTTAAATAGATTGGATTAGAAGGGGAGAAAAAACATCATCTCCTCCCCCTCACCATTCTGTCCATAGCTTAGTTACTATGAAGACAAATCTTATTTATTTCCTGTCAGAAAAGGCTTCACTGACATGGAGTATTTGATTTTTTGGAGACTGGTTCTGACTCAGTTCTGAGCTACATTAAGATATAAGATCTATTTATTGTAAATTGCATGCAGGTAGGCTGCATGGAAGCTCCTCTGTAAATCTGTATTAATGCCATTGATTTGGGTAGGCTTCATTGTATTAACTGACATGCTCTGGAATTAGAGCAGGTTAGCTGAAACCAGGATCCATTTAAATTTGTGCTGTTTAGGAATTTAGATCTAGGAAACACTTTGTTTAGTGTTGTAGCTGCAGGAGATAAGTACTGTTTTCTGAGAAGCAACAGAGAATATCCATTGAAGATGTCTGTACACTCTTAAACCTGAAGGCAAAACATTATGATCATTAAATCCATTATTCTTTCATATCCTATGCTTATATTGGGAGGACCATTTGCACATTGGTGTAAGATAGAAACAAGATCTTTTGTGTAACATCAAAAGTATTCTTGATTTGTACTCTAAGTATTAAAAACCTACTGCCAGCAAATTCCAACACCTCATCCTATGCTCAGAATCCACCAAAATAACAAACTACTAATCCGAGACCTCAGAGATAAGATGTCTCCAGTGGAACTCAGGGAAATTGTGTCAAATTTTGACTTTTTTTTTTAAGATCAAAAAGTTCCTGCAAATTTGCACAAACCTTTGCACACTTGGGCTAAAGTTTATGCAACCCCTGAGAGGAAAAGAATGGGAGAGAGATGGAGATTTGTGCTCTTTAAATTAGAAAATGAGTTACTGGCTTTTAACAGGGGACATTAGAAGACATGTTTGTTGTGAATCCCAAGCATCATAGTATGAGCAGCACTTCCCACTAATGCACACCCATGGCTCACCTTTCAGACTTCGGTTCAGTCCATGTTTTGAGCAGGTGGCTCTGGGTGTCCACATCCACTGTTCAATCGGCGGTGTGCCTAAGGCTTGGAATGACACAAATAAGGAATTTGTCACCCAGTAGCCTTCAATGCTGCAAGTATTTTAAAAAAGGAGAGCGTAGCTTATTTGTTGTTGTCATCGTCCTGATGCCCAAACAATCCTCCTGATCCCCACATGACACAGAATTCTCAGCCTGGCTGCCAGACTCTTGGTAACACTTGGGTTACTGCAGCAAACTCAAACCTGCTAAGCTGTTCCACCAAGTGCATGTGCAGGGATGCGTGCACAGATATGGTGGTGACACCACTGAGAGGGGAAAATAGCTTAAGATTGTCTTCCTGTCTGGTACTGAACAGCTTCACAAAGCAATAATGTCATTCTAACACTTGATACCAGTTTTTGGGCTTTTCAAATGATACAGGCAACTGAGGGTGCCCTGCTGAAAGTAACTAGTTCTTGTTATTGGCTTGGAGAGTGAGCCATTTTCGTGTATTCATATTCCAACTACCAACTCATACCGACTCTCCTCATGGTCTGTAAGTTTATCACTAGTTTTGTATCCAGCTCTGCATCAGATGTTACCACACAGTCATCTTCATTCTTTGGTGAATGTTTCAATTTCCAGTATTTCTTCTCTGCTTTGTCAGCTATTTTTTTGACCTGTCTTGGGAGCAGAAATCCGTGAGAGACTTCTGGTTTGTGCATGTGTGTATAACAGACTTGAATAGTTTTCAAGAACTGGGATAGAGAGAGAGTTAAAGGAAAGGAATGAATTCACTGAGCATTTCCTGAAGGCTCTTCCAAGGGATTTCAGCTGTCTTTCACATGCAGTTTAGAACAGCTGTGGTCTGACTGAAGATCAGTACTTCCCTATTCTAAATTTATAGACCACAGACAGTAGGAAGTGTGATGGGGGGACTCTTTCGGATAAGCAATATAGATTATTGGGATGTTTTGCTATAACTGGCTTATCATGCTTCTCCATGCAGCTTTTTATGAGTTCTGGTTTGCATCCAGAGGCCATTTCAAACATTAAAAGAAATTTCTTTGCTTAAATTATACATTATAGGCTGAAAGTGTAAGTACTAATCACAGAGCATTTATTTCAATGTGTATTTAGTTCTACAGTGTTTTTCTACCGAGATCCCCTGTTGGTCACAGGCTGTGGGCTGTCCAATAGAATAGATTGCAAAGACATGGAAAATCAACATTTTGAAGTTTCAAGTATGAATATTGAAATTGCTACAGAAATTTACATTTTTGTGGTTTGAGTTACGTTTTCATCATTCCCTACAGTACATGTCTTGATTTGGATGGCTCGACAGACTCATCCAGACTGAGCAGCTGTCTTTCCTAGACCAGACTTAGCCAGCTTCTCACTGGCAGCTGAAAAGCCACTTATTTAATGCAATTTACTGGAAAATTTAAATTGGTTTTTATGACAATTGATTTCAACCCAAGTTTTGCCTGTAATTTGACATCTCTGCCAATGAGCTTACATCAAACAAAATTGGTGATTCAAACTTGATTGGACTATTTGGGCACATAAATTGCAACGTAAGCTACTACAATTTGTCATTAGCCAATGAAGTATCTGTGCAGGTCACTGTAGCCTTGTGCTTCTCAAATTCAAGCAGGGTGTTAATCCATAAACTGCATTTACCCCTGGATTGGGGTGTGTCAGGGCCAGCTTGGCAGCCCCATTCTGACAGAGAGGAGAAATCTGAAGTGTGTTGACCTAGTTCTCATTAAGTTTTATTCTGATAAAACCTCTTGCCTTCCCCGCAGCAAGGGAAAAGAGCAAATGGTGAAATTTCAGAGGGGTCATGGAACAGATCAGCCTAAATCACATCTACTGCTTGTTTGGGACTTCAGTTTTGTTGTTTGGAGGGGTTGTTTTCTTTTTTAAGAAACATGTTTATAATCACACAATTTTGGAGATAAGTTGTACCCTCCATTAATTTAGTAATGAGAAAAATTTTAAAAATTCTGGAATTCTTCAAGTTATATCCACATTTAAGTAAGAAGTTGATAATTAACAAGACTTCAATAAACTTGAGTGTAACAAAAGTGTATTTATTCTTTGGGGAATCTGTGCATGTGCCTATCTAGTGCTTTCAGTTGCAGAAATGTCAGAAAATTCAGGAGAAAATCTCATATCTCAGGAGTTTTCATTAGAAGTGTATACCTTTATCTTTGTGTTTCCTTCTGATCTCGGTTGAAACACTTTTGTTTAAATTGTAGAAGTCACTTTGAGCATATGTGGTTAGATCTGTTTCTTAAGGTATGCATGCTAAAGTCTAGAGGAGTATGTTGAGTTTATCCTGGAAATTTATCAAACTATACAAAACCAATTAAAACTTCAGTAAGTTTATCTTCACTAAGAACAAACCTCACCCGGGGCTCTGGACTGTAGGTTGAAAGGGACAGGCAGAGCAGCGCTGGCTGGAGATCTGCACTGTTGGCCCAAACTCATATATCCACATTATCCACGCCTGTTCAGGTTGTGTGTCACTGGAATAGTTACTTTACCTAATGTTTCCTTCCCCCTTCCCTTGTTTTTAATTCCATCTCCCAGTTGAGAGAAGACTGAGATTAAAAAAATTAACCAAATGCCAACGAGAGAGAAAAACCAGTGCTCTGCCAGGGCTGGCTGTAGGGAAGGGATGGCAACCATCCAGAAGCAAAGATGAAATTCTCAAAGCAAGAAGGAAGCTGAAAGAACCAGCTGGGTAAAAGGAAACACATGAACAGAAAATGCAAGTGTGACACTAAGCCAGGCACCAAGCAGGTGAACCCTTGTCTTGAACTAATGCTTTTAATGTGTGTCTTAATGCATGGTGGTGTTTGAACTGTGTTTAGAGGCAGCACACGTGTGCATGTGTATTGCACAGCCTCTCAAAAACAAACCAACCCCCACCTCCCATCAATAAAAAAACAAATGTAGGTCAATCTTGCAGTAGCTGATTATTGTCTTTATTTCCTTCACTTGTTGTATCACTTCTGTGATTAAGCAAAATTGGCAATTAGTACATTAAAATTCTTTACTGTTTTGTATTATGCTACTAGGGCACTAGGAATATGCAGAAATGGTTTTTAGGGGAGGAAAAAATTATTTTTGTGAGTAGAATCACCATCAGCACCATGATTCTGGATTACCATGTTTCTGAGTCAGTTCTGCAGTTTTAAAATCAACTCATGTTGATCATTGTAATTTCACATGATTATTTTAAATGGGAGGACTGCATGTTCGGAAGTCTTATTAAAACATTGTATTTAAGATTACAGATTATTCAAAGAACTGTCAGCCAAATATATATAAAATATATTTGTTTCAGGATAATTTATGGACAGTGGTAATACAGATATATTCCAAAAATACATTGTACTTACACTGGTATCACTTCATGTTCATATGGTTTACTTAGTTCCTTCTTTGTCTGTTCCTTTGCCACAGTACTTTTTCAGACAACAGGAGGGTGTAAAAATGCTCCTGCTTTTCACTGTGGTCTATCAAAACCTACCTTTTTAGATACATTCTGTGTATTTTTTTACAGATGATAGTAGATCTGATGGATTCACAGTTTGAAACTGAAACAACTAATGCCAGCTGGGTTTTCTTGAATGTAAATAATATTAGTCTAAGATAAGCTGACACTTCAGGTGACATGATCTTTTTTAAAAAAAGTGTTTTGTAAATCTTTCTGGGAAGGAAATAAAACCATATTAAGGTTACTTACCTTGCATTCATGAGTCTTTAGACATAGGCATGTAAGTTGTTAGTTGCAGAACTTAACTTGCAGAGCAAAGGGATCAGAGATCCTTCCTCTGTCCTTTGCCACTTTCACCAGTTTTGCTCTTTGATATTTCTTTAAACCCCTTAGTCAGAACTATATATGTAGTATAGTCTATATATGATATATATATATATGTCTGTATTATAAACCTGGAGGTCAGAGTTCTCACTCTTCAAAGAGAAGTTATTAATTTAAGCATTTGACTTGTTAGTGCTGTACAGGTGTTACATTGATTGACAGCCAAGACATTGGTGAGGATATTCAAGTGTGATCTCCACACAGTTTAACAGTGTGCTGGTTTAGCATCACATGTATGTAATATAAGAAGCTGCAGCAGTAGCTTTTTCATTTGAATGCTGAACTCAAAGCAAAACCACCAGCAGAGAAATTGAGCATGTTTGAATAGTGCTTATCCTCTATCAACCTAAAAGCTATTGCAACTTGTTGTATCTCTTCTTTGTAAGAACAAATTACTTCTACTTCTGCCTTCTCTGTGTCATCCACCTTTGTTTCTACATCTGCTTTTAGACAAGACCAAGACACCCCATTAGTGGTACTGCAACACACAAGTACTGTGGTACAAGGCTGGCATTCTTATAATCCTCAACCCTAATTTACGAGCTACTAAAATATGGAATATTTCATCTGCCAGTAAATCTGTCACGTTCCTGTATATCATGCTATTTACACTGCACACATAGTGAGACTTCATCCTAGAAAGAAGCCTGGGTTCTTAATTCAGGACCAAATCATAAGAACTGCCAACAGCCAGACTGAGAGGAGAGCTGCAACCTCGTGTTTATCTGAAATGATACACTAAACCCATGAACTGTTGATAAAAGCTTTATTTTTTTTCCAACATAAGGCAGGTAAACTCAAAAAATAATTTAGTCAGTGAGTACTTTTTTCTGTAAGTATCAGCAAACAATTTACTTCTTATTAAAAGGGCTATACAAATAGTGATTTAAAAGATGTTAATTCAAAGCCATCAAAAAGGGAGGAAATGACCTTTGCTTTGTTTCACATGAATCCCATTTGGGCTTTGCTATTTTTCTGTGACAGATATGGATATAGGTTACCAATACAAAACCAGGAACACCTCTCTGAGCAACAAACTCCTCCTTTCTTCGAAGCTGATTGTGTAGAGATGCTAATAGAGAGCAACAGCTGCAAAAATCTTTGTTTTTTTAAAAAAGTCTTCTGGCTGTTGACCTTCATGCCCCAACATCAGAGGCTGTAGCTGGGTATCTGTAGCAATACAGTTTGTTATCTGCTCCTCCACTCAGTAACAACTGATGAGAGAAGGAAACTGTGATTAATATCAGAACTAATCAAAATAAGTACACAGAAGTAAAGGACTCAATTTTTCTTTCCTTTATAAAAAGCAGTAGTGAATAACGAATTGTTAATCCCTGACTAAAACCCGGATTCAAAGTGCAGAAGCAACTTTGTCTCTTACTCTCCTCTTAAAATTAGAAGTGAAACTTGTGTAGGAAAGTTGCTAAAGCTTTTTCCTGACTTTTACAGTGAACAGCAGCCACACTGACAATCTAGAACATTCACAGAATGGGGTTTTTGGTAATTTTAAATACGTGTGTACCACTACAGTAGCAGAACAGCTTGCTAAAGAGGATTATACAGTTTCCCCCTTCTACATGTACTGACTGCCACGCCCCAGCTTTACTTCATGCTTTAGTCCCAATGGCAGAAGACTACCTTGGAACATGTGTTTTCTGAGTAAGGTGCAGTGCTGTTCCTGTCTCTCCTTGTTTGGAATATCACTATAACGCTCAGTTAAAGCCACAGAGCTTCTGCTCCCACCCTTCCCCTTTGCAGAGTGTGGGGACATGCTGCAGTACCTGTGACATCACCACCCAGACATCAAACACAGCACAACCACAACTGCCTGTTCTCCTCTAGCTTTAAGCATAAGGAAGTAACAGCCCATGACTGCTTTTAGCTCTCTTCTTAAACACCATGTGTATAAATCAAGTAACTTGCTCTTCAGATTCTTACCCCTGCTTCTGTCCAGTCCACACACAAAACCTTGTCTTCGTGAGCAGCCAAGTCATACAGAGGAGCTTTGCAACTAGTGAAAAACAGGCCTGAAGTTATGAGAGCAATCACATACAACAACTGGTCCCAGAGAGAAATGCTATTCCAATGCTATCAAACAGATGTGATCAAGCAGTTATAAACACTTTGAGAGAGTACAGACATTGACCATCTGTGATGCTTCCTCTGCTTTCCCCAGAGCCAATCACATTAGTATTTTCCTCTCCTACATCCCCAAAGAGAAAAGCAGCAACATTTTTCATCTGCTTGCAAACAATTTCAAGACTGAAATTCAATCAGTTGCTAGGAAGAATTTATTACAGCTTCCTTCTTCTGTGTGTAGATGCTGCTCAACAGTGTATGTTTTCCAGCCCTGTGGTAGACTACAAGTATTTTTCTCCCTTTTATTATATGGTTGACTTCCAAAACCTAGAGGGTTTTCACAAACACCACAGGTATTTCCACTGAATGTCTCTGACTGCTTTTGCTATTTCATGAGGGGCAGCTCACTCTGTAAGCTTACATGACTTTGAAGAGCAACAAACACAGGTTTATTTTACCTCCTTGTGTCCCAAAGCTTCACGATGTTGTCCAGAGAACCAGAGATCAGCTGATGCTCGTGGGTAGGTGACCACTTCACAGATGTCACCCAGCCTGTGTGAGAAGTCAGAGACAGGAGAACCAAGGAGCCATCTGAATAGAAAGAGGAAAAAAACACAGACATCAGCAGATGCTGAAACCAGCACTTTGAAGATGTGTACAAAATCCAGTGCAATTGCAGTTCAAGTTGAGTGTTAAGTGAACTTTCAAAAAAGAAACCAACTTGAAACCCCTCAAAATGTACTTTCTTGTCACTAAATTTCCTTTTCAAATATTTTTTTTTAAAGCAAACAAAAAAAAACCAACTTTTATTAACAACATGTAATATGCTAGTGAACTTTGGATTAGTTACAGAAGCTAAACAAGTAAATATTATTTACTATTTGTTGCCTTCCAATACCTGAACAGAGCCTACAAAAAAGATGTCAAGGCCAGACTGGGTTGGGGGTCTGAGCAATCTGCTCTGGTGGAAGGAGTCCCTTCCCAGGGCAGGAGGGTTGGAACTAGATGATCTTTAAGGTCCCTTCCAACCCAGACCATTCTATGAAATGTGTCTATGAAAATAAATCTGGTAGGCTCACTCATAATATCTGTAATTCCATCTGTTTATGAAATACAGTACTATGTCCAACTGACTACTGTTTCACTTTAATGATTATCAGATCAGCCTCGGTCGGAATCTTACAAAAAAAAATCCATTCTGCAACTGCACAGTTGAACATTAATTAGTAATTTAAAAAAAAAAAAAAACAGAATAATTTCTAAATTATTCGGTAAGAAATTAAAGCAAGTCTTGCACCAGAATACAGAAAATAGATGTAAGCTTTGTATTTAATAAAAGCCCCCAAATGGCTGGTTTCAAGCAGAGGAACCAGAAAAGTTTGTGAGATGTCTCTCGACAGGACAAAGTTCTGATTTTGAAGAACATCTTTGAGACCATGCCTGTTCAAGCTCACCTTTGCTGCGAGGATCCCATAGCCTGATGTGTCTGTCAGTGCTCCCTGATGCAAGACGTCGACACAGGGGTGAGTAGGAGACAGAATTAAACACTTTGTTTCCGGTCTGTCAGTAAAGAAAATAATAACTCTAAGACAGGAGCTACTATTTTACACAGCTTTTTCTTCTTCTCTGATCTGGACTTCATCTGAACCTACAGAGTATAATGATCTCACCAAAGTTGATTTGAGATCTCCAGTCTCAGCATCCCAGAGTTTAATGGTGTGGTCCCATGATGCGCTGCAAATTTCTTCAGCATCTGACCACAGCACAGAGGAAATGGCTTCTGTGTGGCCAGAGAGGGTTGCCAGGGGAGTCTAGAATTTAATGGTGACAGATTTGAGTAAGTTATTAAAAAAATCTATTATTTCAACAAATAAAAAAGTGTGATTATTCTTAGACATACCAGCAGAAGTTTTAAAGTCACCTTTAGCAAAGAGAAATTATTTGTTGTGGCTACACTTCTAAAGAAAAATCCTGGACAAACCCAGAGCTCATCTTACCCTTGTTAGTCCCAGCTGTTCAGTTTTCTGCTTTTTCCGTGGTCTGTTAGCTGCTTCTTCCATTTCATCCTCTTCATCTGTAGGTACTGGGACAGAAGACAGGCAGACTTGAGCTACAGGTTTTTGAATTCCATCTCCATGTAAGTAATTAAGCAAATCCCCATATTTGTGATGCCTACAACCATCATGCAGGTGATAACAAGATCCAAAATTGTGTAATTAACCAAACCAGTAACTCAGCATAGTGATGTATAGCCTTACAAACTTATATCTTACCTGCAGACCAGATCTTTAACATCTTATCCCAGGATCCACTGCAGAACTGTATGAACACAAACATTTTGTTAAATGTTGATCCAGACAGACCTTGGAAGAGAGACCTGCTTGAAAAACTAACCAATGGATTATAACACACAAATAACAGCACTGGGTTCCTAAAATTCCCCCGAAAATGTTTGGCATATATCAAATTATTCTTTTTACTTCCTTTGTGGGAAAAATATCTACAAAATACCTATTTCCTTCAGCACCAAAAAGTTTTACTTTTACCTGTCTGATATTGAGTTAAGATGGGAGCAATGACTCCACCTTTGGTGGCAGTGCTCATAACTTGAATTCCTGCGTGAAGGGAAAGAACCTCTTCACCACCTGCTTTTTCCAAGAACTCTGGATTTTTTTTTTCCCACCAAAACCACCACAAAAATGTAGGTCAAATTTGAAAATAGTTCATTATAGCACAAAATTCTCATGCATTTAAAGTAAAATACACTTTAAAATTTAACTTGTTTTCTAAACTAAATGATTTTGTGATTCTATGGCTTAGCATTGATGTAACATTCCTAATTCTCAATAACCACCACTTATAACAAGACTGTAAAATTATCACTGTGTCATAAAATCAAAATGATGGATACCCATGCAAGGACCAAACCAGGATTTTTGAGGTACAGGTTGCTAAATCCCAAACCACAAAGGTTTCTTTCCAGAAGTCACTCACTTTGGTTCTTGTACAATCAACAGCCACGGACTCGACACTGCCAGCGTGTCCCCTGCAGCAGTGAAGGGCTTTCACTTTGTTTTTCTCCACGTTCCACTCCCAGAGCAGGACAGTTTGGTCCATGGAAGCACTGAGTAACAGGCACGATAAACTATCTGAGGAAGAAAAAAGTTACACTCACACCCAACTCAGCTTTCCAAAGTCTTTATAAATAATTATTCTAATCCTAGAAGAAATAGCAGATAGACANAAAGAAGAAAAAAGAAAAAAGTCTTTATAAATATTCTAATCCTAGAAGAAATAGCAGATAGACAGAAACTTATATGTGTTTCAGTTTACATCATGTTACCCTGCAAGTACAATTAATATAACTACATATACACCAGTATTTGTTAATGGAGACTGCAAGGTGGATAGACAACAACCATCTTAAAGTAACTATATTCATTATTGTCAAAGGACAATTTTATGCACACCAAGACTTCATTTCTTACACCACTGACAGAGATTGAAATAATTACATATAGATAATTAAATATTCATAGTTAAGGAATGCTAACATTTCTCCCCCAGTAAATGAAACTACTACTATTCCCCTGCTAAATATACTGACCTTGCTTCACCCATGCCACATCCTTCACTACTTCTGTGTGCCCAGCTATTGTCACGATGGATTTGCCTTCCACGGACCAGATCCGAGCAGTCTGATCGTAGCAGCCAGTTAATATCCTACAAGGTACAGCATTGAAACATCACTGTCTTTAAGACCAACAAATGTTTTTATGAAATAAAGCCTCAACCAGAAACTTGGAAAACTATTAGCACAGTAACTGGTTTAAAAGAAATAGCTTGAAAGAGGAAAAAGTATCTTTTTGCTACAGAGCAAAGCTTCATGAAAGCCTTGCAGCTGGGAGGCCAAGAGTACAGGCTAGAAAGACAAGCGGGGAGAGTACTGCATGTTCTGGTTGGTGGGACTTAAGATCCCTGATATAATTTACATGATTCAAAACTTAATTTGTTAGTTTTAGTATGTTGCCAGAGGTTCTCAAAGCATTTTCAAATCTCTGCTTAATATATGAACATTACCTAGTTGATTGGAAAATGAACGTGAAAATACAGTAGAAAAAGGCAATTATGCCTCTTTGGCTTTTTTTCAGGAAAATCCCTGCAGAATGGTATGCTATTCTATTTGTTGCTAATGGATGTCACGTTGGAAGTCAAGGGTTTAGGCAAAAAAGAGTAATAAGGAAAACTTGTTTTCCTTTAAGCAAAAGGATACGAAACAGAATTCATTTTGTTCATTTGTATAAGCAGTATCTCAAGTTCAGTGTCTCTAGCTGTTTTCTACCTGTGTTAAAGTCACTGTCATGTGACAGTGTAACCAGTGAACTGCTTACAAAAGCAAGTAGCTGACTGACTTGACAGTCATAACTGTTGTAGTCAGTTTTTAAAAAAAAAAAAGAAATAAAGCAAAGAGGGAAAAACCCCCCACCCAAGCTATTATTAAAGAGAAAATGCTGCTCTATTTGATACCATGGAGGAACATGAATAAGCAAGACAAAACTTGGAACTGTCTTAGTGTGGTACCATTCTTCAGTGGCTTGAACAGAACTGATCCAGTCATCATGGAAGATGCATTCTTCTGGCTGAGGGGCCATGTATTTCTCCACATACTCTATTTCCACCACTTCTTCCTGAGCTCACAGACAAAATACTTAATTAGTGATGTAGCGTGGTTTTGGTTTTTTAAATCACTAACAGTAAAATTTAACTGTAGTGTGGCACAAATATACAAGTTTATTGAGCAAAGGTCTTGGTATCCAAGTCCTTTGCCACATCAGTAGAACTAAAGTATTTAGAAGTGTGAATTACATTGCTTGCCACATTTTTATCAAATTACTATTAACAGCAAACTGGAAGCAAAAGCAAGTGATTTCACTCTTCTTACATTCCTCTTCTTCTATATTTACTGATACAAAAGCAGTGTCTAAAACACTTTGCAACATTTTCTAGAGGTATTGTTAAACATCCCCATTATCCCCCACTGTAAGAGACAATGTATAGAAGAAAATGTATAAATGATGAACTTAATATGAGAGGAATTTTCCCTCTGAACTGTACACAGACAACAGACTGGATAACATTCCTTGCACTGCTCTGTCTGTAGTCTCAAACCACTGCAGTTCATAATGGATTTGAAAATATAGGGAATTCTCCTGGGAAAGTCAGAAAAGAAATGAAACTGAGCAAGAAAATCTACCTATCAGACAGTGTAATATCAAAATCAGATTGAAGTAAACTGGCTAAGAAGGGAAGACATTGAGTATGACTTACTGTGGAAATATTTTCCATTTCCATGTGCGTGACCAGCGGCAATCGCAAGAACTGGCCATTGATGAGGAAGTCAAATTCCACATACTTGTGATCCGCTGAAACAAGTTGGGAAAAATCAAAGTTCAAGTGTCACTATTTATTTGATACCACCAAGAATGGCATCACTTTGTGACTGGTTCAGGAAAATGGAGTCAGGAAGAGTTTAAAAAAGACCCAAACATAAACAACCCCCCAAAACCAAACCGAAACCCCAGAACAAATGATAACAAGAACAAAAACCCCAACCAGTTAGTTTCTCATCCCAGTTTTTAGTGTGCAGCCCATTACTTCCACAGGATTATTTAAGAGGAAGGAAAATTTGCTGTTGGGGTTCAAAGAGTTGTTTGCCTGTTATTGTATTTGCTCTGTAGCTATGTGTAATCAAACCTCAGGGGACTGTTCTGTTCTGTATGGATCTTGCCGCTTGTTACCACCAGCTAGAGCCCTGTATTTGTGGCAGCAGTAGGAAAGTCCTAAGAACTTTTGGTTCATATTTCTCCCTTTGTAATGGCATAAATAACAAAGGCTCTGCATTTTGGCAGAAGCATTGCACTGTACATCAGTTTTCTGTTCAAGATTGTTTGCAATGTCATGGGTTGAAAGCAACTTGCAAAAGGTTCAAGAACAAGAGTATAATACCACTGACCCAGTTTCTAATAGAAAATGGGCTTTTCCAACAACACTGGACAAGCGTCTTCCCCAGATAAGCTTTCAAGGCAGTCGGCCCATTTTAGCACTGACAGAATAGCTGATGTTTTCTTAAAGGCCGTGATAAAAGCAAACGTCTGGTTTCGTTTGTTCTCGTGCCAGGTTTTGGGCAACACTTTCAATCCCATCTGCTGTGGCAGCCTGGCCTGGGGCGCCGGGCACACACAGTATTCCAGCCTTTAGTCCATTTCTCCTGGGAATGCCCAGCAGCGCCGGTACCCGCAGCGTTTCAGACCGAGTTCCAGGAGTGCCTCGCTGTAGGCAGCCAGGCCAAAGCAGCGGGGCAGGAGCGGCTCGGGCTGTCGCCGTCCCCGCCGAGGGCCTGCGTGTGCTGCCCGGCAGTGACAGCCCGCGCGGGGCCGGGGCCGGCCCGGGGACACGAGGGATGCCGGGCTCCGAGGGGCCGCCCCCGCCGCGGGACCTACCGTGCGCTGCCGCCAGCAGCTTGTTGATGAGGTGGCTGAGGTCGGTGATCTCGGAGGTCGCGGGCACCGAGAAGGGCACATCCTCCACGGCGAACCTGCGGGCACAGCGCTCCGTTACCGCCTCGGCGTCACCCGCTCCCGAACCCACCCCCGGCCCGGGAGGGGAGGCCGCTCACCTGCGGTTCTCGGTGCGGAACCGCGCCGTGAGCTGCGCCATCGCTGCTGTCGCCGACCCCGGCACCGACCACGTGTCGCGGCGCGCCCCGGCCGAGCCCCCCGCGGGACCGCGCACCNCCGGGGTCCCTCGCAGGTGCGGGAGCGGCTCCTGTGGCCGCCCCTGAGCGCGGCCGCCCGCGCTGCCGGGCTGTGCCCGGGCGGGGCAGTGCCCTCTGTGGCGCCCGGGGTCGCTGGAGTGGTGGACTCTGCTTGGAGTCGCTCGGGTTGTGTTCCTCTGCATGTCAAGCGACACACCCACAATAAACTGCCTACTATTAGTAATAAACCCAGCGCGCGGTGGACTTAAAAAGAAGCTGTAAGTGAGTTTGGTGTTTCGGGAGAAGGCTGCTTGTGTGAGGACATGCTGTGTGCTTGCGTTGTGCATAAATTCTTTTTCCCCCACCTTTTTGACAGTCCTTCGCGGTCTCTGGGGAACAGCTGGGGTTTCCCCCAGTGGTGACTCGGTTTTGGTGACTCCGCTTGTTGGAGCGGGCAGGTGTTGAGTGCTTGCTGTTTCGTGGGACCCTGAAATCTCATTTCTTAAGCGTACTTGAAAGACGTAACGTTGTTTGTCAGAGGAATTGACACAGGTGCATTTTCCTGGAAAACACCATTTTCCAGTTATTGGTGTTGTCTACCAAAACCTGACTTTAGAAGCCTTTTAAGTGTGAGTCCCCAGATCTTCTCTGTATTCTTAACAGCTTTTACCTCCTCTTCCGTATTGAGATAATGCTAAATCTCAAACCTGGTACTAGCTGACAAAGCTAATTGTAACTCCTTTACTGGGGAATATCACTATACTCTAATTTCCTCCCTGATATGTTTTACTGTAATTCATGCCCTTGTGAATTTGTGCCACTGTGAATGCTTGTAGAGAAATGCCCTCAGGGGGAGTTTTTTCAGACAGAATATTTTGGTTGCTGTTAGCTATGCAGTTATCTGAAGTCTTCTTATAAAACCTCTGCAACATCTTGCAGAAAACCCAAAAGAGATTGATGGTGAAGCATTCAACTGTAAGTATAACCAACACCCTGCAAACAGTGGTCATGATGGTTATCATGTTTGCCAGTTTCTGTGGCTGCTTGCTCTCGTTGTAGAGGTGAACCAAGGACAACAATGGCCATAGATTTCCCTTTATTTGAGAAAAGTGCTTCCCAAATGGAAGCAGGGTGAAGGAAATAGACCTGTGGCATTAAAATATACTCACCCGTGTGTTGGAAATGGCCCTGAAGTGCTGGACTCAGGAAATAGCCTATAAAGTGGTGGGGGTGGAGTTGTGATAAGGCTACAGCTGAGGCATAGAGAACTGCCTGGGTGCTTTGAGGGTGCAGCTCTTGTTCCCACTGTACACTAACATTAAACTTCCACATTTCTCCTTCAGCCGACTGATAAATGTGTGAAAAAGTGGTGTTACAGTGGGATTTTTTGTGGTGCTCACTTAATGTTATGAAGAGGTACTTATGTGTTATTTACACATTCATGACAAAATATCCATACACATATGTATTTATGTCTACATAAATATACAGGATTTAACTCTCCTGTTTGGAGAATTGGTCAGCAATATTTATATGACTGTAAGATCTGTTAACTGTGTATGTACTTGTACACCTCTGTAGAAGCATATTTCTTTAAGACAAAAAATAATAATGTTTGTTTGTGGTTGCACACAAGCACTTAGGTTAATGAAACCTGGATGGTTAAACCATGAAGTTGATTTTCCAAGTGGTGTGTGTGCCAGTGGTTTGCTTGGGTTACTACAGTGATCAGACAAAATCATGGGGCAAAGTTGTACCACGGGGATTATTTTAAACACAAATATAAAACTTCAGGTATTTCTGGGCTGCTTATGAAAGGAAGCTGGATAAATATCACTGTGTATTTACCCTACTGCTGGATTTTTTTCCCTGAACTTTGTTTTTAACTATTATTAGATACAGGATGTTGGGCTGCCTGGGTCATTGGTCTGTCCCCACAGAGCTGTCCTTGTGTTCTGTTACTGGGTTCCAGCATGCTCAGAGTATGTGTCATCAGTATCTCTGGAACAAACTCAGTTTATCTCAAAGAACTAAATGTGCTGCTTTTGCAAAACTGCTGTCTCTTCTTTACATCTTTGAACTGAGAGGAGATGGTTGAGTGATGAAGAAATCTAGTTTTCTGATTTGTTTTTTTTCGTTTGCTGCTAAGATGCTTCAGACATTGTAACTGAAACATCTTATAATTGTTCTCAGATCCAAAGCTCAAAAATATTTGGTAAACATGAGGTAACTTCATTTGGAACTTAGTCTGAGGTGTCATCACTTGAAAATTGAATGGAAAAATAAATCTGCTTTAGATTAAAGTATTAATATATTGAGCATATGAGCAGCTTAACTTCTCAATGTTGTTTGTATCAGCAGGATGCTTTATTCAGCTTCAAAAGCCAAGGAGATGTGGATTTACTTTGCCTTTGTGTCCTTTATACCTTTGCAAAGCAGAATAAATCTGTGCTGTAAGAGTTGTACAGTTCTTTTGAAGTTACTCTCTAGCCTGTTACATTCTCCTTACAAAAGCTGTAAACAGTTGAAATACCACAGCCAAGAGGGTCCATCTTGAGGAATTTACTTGCGTGGTGTGGTGAAGAAGATACAGCTGGTAGGAGTCATGTGCTAATATAATGCAGCCTGTCTTTAAAATAAATACCAAAGGGAAAAATTGTGACCACCCTTCCCCCTCCTTCACCCCAAACTTACAGGAGTTTTCCTCTATTCAGTTGGGTATGTTATGTGTGTAGTCTTATATATGTATACTCTTGTTAAGTAGGGGCCAAGTTAATTGTCATTTTGTCCTGTTGCTTGTGAATGTTTGGGATTAGTCACTGCTTTAAAGGCTGTGCTGTGTGCATGAGAGCATTATCCTGTGGATGTGGAAATTCACTGTCCAATATTATCTGTCTGTTTGAAGGTCTGTAATGGGCAACTGCGTATCTTGACGCTTTCTTTGGGATAGGAGGTAGATCTCTGAAGTTCTGGGAGCTCTGTTTTTTTGTCTTTCACCATATGATTAATGACAAATTTTGTTTTACATATCTGGTGTTTTTTTCTGCCCAAAGCATACCACTGTAGACTAACAACAGTAATTTTATTTCATTTACATACTGTCTTATAAGTCTTTAAAACAAATTGATTTACTTCAAGATGTCTGCATGACAGAGTTGCATAATGCAAATGCTGTCTGGTGATTATGGAAGAAGGTGACTAATATATTTATAAAGCATTGCTGGCATGTGCTTAGATGTCCCATGTTCTCTAGATGTGTGTGGTTGTTAGTTCAGTGCTTTTGGACATATTCAGATGAAAATCGTGGGAGGGTGTATGTGTGTTTTGTATCTGTGTATGCAATGAGAAATCAAGCAAATTGTCTCATAGAAAAGGCTAAGCTGTACTCCTGGAGCAACACACTGAAATTTTTCTGCAGTGAGTAATAAAGTGATAAGGAGGCAAGGATTTCTTGAGAACTTTGCTATTATCTTGCAACAGCATTAGAACTTGTAATACTAAATTTGTAAGACCTAAAGACAGCACCTGTGGCAATCTCCTGACAGAAGGCTAAAATTAACTTTTATAACCTTTTCAGGTCACCTTGTAATGGAAGAAAGTGGCGCTGACCATGATATTGCTATGGAAGGATCGAACAGTTTGTTCATAGGCAGCTGTAATGGTACAGGAGAGTCAGAAGCAAATGATCAGGTGTTTCAGGTGAGGTATGAATGCTTTGTCCTTGTAGATGCTTCCTTTACATCCACTCTGATGAGTTTAAAATAAGCTATTTTATCATGCAGGGGTTTTTTCTTGCCTTTAGAGTAATACATCATGTCTTTTAAGAATGTACATCCTTCCCTTGGATTCCTGTCCCATTCAGTTTTGAGCTGATGAATATCCAGATGTTACGTGTAATGACAACCTTCAGTAATTATGTCCTGTGATGGTGCTGAAGAAATGCATGTTTTATTTTTTTAACCCTTTAATAAAATAATACTTTATGACATGCATTGGAGTAGGAGAGGTTCAGAACAGGTGAAAATGAGGTGGTATTGCTTAGTGACCAAATGTGACAAATAAAGAGTCCAGGG
Source organism: Promerops cafer (assembly GCA_013398275.1). Lineage (NCBI taxonomy): Eukaryota > Metazoa > Chordata > Aves > Passeriformes > Nectariniidae > Promerops > Promerops cafer. The sequence goes on from VZSE01006401.1 coordinate 1,252,676, forward strand.
ACACAGGACACCTGTGTATGTATTGAGGGAGAGGAGTCTTTCATGTATTTTTTGTCAGATATTGACAGATCTTCTTATTTGGGGAGATTTCTGTGCATGAATGCTCTTCTGCAGAATATTCTAATATAAAATGTCATTCAGGTAGTGATTTACTTGTGTGCTTATGGTCTCTGCACAATGTCTTTAACACAACAGGTGCCATTTGTTGCTGGTTTTCTGGTGAAGTTCACTGTAGACAGTTTAAGCACAGAAGATTTATACCTGCAGAATTTTTTATGAAGTTATTTAGATCAAATCTGACTTTTATATAAAATTTAGAAACCTTTTTCCTCATTCTCTGATTTTTAGTGTATTAATTTTTGTCGCAAAAACATCAGAGTTGTTTGTGCAGTTGCTGCAAGAGATACAACAAATTCCAGCCCTTCTTGCATTGGCCAAATGACACCTTGACATGTTGTTGTACACAAGGACTCTCTATTTTTCCATTATTTTTACGTGCTTAGTGTTTGTGTTGTCAGAGTTTCAACAAGACAAGTATTTGTGCCTATGCTCTTAAATGTAATGAAAATGGGATTTACTCTAAGACTTCGGTTCTGCAAACTTGATGAAGATATGCTCTATTTTTTTAAGATTTTGAAAATGTGATTCTTGCCCTTGTGCTGTACAATTCTTGGCCTTGAATCGGAGGTTGTTTGTGTTTCTTCTGTGGTAAAGAATTTTAAAAGTGTAAAGATTTTCTTCTTCATAGCTAAATGCATTTATGGAAAGGCCAAGTGGAATAGTACCTAAGATTTCTTCTGAAGTCAAATCAAGTTGGTGAATATTTTACAGTTTTGCTTTTGGTATAAGTCTTCTCAGTTTCTGGGCAGACTTGAGATGTTTTAAAGTGGTAAGTAGTTTTAGGGAGCAGGTTTTGAGCAAAAGGGATTTTCTTTTGCCTTAGTAGAGAGACTTCTTTCTAGGAAGCAGGAATATGAATACTTTTTCAGCATGGAAATGGAAAACAAAAGTAGAACTGCTAGTGTTAGCCTCTTGATCCAGAAGGACAAGAACTCCTCTGAATATGCAGTATAGCACACTGGTTTTAAATGTTCTTTTCTCTTTCTTGTTTTTTGTTGTTTTTTTTTCTTCATAGAAGTTGCTACTCAAAGTACATTTTACTGTTTTTCCTCTGTGAAAGCAACTAACGTGCATGGATTCCAGGGATCTGTTGTTTGGCCAGAGCGACTCTCCCCCAGCCCTGCCCATCACAGTCCCCCTCTCGGGCAGTCCTCCAGCATCAGCTGTGCCGGCGCGGCCGCCCCAGCCACGGTCCCACTCTGCAGAGGAATTCCACCTGGCAGAGCAGCCCAGGCAGCCCCTGTGTGAGCTGCAGCCCCTGGGAGGGCCCAGTGCACCCATGGTGAGTGTGTCTGCAGACGGGGCTGGGGCTGTGCTCACAGATGAGGGAGCTCTTTGAAGAACTCTCTTACGTGGTGGTTTGTTGTAGCAACAGCTGATTCAGACTTTATCTCTAGCAACAAGGTGGAACTTTTCAGTGGTACAGTTCATGCTCCAGTTGCCCTTCTTCAGGTAGGTAAATCCTGTCTGCAGCCATTACTAATTTTATTAAACAACAGCTGATGTCTTTTGTCAGTATCGAGCCTGGGTGCTGTAGTATGATAAAATTTTGTATTTCTACTGCTGCTACTTTCTCTATATTCCCTGGATAAATCTCTCTGTGTTTTTGGGGGGAATCAGAACATTAGCAGTAAGCAAAGTCATTGTCTCACCTTTCCCCAGCCCTCAATTAATTTCCTTAAAATGTTGCTTTGTAATTTGTAACATCAATTTTGTAAAAAAGGTAACTCTCTCACCCAGAATCCTTTGTAATTATGTCCTGTGTAGATATACCATAAGGAGTTGTTCAAGTTTTTCGGAATCCCAGGTGATTTAATTTGTATTGTTTTTTTAAACCCTGGAGCTTTTCTTCTCTTTGCTTTTGCATGAAATGCTGCCCACAGAGGTCAGTTTCTTAGAAGTAAAGGTCACAGTTTTTATGTTACTATTAGTTCTGCTAGTCCATGAATGGAGTTACAGTGAATCCAACTATGAATGGCTTTCAGGTGTTTGATAGCTTTAATGATAGAGTTGTCAGTTTCAAATAAATGTGTCATTCATTGTAGAATCAAGTAAAGTATTGGGATTTTTTTCTTTTCTTAATTAAAGGCCTACTTTAAAAGGGGAAAGTAATTTTAAGCAATTGACAATAAAGAGATATTTTTCTTATTATGTAAAGTCAAGTATTTATACAGGCCCTAACTCTAAGCAAAATATTTCCTGTTCTAGTAATAATCAAACCCAGCCATGCTGCATGATCACCATACAAACTAGAGCCATTCATGCTTCTATGTGACTGCCTTACAGATGATTGTTGCCAGCCAGTCAGAAAATGGACAGGTGCTGCATGTCATTCCTTCTGCCCAGCCAGGAGTGACCCAAGTGATTATTCCTCCAGGTCAGCTTCTGGATGTGACCAGCACGCCGGGTGAGTTTAACCTGTGGGGCTTGAGTGTTTGTGCTCCTGTGACTAAGCTCATCCTCCATGGTCTTTTTTAAGCACCTTGTTTCCTTTCCTTAGTCAGTTATAAGGCAAAATACACACTGAACCTGCTTTTTGATCGTGAATCTGGCACCTCACACACCACATTTTCTGTTGGGCAAAAGCCTTATGAAAGCCTATGAGAGCTATTATGCCCACTTTCTGAAGGATATGTGATGGGCATATTGACATATCAAGCACAGAGTTGTTTCTAGCCTTATTTACCTTTAATAAGGATATTTGTGCCATCAGCTGTACTATCAGCTTCAAATTTTCAGTATTTGCTTACTTCATTGTGCATGAAGTAGTTAATTCCTGTAGTGTAGACAGGCCAGAAGAACATTAAATCTTCCGTTCCAGAGGTCACTGGTGATGATGCATCTTCTGTGAAGCCAGGAATGAATCATTTAGGTAGAAATTCTGTTTCCAGTCAAGGAAAATAAGATGTAACTTTCCATTCACTGAAATGTGTTAGTTGTCACATTTTAAGCATGTGCTAAGATACACAACTGGAAGCGCAAATTTTAATGTTTTCTCTAGAAAATGGACATACTGAAATCTGAAAGCATTGATTATTTATCTGCAATCCTTGCTGGATGGCAAAACGCTGTGTACTAGTTTGCATTCACAGAGTGAGACTGAGAATGAGGTGGTCACATTTTGTTAAACTCTCAAATGTTTTTTAAACTGTTTTTTCATTCTCTCTATAAAATTCTCAAGATTTGAGCACTGGTTAAGTGTTCCTGTGGAATGATAGCTCAGAGTAAGAATAGAGTCCTGGTGCTGGGTGGATAGAAGAAACATATGGGATTCAAGTAATGATCTAGCCCATTTCACTTAGGATTGCAATATGGTTTACTGACCTTGCATTGAAAGACTTGTTCCTACCCTAATGCTCAGCCTTCCCTCCCTGTCCAGCTCTTGCAGGGGTAAAACCAGGTTTGGTTACAACAGAGTCTTAGTAAAAACAGAGTTACTTTAAAGCCAACTGTGAGCCTTTAGTTACAAAATAATTGCTGCTACTCTTTGTAAGCACCAAGTTGAAATACTAAATAGTAGTTTTGCATTTCCATTTTTCATTCACCGTGAGGCTCGGTGTCATAGTATTTGAATACATGTTCTACAACAGTGCTACAGGTGTCATTTGTGGGGGTTTTTTTGTTTGTTTTGTTTTTTTTGTAGGGACTTAGTGTTTAAAAGAATTTGTAGTGATTTGGTCTTTAAAAGACAGTTGGGGAGACTTGTCAGCTGTTTACTGTGGAGGTGAAAGAGAAAGGAGAATGGCCTGTCAGCTCCTGAGTTTCACTTGGCTGCACATGGTGGTAATGCATGGAATGGTGCAGACTTCAGAGTAGCCTGTAGTGTCTTAAGGGCACATCTCTGTAGGAGGAACCAGTGCTTTGAGCCAGAGTGGTGTTAATCCGAGTGCACACTTGTGAATCTTCTTATGGAGCTTTGTGGGGATCCGTTTCTGTACTGTGTCAATAGCTTACCACTCATCTTCCCTATGGATGAGGGAAAGAAGCTTTCATAACTGAAGGGCAAAGATCCCTCATCTAAAGAGACCTCGTGTGTTTATGTTGAGACCAAAATATTGAATGTCTGCTTTCACAGTTTTTCATTATGTTTTTGTTTAACTGTACACACAGGCTTCAATTGAAGAGCAATTTTTGGCTTGTGGATTGCTCCCTATTACCAAGAAAGGCTAAAACATTTGTTCTAACAGCATGTCAGATTCAATTACAAGTGGTCTGTTTTTCTTGTTTAAGTGTTCTTTTCTAAGAACAAAGCAGTATCATTACCTCATTTCATCTTGTTTTAAAAGCAACCAGTATGTGACTCGCAGCTGAACAAAATACTTGTGCAATCCTATATGGATTCCTGGAAAGAGTAATTTGCAAGTTGTTCTGATTATTTGCCTTGTTGTGGAAGGGTTCATAGGTAGTAGCACAATTACCGAAGTCCTTAAATATAAGCAGCCTTATCAAGGGTGTCTTCATATGTGTGCCAGGAGTTTGAGCACTGATTCACAACTGTTAGACCACTTTATCATCTATAAAACTTCTTCCCTATGTCAAAAGGCTTGCTTTAACAACACAAGAAGTTTAATCATAGTTTGTTTTTCCCCATTCTACATTCAGTTATTAACCAAGAAGCTGCTTTTTTTTTGTAAAGATATTTCGGAAGAGAAGTGTGGTGATGGGAGCCTGCAGACTGTGGTGGTGGCTTCTATAGCTGACAGTGCAAGCAGCTACATTCTACATCCTCAGGCATCTCTCACCATATCGAAAAAAACAACTACCAGGTAGGTCAGGGCTTAAAGGGATGAACAATCACTTTGAACCTCTGTTACCACTGCCTTTTCTTCTTGCAGTTTGTTTTTGCAATGGTTATCACAAAATTACCATGGAAAAGAGGTTATGAACCCACAGTGTACTGAATGTGTGGAGGACTTGAATGTAGAAACCAGTGGGGTTTTGAAATACTTTTATTCACTGTAAATTATTTTAACAATTAAGTAGACTATGAAAATGAACCACAGGTTTTTAAGGCATGTTGATACAATATGCATAGTTTGATCATATGCTCTAGGGTTATGTATAATACATTGATTTGATCTTACCTGTAGTTTAGACTGGGCTGTTGCTTTTCTGAATGTCTGTATAGATTTCTATTATTCTTTTTTTTCAGGGTAGTGGAAGATTCTTTTCCCATCCCTCTTCAGCCATTGCCACTAAATACGCCTGCTTGGGCGCGCCGTCTCAGGAACTGTGAGGTGGGCCACAAAGAATTCTGACATCATGTTTTATCATCTAGCTCTGAGATAGTGTTCCAATTCCTTGAAAGGAATAATTCATAGCTGTAGAAGTGTTCAAGCTTCCTGGTATATAGCACTGGTACTGCTAGCACAGTTAAACACATAAATGCTGTGAAATCCCTTTCTATTTTGAGAATTTTAGAATATCTGACCATCAACAGCTCCTGAAGTAAAAGAAGTGCTGCTGAAAACCTGATACCTTGTAGTGCTGGGAAGAGTCATTGTGTGCCATATTAGAGTTTGCTGTTGACAGTGCAAACTGTACTGATTTCTGCAACTGTTCATGTGGTTTGTGTTATCACATAGAAATCAAAATCCATGTGATTGGCGAATGTCAAGTCTGAGACTTAACCTAATATCAATATTACTAAGGGTTCCTGTTTTAGATATTCTTGCTGTTTTGTTTTTTTTGTCCCACCAAGTTAGGTTACTTGTGCTTGTTTTCCCTTCTGTTAAAAAATGCTCTGCCTTTATGTTCTGTGATGGCTTTTGACCTAAACAGAATTCTTCCTTATTTGCATATTGTTAGATGTTTGCAGAACTATCCTGATGACTAGGATGCTATCAGCAGCTAGAATGCATCATAAGTCCCTTAACAGGAAGGGAGGGGAGATGAAAAGTTTCTTGAGAGATCAACTATCCCTTCCTGCTGCCAGACTCTTCCTGATAGGTGTTTATTTTACTTTCTCTTAGTACTTTTTAAAAGGAAAGCTCATACTCTGTAGCTGCCTAATCTCTTTAGATATCTCTACCACTTTTTTTTTTTTCCTATTGGCTTGGCCACTGATAACTAGAAGTTGCAGTTTGAGGGACCTAGAAATTTAATTTCTTTCTGTATCTGCTTAGAAACAATTTTTAAATTAAATATACTCATCTATTCCTTTTGTGTTATGCCATTTATTTAATACAAGCAGTACTGTCCGCATACATGTTAAGAAGTCAGAAAATTAATAGCATTAATTCTTCCATGGTGGAGATACCATTTTTATAGAATCAGTCACTTAATTCAGTTGGCCAGTTAGTTCATAAAGTTCACTGTGTTTTTAGCACTATGTGGTACATTCTTTCCTGTCTTAAAATCCACATGGCTTATCTGAATCATTTATTATTGGTGTCATATCATCGGACGACTTATGATCTGCTTTGTCTCTCTATTACAAGAAATTTCACCTGCTGTGTTTAAAATTCACAGCGGCATTTATAGAAAAGTTCTTATTTTCAAAGAAAAGGAAATAGGAATAATATCTATTTGAGTATGTTCTGAGGACACAAACATCTCCCTCTGCTGTTCAGCAGAACTGTTGCCTGCATGCATTAATCCTCCCTGACCCACCAGAGAGTGCTGGGATGTATTGTGCCTTTTTTTGGGCACAGACTAGAGACCCTGGGATTTTGAGGTGTCATTAATCTTTCCGGTGTCAAAATGTTTTGTTGCTAGTAACAGAATTGAAGGGTCCTACTGAAATTTGGATATCCAGTTTGGAGAGATGCTGATAAATATGCTCATAACTCTTTCAGTTGTCTGCCAGAATTGAAACAAGCTTAAAACAGTGCTGCAGTCTCTGTGACTTGCACAAGATGTCAGCAGGCGAAGCCTGGCGCTCCAAAGGCCAGTGACTCCTTTGGCAGTTGGTACTGTGGGCAAACACAGAGCAGTTAAAGCTGACTGCCTTGAAATGTTCAGCTTACACTTGCTGTGTCTGGAGTGCAAAGTGCCTCTGGTACCTTGCTGCTGTGAGTTTCCTCAAGGAAAACTGCAGTCTTGGTATGTGTAATTTAGGGTAAGCTTTTATGTACTTTGCTGAGGCAAGGCCAGGGGAGAAAGAAGAAATCGCTCATTTTTTTTGCTTGAACTTTGGAGTTAAAGGGCTGAAGAATATGTTATTACTTCAAGCTAAGTACATTGTTACAGAGTTAATTTAAAAACAGTTCCTTTCAGTAACTTATATTTCATTTTCAGTGGTCTGATCAGAATGCATTTCCTGCATGTATCAGCCTACTGAAATAAAATGTAATTGAAAACTGCATTAATTAACATTATTAATTAACATTAATACAAAATTAATTTATTTGTCTGAAGAAGGTAGTCTTATTTGTCCATTTTTTTCCTACTTGTGAAGCCTGTAGAAAGCAGGGATCTTATGTGCTGTCTGGTTTTCTTCTTGTCCTCCTCCTCCCTTTCCACCACTTCAGGGAAAATGATCTAACTTGTGCAAAAGTAAAGCCAGAATAGGAGAGAGTGCCTTAACTGGTTTTGCTACTTTTCTGGCACAACAGTTTTGTCAGTCTTCTCATCTCTCTAGCATAAGGCAATGGTATAAGGTATGGGGAAAAAACTCAGCTGGTTTTGCAGTATTTATTAGGTGCAGTGGTGCTGTAATCCCTCTTCTGAAAGGCAGCATCCCAGACTTCTGGAAAGAAAGTAGTTCTGGTATTTCTCAGGCTACTTTGCTTCTCTTGAATTTTCCAGATCAAGTTTTGTTCAGAACTATTATTTATAACTTCTAGCTAAACAATTGCCAATGTCTCTTGCTCTCCACAGCTGTGTGAGTGGGGCCTGTGCAGACCTGGTTAGCTGCTGCAGTGGTGCCTGCAGAGCACACCCAGTGCACACACAGCCCTCCCATGTCTGGCCTTGCACCAGCAGCAGCACTGTGCTGGCCCAGTTCATTCTCAAGATCATCATTGGTTCATTGTTGACTTTAGGTCTTGCTAACCACAGACAATTCTGTTTTTCTTAGATGAGTCTGAGGCAGATTTTAAGCAGTTGTTGCTAAAGTATCTGTGTGATAATCTTGGAGAGACACTGTTGCTCTTTTGTTGTCAGTATTATTTAAACATCTGGCTGTTCTGTCACTGAAGGTGGCAAAACAAATCTATCAGACCTTAGTACTCATTCACCATGTGTTTGTCCCACAGATACACTTTAAGACTGAGCTGGCAAACTACTCTGGCTGTTACAGCTGGTTGGCCAGCCTGACCCTGAGCTGCATATGAACAGAAGCAAGCGTAGCATTCTGAGTTTGGATGAAAAGTTCTTCTCTGTCCAGTAAATTTGTTGCTTGCTGGCTGGCCTTTGCAGACCAGCACTGAACCAACTGTGGTGGAACTGAGCAGCTGGATAACTACTTTGAGTCAAGTTAGATGCAGTTTTTGTGGAGTTGCCCAGACATTAGCCGAGTTCATTGAAACCATCATCAGTTTGCACATGGCAAATCTGGTATAGTATGTTTCTGTGTAATGCTGAGAATCGAGAGTACCTCGAAGGTTGGGAGGGATGCTGTGTGAGACATTCAGTTCAAAGTTAGTGCACTAAGTAGGTGAGACAGTTACTGGTGGTATGGGCAGGTGCATTCTACTCCAGCTCAGGGCAGAGTGTGTGTTGCAGTAGATGCAGAGACAATTATTAGTGATTCAGAGATTCTCTATGGCCGTCAAGTGAAAAACTTCATCTAATACTAATTTGTCTGGTCAGTGGCTGCAGCTGAAGTGTGTGTTGGGGGTAAACCACAGGAGTGAAGGTGTCCTCTGGAAATCAGAGTTGGCAGTGACTGTAACCATTTCAGGGGGTTTTGGTGTTCTTAGGGTCTTGGATGGCTGACAAACTCCTGACCTCAGTGGGGACTGCTCTTCTCTTAGATCCTATGATAAATCTCTTCATGAGGATACTACTGTGGGGACAAAAAACATGGAATGCCAAAAATCTGGGCCTATGTTCTCACCTGCCAGAGCCCCTGACTGCTTTTGTTTTCTTGTGTAATGTTCAGCAGTCAGAGGGGTGAATAATCCTATTATTTCCCGTCCTTTCCATGCAGAGAATTGGGGACTCGTACCGCGGCTATTGTGCGAGCGAGGCAGAGTTAGAGAGCGTTCTCACGCTACACAAGCAGCAAACACAGAGCGTGTGGGGGACACGCCAGTCTCCAAGCCCAGCCAAACCCGCCACACGGTTGATGTGGAAATCTCAGTATGTCCCCTATGATGGGATCCCCTTTGTCAATGCAGGTAACGAACTTTTATTTTAATAACTACTTTCAAAATTTTAACATCAGCTCCCAACTGGCCATAAAGAAGAATCTTTATGTTGTTCCTTAGTTTTGATAAGGTCAAGACAAACATTAAAAAAGGAGCAGCTTGCACGCTGCTGTGAGAGTCTGAAGGAGCTTGTTTCCTTTTTTATGTTTTGCTGTGATTATTTCCTTTTGTCCTTTGGAGATTAGCTAACTACCATTTGATGGAGGTTCTTGTGATGAGGTCTTTAGGTGGAGGTCCCATCTGCTCTATTAGGACATGAAAGTTCATGTAAGGGTAAGAGCTTGTTCGATTATTCTTGCCAAACTTGAAAATCTTTAGAAGAGGTTGTTCCACAGGAGTCAATGAACTATTTAAATTGCAAACATTAAAGTAATAAATAAATAAATTCAAAATGCCAAACAAACAAGCAAGATAAACATCAACAGAACTCAGCAGAGAGACTTTTGCCATTTGGGGTTCTTTTTGAGATGTACATGCAGACTTCACAGCTCGGTAATTACAGATTTAGCTCATGCAGTACATATGTGAAATTACCAAGAGTTTAATTTGGATACAAAATGAACAGGCTTTACTTGCTACATAGAGAAAATGACTGACGGGAATGTAGGTTATGTTTGGGGTTTTTTCTTCTTTTTTTCCCTGAAAGTTACTCAAAAAGGGAAATGTTACCACCAGTTTTAAAGCTTCAGCCATAAATTGTGAGATAAAAGAAAACTAAGAATAAAATCAAAGCAACTTAGCCTTTTTTCCCCCAACATGCGCATGAGACATATTTAGTTTCATCTAGATAATTTGGTATCTTATGGAAACACATTATGTTGCTGTTACAATACTTCAAAAGTTTCTGGGTATATCACTTGTGGCATAGGCAGCTCCTTGTCTGCATACTTGAGTACACAAACTATAAATAGAACATAACTAAACGTGATGTGGAAGAAATTTGGAAGATGTTCCTTTCTTGACCACTCTAATGCTTGGCTTGTCAATCCCTTTTGTTAGAGGTCTGACTGGAAGAAGTCACTTAATTTGAGTTTAGAGCAAAGCAGTATTTGTTTGAGCCTGTCTGGTTTTGTGTTTGTGTGCTGTGCTGAATCTGTGTTATTTAGCAGTTAAGATTTCTTAACTGCAGGGCTGAGCTTCTATGGGACAGCATGGTCTGAAGTGTTGATTTAAGCTAAGAGGCTGGAAATGGCTGCTAACCTTGTCTCGTGGTTTGACCCTAGCTGGAAATCACCACAGAGCTGTTCACTCATTCCCCCAGTGGGATGGGGAGAGAATTGGAAAGGTAAAGGTGAGAAAACTCATGGGTAGAGATAGGGACTGTTTAAAAGGTGAAGGAAAATCCACACACACAAGCAAAGCAAAGCAAGGAATTAATTCACAGCTTCCCATCCCCAGGACAGCAGGACGCCATCAGTTGTAATGGTTACTTGGCAAGACAAACACTCTAACTTTTAATGTCCCCCTGTTTCCTCCTGCTTCCCACAGCTCTATATGCCACACATGATGCCATATGACATGGAATATGACTTTGGTCATTTTGGGTCAGCTGTCCCAGCTGTGTCCCATCCCAGTTTCTTGTGTCCCTCAGCTTCCTCATTGGTGGGGTGGGGTGAGAGGCAGAAAAGACCTTGATTCTGTGTAAGCCCTGCTCTGCAGTAACTAAACATCCCTGTGTTATCAGCACTGTTTCCAGCACAAATCCAAAACACAGCCTCACACTGACTGCTGTGAAGAAAGTTAACTCTATCCCAGCCAAAACCATCACACCTTTGATTTCAGCTGGGGATTTTCTCCATTGTTTCGGGGGTTCTGCTTTTTATGTTTATTACCAGTATTGTTCTCCTTTGGTAGCTTGCAAGACTTCTCATCTTCTAAAGTATTGGTGCCCCCCAGGGCAAGGTCCAATATTTTGCCTTCACATATGTTGAGGAGTGCTGTGAGGTGTAATAAGTTTGAGAAATGGTTTAAAGTGCTCTGTGTTCTTACGTGCTGGGAGAGAATCATTTGCATTGTATTTGCTTGCTATACCTGAGGGTTCTGCCTTCTAAGGAGTCTGATGGCAAACAGAAATGACTGCTTCAGAACTCTCATCTCTTCTCTAGTTAGTATTTTACTGTAATGAATTTAGTGATTGCTTGAACAGAGTGCATTACTTTCTGTTTCCAGGAAGCAGAGCCATTGTAATGGAGTGCCAATATGGGCCAAGGAGGAAAGGATTTCAGCCCAAAAAAGCTGGTGAGCAGGAAAGCACCTCTGGCCAGCTGTACAAAGCCACTTGTCCAGCAAGGTAAGAATTATCTATAAAGCTGTAAGAGTGACTGAACATCCTAAGAAAGCATTCTTCCTGTGAACCATGACACTGGTTTGGGGTGGTAGCTGATACTCACTGTAGCTCTTAGCTTTATGTCCTTGATAACTTGAGGTTGATAATCATTTAGAGGTAAGGAGGAAATGCTGTCCTGTTTGATTGAATAAGGCTCAAATTTGATAGGTTCCCTGAATGGAAAGTAGTAGTACATCACTCTAGGAAATACAAGTGGGATTCATTATCTAACCTGAGCATTCACAAGTTACTGTGGTGTCCTTTAGTAACTATTTCTGCTTCTAAAACTTTGTCATGTTATTTGTTGTTTCTTCTTCAGGCTTTTAATTGCACTGATATCAGTTAATTATCCTAGTTTAGCACATGTCCTGTGTGCTGAAGGAGTTCTTCCTGTTCACTGGGGATTTTCTCTTTCTTCAACACTAATGATTTTTTCCCTCACCCTTAAGCATTCTCCTGGATACTTGTTCAGTTTTTACTGAGCTAAGAGTCTGTTTGATGATGGTTGCAGCTAGGTCTGTATGTGCTCAATTCTGCATATTGGGTGAACTGCAGCCTGTTCACAATTGGTGTTGTGCTTTTACTGTACTGAGGGATGAGGGCTTTTGCTGAGGAGTAAAATCACTCTGGCTGCGTGGCTTCCAGACCAGAACAGAAGTGTGTCTGTCTGCATCCATATCTATTAATGTATCCCTAAGAATGTTACAGTTCTTTTAGAGACTCCTCACACCTAACATCACTCTGCTTGAACTTTTTCTATATTAATATATGATATAAAGTAAGTGGGATTTTTGCCTTTCCCTTCCCAAGGACAAAGTATACTGATGGAGCATTTTTTTTATTCCTCCTTGGAAGGATCTATATTAAAAAGGTTCAAAAGTTTCCAGAATACAGGGTTCCTACTGACCCTAAAATTGACAAGAAAATCATAAGAATGGAGCAGGAGAAAGCATTCAACATGCTAAAGAAGAACTTGATAGATGCTGGTGGTGTTCTCAGGTGAAACTTTCACTTTTTTCTTTATTTTCACAAATGGAGTGGAAAATAGCAGTATTTTACTTGGTCTTTTGGGTTTTGGGGGTTTTTTTGGTTGGTTGGTTTTTTTTACTTAGTTACGTATTAGTAGTAAAAAAATCCACAATGTCAGTAAGACTTCTGTGGCACTGAGGTATTCATTTGGTAAATGTGTTAAACACTAAGCTATGGAACTTCAGCAGGTGTTTCCATGCAGGGTATTGATAGAAGTAGTTGTATTGTTTTGAGTTTGATCTAGTTCATTTTGCATTGAAAGGTGTGAGTGGGCCCTGAGTTCCGAAAGACACCTTCTTGTTCAGGGGCTGTAAAAACTTGTCACACTGACTAGGTTGTTGGTAGTTGTCAGACTGTTCCCCCGAGACACTAATTTTTTGCCTTTGTTTGAGAATTGTGTGTATAAACTCTCTCCTTCTTGGTAGGTGGTATGTACAGTTACCTACTCAGCAAGCCCATCAATATCATGAAATGGAAACTTCCTGCCTCCCTCCTTCACCATCCCATCTTTCTATGTCTTCTCCCGAGGAGGAGGAGGAAGTCATTAGAGATGAGAACAGTACTCTGCCTTCTCGACTTCATCCTCAAGTGGCAGACAAGATCCGAGAACTGGTGTCTCAGGGAATAGAGCAGGTCTATGCAGTGAGGAAGCAACTAAGGTACAGAACTGTCTGCAGTGTTCTCAGTCTATAGTGCTATATCTACTTTTGTATTTGATTAATTTGGTTTGCAGCTAAAGGGCAGTGCTGGTGCATTACTGAATCTAATTCCCAAGTGTCATGAGTCTGTTTTTCCCAGCCTTTGATACCTTTTCATATCATTGTAGATAGCCACTAAGAGCTGCTGTACTCTAAAGCTACCTGAATAAATGGGGGGTTTAAATTCCAAACTCTGTAGCAGATGCACAAGGACCTGGCTCAGAAGATCATCTAGCTTGCTTTTGTCTTGTCATTGAAACAAGGGGAGGGAGACTGTAGCAGTGTCTCTTAACAGCGGGGAAATAGCAGAATATATTTAAGTATGGTAATAAATGTCCTTTAACATATGACAGAAAGTATGTGGAAAGAGAATTGTTCACACCTGATGAAGTGCCAGAAAGACATAACCTGTCCTTCTTCCCCACTGTGAATGACATCAAGAACCACATTCATGAAGTGCAGAAGTCCCTAAGGAACGGAGAGATGGTGTATAATTCAGAAAGTATCCCAGCAACAGTATGTTGGCCTTTGTGTATCTTTTTGATTTTTGGAGTTAAATACAGGAAATCTTAATTTTTACCACTTAGCTGTATTTCATCCAAAATTCTCTGTGACATTTATTTCCAGCAGCAATATTTTCAGTGGAATCTCTGGCTGAGCAAGATTGGATTAAATGTGAATAAAACCTTCTGACCTTAATCAGTATTTATCTTGTCAGCATTAGATTGCTGTTAGTTGGCTGACAAATTACACAGTATTAGCACATCTTGATGACTGCATGAACTGGAAGCCATTGGTGTAGAAAAATTGACATGTGGCATAAAATTTTATTCATGGCTTTGTCACTGTCTTTGTTTCAAAGAAGTTACTACTACTTTTCAGTAGCTGACAAAATGGGGATGAAGTGTGTCTCAGGTGCAATCTAAATTAGGACTAAATAAACATTTTGAATGTGTAAATAGTAATAAATGCACTTTATAGTAAGTGCAGTGAGCTTAGAGTTGAATCTTCCAAATGATCAGTAACTCTTAAATCTTGTTCCTTAATTTTCTTCCATGTATTGAGTAATAAAGGGTACACAGTGATCCTAGTTTTCCCAGTTATGAGACTAACTGCTAAGAAATGGCTGATTTAAAATCAGCTTTGACAAAGAGTACTGTTAAATCATGCTGTGTCATCAGTCTTTTCCCTCTCCCTGCACTAGTGTAGCCCAGGTGAGTGAGTGTGCTTGTTAGTTAGACAAATGATTTGGATATTTTCTATTTTAAAGTCATTAAATTGTCATGAGCAGATAAAACAGATAACCTTCCTGATATGCAGTGCATGTTTAAAAATCTTTTACAGTACTTTTTTTTTGTGAACCAGGAGGTCTTAAAATACATAATTATAAAAAAGTAAGAAACTGTTGTTTTGACACTGTTTTCTTATCAGTCCTGTATTGAGCCTGTGTTCCTGTAGACAAGCTTGCACCCTTTCTGAGAACTGAGTTCTTTTTCCTTTCAGCTGCAATGGACCACGGACAGTGGGAATGTCCTCACAGAAACAGTGACTGTTGCGTTTGCCTCACCACCTTCAGATGGTAGGACTGCATGTATAACCTGGCTGTCTCCAAATGTGTTTTCTTAGCTATGTCACAGAAGGTCAGTTTCCTTCCAGGGAGGTTGCTGTCATGTCCTGTCACTCAGGTGAACTTAAGAAGGATTATTTTGCTATAACTAATTTGTTTTACTTTTTTTTTTTCTATTTGACTGCATGTGTGGAAAAAATATGTGTAGTCACACGCAGTCTGTTGTTGGCAGAAGTATTAAAATTATAAATTCGGCTTTTATTTAGCATCTTCAAGCAAACAAAATTTTTAATGGATGGTTGTCTGGAAAAAACATTTTACCTTGGATGAAGGTGCTGATAATACCTATTTAGAGAGAATTAAGTTACTACTGAACTGATATGTCTGTCAGGGGACACAGTACTCGGGATCCAGCAGGATACTTGAGTTTCCAGATGGTTTCTGCTTCACATATGTTTAAACATCTTGCTGAAAGGGACTTCACTGCACATTGAGACTCCTGCTCCTCAGAAGTCATTGTCCTGATGAGTTCCAGTGCTAGGATCAGGCACTGAACAACAAGCGTTGTATTTCTGGTTTTGGAATTGAGAGCAGTCTTTTCCATTTTTCCTTGATGCTTAGAACAGAAATAGAAACACGGATGTTAAATGGCAGCAGGGCTGAGAGATTTGTTTCTTCGGTTCTTTGTGAGGTAACTTCTTTATTGATGTGGCACCCAAGTATCATCTCTTCCCAGTGATTGTTGAGCCACAAAGTGTTAAACTTCTTCCCAGTCTGTTGCAAAACTAGAGTGTAGATGTGGTAGATTTCTATATCTATATAACCTTACTTTTATGCATTCTTGGTTGAAGAACTGGTTTTTTTCAAGATGTTATGCTGTTTTTCCTTTGTTGAAAGTGGTTTCCTGCTACTATTACTTCAACTTTGAAACATGTACTAAGAAAAAATACAGGTGTTTGTAACTAGATCTACTTGCTGCCCACATAGTTAGAATTAGACATAGGCTAAGATGTTCTGTTGGATTATGGTGGCTGGTAACAAATTTAAAATTAGACTATTCTGCCCTCCCCACCTTTGTTTTAAGAATATTTTGTCTAGAGTGACACCCAAAGAACTTTTCCTCATGTTTGTAGATGCTTTCCCCATCGTCTGTGTAATAGGTTTGATGTGAAACCCATCAGAACTCTCCCTGGCTTTTAGCAGGGATATGATTGAAGGGAGGTGGAAGAGCCTAATTGTTTGCACACATTCAGATCATGCTGCAGACTTTGCAGATGTTTTTAATCTCAGTAGCAGAGCCAGCTGGTTTCCCCATTTAACTGAAACATGGTGGTAGGTACATTTTGTTCTAGACAGCTGATAGAGCAGTCTACAGGGATCAAAGGGACACTGCCACAGTTTTCATGGTCAGGATTTACTTGTGTCAACAGTTATCCTGTGGTTCTTGCCTGAAGAAGTCCTGATGTGTTTGTGTCCCTTTCCCCTTAGGTCAGGGAGTAACGTGGGCCGATTTCTTATTTGTTGAAACCCCAGAGGTTTGGCTCACTGCATGAGTTCTCCTCAACGACTTGGTGAACCTGATTTATGTGAAGCAGTTCCATGTACACCAGTGCATTTACTGTTAAAAAAAGGCAAAGGTTGGGCTCTGTTTCATTTGGGATTTTTAAACTTATTTTGACTGTTGCTGCAATGGATTAATTTGAACTGAAAAGCATTGTGTATGCTTGGTGCTTTTAGGGAAGAATTCCAGTGTTTACAACTTTGAGAGAACAAGAGGTTAATTTTTAGACTCAGCTTGAACACTGTCCCTCTTTTTTAAGCAAGTCTTGTTTTTTAGGAAAAAAAGAAATTTGCAATATGAACAGACTTACTGTGCTTAAGCTTGCATGCCTATTTTAATATTGCCATTACTGTGTTTTTATGGAGAGACACTGGATAGTTGTGCCATCAACAGCTGTGGTAGAGCTCAGCAGGAATGACTTTTATATGAACTGAGTGCTGGAGAACAGTCAGAATGAGACCAATTTTTGCTTTCTTTGTTTTACTCAGATAGTTAAGACAAAGTAGCCTATCAAATGTGTAAACATCCACCCACTGAATTTTACAGGAAGCAAAAGTATGGGATTTGTTTAGTTTTCTGCACATGTGAACCAGCTTAGTGAATATAAGCAAAAACTCTAATTGCAGCATGTCTCATCTCCCCTTATATGTGTGGGTATGTGTTTGTACATATCTCAACATGTTTATAATTGTATTTCATAAAAGAAGCCTGACTTCCTAAAAATGAGCTTTCATTAATGTTTGTGAAGTGGTAGCAAGGGAAAACAGCATTGACTTTTCAGACTACTCTTTGTACACATATTTTTTTTAAATTTCAACTTGTGCCAAATGGAGACAACTGTACATTTAAGAAATCAGGCAGTAACAGAACTTGTTTGTGCAGAACTCCTTATCTCCATGTGATACAACTTTATGTGTAGCGAGTAGAGGAGGAGTTGAACTATTACCTTTTTTCCCAGGGGTGTTGCTGTAGAATACAACCAAGGGAGAGAACTACTATCTCTTCCTGCCTGTGAGCATTCACACATGCATATGGGATCTCTGCATAATATTCAAAAGAGTCTAAATATTTGAAGTACTTGTGTTCAAGAAGATTTATAGATTTGTATGTATCTTCCGGTCAGTTACAATAGTTAAGTCTGCAGATTTTTCTATATGTTGCAGTCTGCTTCAACTCAGATTGCTGGAAACTTTTCTAGTGATTTTCTGATAGAAAATGTTTTGCAAATGACCATTCTCAATTTTTTTGCATTCACCAGACTAATCTGCATTCACAGGGCAAGTTCTTCTTTTACCTCCGTAACAGTGGAAATGATAAATAAGAAGCTGAGCACTGTCTGCCTGTGTCTGCATAAAGCTTAACCAAAATGCTCTGGGTGGCTCAAACAGGAAATGGAATGAGAAGCTTTCTTGCAGAAATTGTTATAAGCAAATCTCAGTTTTCGCAAAACTTCAGGAAGTGAAGTCCATCATTCTTGCATTTAGTAAGAATTTTGAGGATATGATATAATCTGTAGGCTGAAAGACCTCCAGATAAATGGACTTTGGATGATATTGCATAGAAGTTATGCTAATTTCACAAAGATAGGAAGGGAGTGGTGAGACATAGAAAATTTCCTGTGTAGGTTTTCATTTTGAAAGACAACCCTTTCTTTTGATACCTGTGTGTTTTTAAGCCTTCACTGAGGTATAGATATTGTCAAATTATTTGCTGCTTTGCTAGAAATGTTGCAGCTTTTACATTATAACTACAAATTCAAAGCATAGTGTAGGGTGCAATTACTTTGCTTTCAGGAACAGATTTATTGGTGCCTCTGGTTTTTGCTCTGTATAGATAAATACAAACTTCCTGCAGTACTGTCTTTTTGTCATACCCAGTCTTCCTTCTTTAGCATCCAAGTTCTGCAAAGAGAACAGCATATATGTGTGTGTATATGTCTTCTGTATATCTGTGTTGAGATTGAAGGGAGTTGGTTTGGTTCACAGGAGAGGCTTTTATTAAACAGGAAGAAGAGATCTGTCATAACTGTCTGCTTCCTCACTTTGGCACCATAGGGAGCTCAGGAGTGGAGTCAGTCATCACCAAAGCAGAATCCAACCAGAGTGGGGAGTCCTTGATACCAGAAACAGCTCAGCTGTTGTCTTCACTCTCTTCACTTCAGCCCAAGATATTTGCACAACTTCAGGTACAGTCAAGTCATTTACAGAACATCAAACGTGCTGTGCTGGAAGTGCTGAAGGCGAGCTGAGAACAGCAGGTTCCCTCTCAGCTGATCCCAGATGTAGCTGCGTAACACGGACTTTGAAGTAGCTGTCAGCTCTTACTCTGGTTGCTCTTGCACATCACATTTAGCTTACAGCTGTGGTGCAGGAGATCCCACTACCATCTTTTGACACTTTGAAGTTAGGGTCTCTTGTGAAGGCAAAACCCAAGAGGATAAAAGTAGTGGGTTTCTACCTCAAACCAAGTACCTATTCATTTTCCACATGGTTCAGTCATTTCATAATGAAAATGCTGCAAAACAGCAGGGAGATAAGACAGTCTTGTTTATTCCTTTTAAATCCTTCACCAGCCTCTTAAGAAAAGATCTTAAAATCCTGAAACTGCTTCTAGCTCAGAGCTGTAAACTTGCAGGTTGAAAGGCTGAAGAGGGAGGCATAAGAATGTCATGCTCAAAGAGCTTCTTCTAAAGCTCATTTCTCTTCAAAGCTGGCTCTCTTATCCCTCTTCCATAACTACTTTGAAAATCTGCCTTCATATTTCCTGAACCCCAATGAAATGCATGATCTTTTCCCTAGAAATACAGTCTGTAGTAAGATTCTGTTCTACTTGCTGTTTCCTCTCTTTCTGAGGACAGCCTGGCTCCACCTCACCAAATTTTATTTAAAGCAGTATGCTTAGCTTGTAGTACCCACCTCTTGTGAGAATGGGCAGTACTGGGGAATGATCTGAAACTGAGTATCAATCCAAAATTAGAGCTTTATGGTCATAAGTATATGGTCTTCTAAATGCTGCTGGATTCCATTGTCCTAATTGTTTTCAAGTACATTTTGAGCCTAGAGTTGCTGGGATTGAGTGTTCAGAAGAGTTAATGAGTAGGAAGTCAGAAGCTATCTAGACAATACATGCTGTTAAATGCAAACTCCTTCTGCTGTAAATACTGCCATGTTGGTACTTCTGCCTTCTCCTTCACAGGGATTACAGCTGCAGTCAACATTTACCTCGACAAACGGATCAACAGCCCTGCTAGCTGTAAATAACCATTCCCCTCCCAGCCCTGCAAGTCTCCTGGATTCCCTGGGGAGTGCAGTAAGCAGCCATTCTCTAGCACTGAGTCAGGGACACAGTCTGCAAGCAGATGCTGGCCTAACACAGGACTGTGCTGCTGTGCCTGCTTTTGGGACTCTGCCTGGCTCTGATCAGAGTCTGGTTGCCATGGGCCAGCTGGTACCAGCTGAAGGGGTGGATCACTCCAGCAGCCTGAAAGGAGGAGTGCATCAGATTCTCTTGGGAGATGTGCAGACTATTCCAGTACGGATTGTGGACAACCAGCCAGCACTTAGTAAGTTGCAGTTTTCTCAGTAATATGTGAATATAGAAAATACAGTGGATTTTGTTCTGTGTGTCTTGAAGAAAGGAGACAAATGCGTTGATAATGGGGAACTCCAAGACATACTTGTTTCAGACAATTCTAATTAGTTTTTTTTATTTTTCCATGGAAAAGAGGAAAGACATTTTGTGTGAAAGTGATTTTATATCACCAGATATTTTATTTTTTTATAAATTGGTTTAAGTATTGTTATTCCAGGGGAGCTTTACTGCAGTAAGTTCATGTCAACTTGCAATGTTTTAGAGCACAGTAGGTGACATAACTGACTGTGAAGCTAAAAAGCAGTAAACTTCATATGTGCCTTAAATATTAGCTTGAGTTCTTGAAATATTTTTCTTTTAAATGCACAGTTATTGGTGCTGAAGCATTGTCAATGGAGTTTGAACTTCAATGTTTGATTTTTGTTTTGTTTTTAAGCTGAAGAAAATATAGAGGGTGTTGTTACCTGTGTGAGCCAAGTTAAACAAGAACCAAGAGAAAAAGCATTGTCTATGGAAACAGATAAAATCAGAGACTGCCACTGTTCCTCACCATAGTTCTTTGCCTTCACCTGTGAAGCCTGGAAAGATTTTTCAAATTGGAGAACTGAAAATGTCTTGGAAGGAAAGGCAGGTGCTCTCAAAGTACTGCCATTCTTTTTTTATTGTATTGTGACATTCAGACTAAGCATATTTTAGTGTACTTCTGACAGAAAGCTGTTTTGTTTTGACTGATGTGGCTCACTGCCATCTCCAGGTCATTCAGTTGCCCCGTGTAAAACCACTTCTCTCTTCTGTTTCAAGTTTTGAGTAATTTGGATTCTATCCAAATGGCCCATTTTGTTCATTGTTTCTGAAGGTCTTCCACAATTTAATTCCTTGGCTTTAGAATGTGGATCACAATGC
The DNA here is from genome assembly GCA_013398275.1 of Promerops cafer. Lineage (NCBI taxonomy): Eukaryota > Metazoa > Chordata > Aves > Passeriformes > Nectariniidae > Promerops > Promerops cafer. The sequence goes on from VZSE01006401.1 coordinate 1,273,785, forward strand.
TGGGTTCACATTTTCTGCTTGAGACCCTTGACTCTTATTGTACTACAGAGACCATAGAATCTGTCAGCTCCAAGATCACAGAATCCAGCAGCAAAGTGTATCAGTATGGCAATGATTTTGTGACAAAAGGAAAGTCCAGGATGCTAAACTTCAAAGTGATAAAGGACATGGATGCTTAGGAAAATACAACTTTGACCTGATCATAATGTTAATGGTGTGAAGATCAAGGAGAGGAGCAAGGTGAGGTTTCCAGGTGAATGAAAGGCTGTATGATAAAGAAAAGTGTGTGAATTGTAACAGTGAATGTTTTTGACTTGACATCTTTGAACTTAAGTTCTGGCTTTATAATGTGGTTCATTGATGCATGCAGCCTTCCTTTGCAGCGCTACTGTAATTGCAGTTGGTCATCACAACTAAATGCAGGAGTCTTTCTCCTGGAAAATGACTGATGCAGCCATTTCAGCTTAGCTACCTCTTGCTCTGTGCACTTAAAGCTATCAAACAAATGTGATTTAACCCGGTGTTGTTTGGTATGTAGGGCTTGTGGATACATTCCTAACAAAGAGAAGCCCAAGAAAACAAAGGAAGTAATCAAAGCAATATATTCCAGTATGCTGGCACCAGAATATTCAGAAAATAATCTCATCTTTTTCAAAAGTGACATATTCTAAGACTTATGTGGTCCATACAATTAAAATAATTACCAGGAATCTTTAGAAAATTGAATGTGATAAAAATAAAGGTTTAGTAATATTTGAGTTAAAGCCATAGTAAGTAACAAGCACTGAGCTGTGTAATGTGTGACAGACGTTTCCTTTAAGAAAAAAAATCGCACCTAACTTAGAATCAATTTAAAGCTGTAAATGAAATGAAACTGATGCTGACATAGATATCAAGTTAAGCAATTGCATTGTTTGCTTCAGATGTTGAATTCCTAGAGCAACATTCAGAGTAGTTTCTATACAGCAAGAGGAGCCTTTCTGTTATTAGGTCCTACTAAGTAGTTCAGAGCTTTATCATAAAACAGGGGTTTTTTCTGCACGCTGTGGAAGAATTCAATGTGAGGACTTTTCTCTTTTTCAGACTTGAAAACATACAAACAAAGAACCACAGGAAAACTATTAGTTCATTTATGTAGAGAAGAAAGTGTTGTGAATATTATATGAACTAAAATATTAACATTTTAAAATTGTTACTTTACCTTACATTCAAGCATTCACAAACATCTTCTAAACAGTGGCCATTTAAAGTTATTTTTTCATTTTCTTGTCAGTATTTAAAGCTTTCAAAAGCCTTACATTGAACTTGTGTTCCAAATGCCTTTATGTGCAAAATCTGTTAGGTGCTATATCTTAGTCTTAACATATAATAACTTCTCTGAAGTTAACTAACATACAAATGAAGTTAACTAACTAACAAATACTGTAAACAGTATTTGTTTAAAGCTAATGTTTATGGGTTAGCTCCCATTAGAATTTTCCAACAGGATCATGCTCTTATTAAATAAGAGCCAGTATTTTATCATGCAAGTGCATAAAAAAAACTCCATTTTTTTCAGAGCCTCTAATATTTAGTATCTACACTGACTTGTTTTATGGTATGCTTTATTCATTCCTGGCTAGGAAGAATCCCACAAGATTCACCTGTGGCGTTTATTTATTTGGTTGGGGTTTTTAACTTTGTTTTGTTTGTTGGTTGGTTTTTTGGTAGGTTGTTTTGCTAATTGTCAAAGTATCTCCCAGATGGATGTTCCCTGCTGCAGTGCTCTGGAGCACTCAGCCAGCAGTCCCCTTCTCTTTTCCAGCTCAAAAACTGCATACCAGAATGGGCATGTCCTTCCATGCTGCTGTATTTAATAATTCCATTGTGGCCAGTTTTTCTTAAAGTTTAAACAATTGCATTCCAACCTATATTCTCTTACCCTGTATTGCTTTTTTTGAGAATTTTTCCTCATTGTTGAGAATCCTTCTTTTCAAAAGAATAAATTACAGCTAAAGATTACCAGCAAGAGGTTATTTCAGTTTTAGTTCTCTTCAAAGCAGACAATACATTTGTGATTGGAGTAAAAGCTTAAGGAAAGACAAGTTACCTTTCCATCAGTTATTGCTTAGTTTCCTCATTAACAGTTCTGGGTTTTAACACAGTTCTTTCCACCATGAGCTACAGTCTCATCCTGTGCTGCTCAGTATTTCTGATGGTATTTCTGGTTGACCTAGTGCTCACAGCTGGAGAAAACACTCTTTAATCCATGTTGAATTGCAGGCTCTGGAATGAATTTTGTATTCCATCCTGATTTGCATGGTATTCTGAAAACAATAGAAGAAAAAGTGGGAAGAATTTTAAAGAAGCAATAAAGACTTAGTTGTTTTTAAAAGCTGGGGATTAGACTTGCAATTCTGTTTATTGGAAAATTTATTTTAAATGATTCTTTAGCCAATACTCACATTTTTGTCTTCAGTTTTCTTCATTTTCACAGAATTTCAGTTCTTTGTCTTCCAAATATATATTTCAGTTTAGTACTGTGTTGTTTTTTTAATTTAATGTAATCATTCTTTTTCAAAGTGTGTTTTACATTTGTTTTGTGCATATTGCTAAAGGAGGAGCATGAACTCATCCCCCATGTCCAGTCTCTATATTTGATGTAATGCCTTTGTTGACTAATATCCACCTAAATTTTACAGAGAAGACTGTTATGTGTCTGAAAAAAAAATGAGAAGTAAATGCTGCCACATTGAATGGTTAAAGTTGTTTAAGTAGAGTACTCAAGGCTGATTTTTCAGAGTAATCTATGTAGCTTGATGCAAAGTAGTTAGTTATTACTTTGTGTTTGAATTGTAAATGTTTTGCTGATGTTTACTTTGTTTTCTTGTGGTTGTTGTGTACAAGCACTTACTTTGCAAACCTAGAATTCCTGACCTTCAACAGTACTGTAAATGAACAACTGATTCTCTAGTTATCCTTGTTGTTGGTTGTCTGTTAGAGTGATTGGTTGCTTTACAAGAAGAGATGTGCTTCTGTATGTGCATGCAAAAATAACCTCTTGGTAAAATGTAGAGAAGGTGTAAAAAGGTACACATCTGTGGCTCTCGTTCAAGGCTGGAGGCCTCTTGAATGGAAACCAGTACTGGTAATGAGTGCTTTTTGTGGTACAAAATTATTGCAGTTTCTACAAAATTTAGAGGCACAAATGTCTGTTTATGTATGTGTATATATATTTTTTCTATAGTTACTTGATGTATAATATTACTATTCGAATGTAAACTACGTGTTCTTTTAAAGTAATGGTCTATTTTGTGGCTATGGGGGCTCATGGGGAGAAATGCAACAGCTCTTCCAGGGCAGTGGATTTTAGGGATGATGGAGAACAAGTAGGACAGCTCCAGGGAGACGAGGTAGAAGTAGTTCCTGAAAAGCAAGGATCTTCCTGGAGGGGTGATAGGGACTGTGCCTGGGGGCCTTTGGGGTTGAGAGCCCAAAAGCTCAATGCAGTTCCTGAGTCTATCCATAGTCCTCTCTATACCAGTAGTGGATAGTGTGAGGTCATGGTAGGAATTTAAAGGTATGGAAGAAAAGGGAAGTCTGCCCTGTCCTTAAAAACAGAAAAGCTGCTTGAGTTTTGGTGAGCACCAGAGGCAGATAAATGAATCCCCATAGTCTGAGGTTCCCATTCTTAGCTTCTAATATGAAGAAGAAACTCCTCTTGGAGCTTCAGCCCAGGGCTCTTTTTCTTTACCTGTTGCCAAGGAAAACAAACCTTTTCTTCCTAACTGAATTACCCTGCTGCTTTCCTCATCCCACTGACTGCAGCTCAGTATCTGCCCAAATGTCTCTTTCTTCACACTTACTAAGGTTTCCACAGAAATCCCATGCCCTCAGGCCCTCCAGTTCTTAGTGTTTCACTATTGGACTGTTGAAGGACCTGCTGAGTTCACTGCACAGGTAAACACTGGTGATCTTTGCCCCATCAGTTTTTCTCCCTCCTTCCCCATGATCATAATACATATATTCCTTTAAAATGCATTAAGTTTTTTTACTTGCTTGCTTAGGGATTTATCACCATTACCGGGATGAATGTGAAGGAGCCCCATTTCACAGACTATTTACATTCACAGCAACTGAAAAGATTCCTCCAAGGAGGAAAGGATGGTTTCTGCCAGCTGTTAGGGCTGGCCTCTTTCATACCACTTGAATTCCTGGTTCTGGCTGTGGATAGTAGCTGCCTGTTAAGTAGTCTGTCTGTTGGCAAAAGTGCAATTTTCTCCCTTAAGCCTGTTCAAGCAGATAGGTTCTCAGATGTTTAGGTAGGAAGAATCTGTTCCATTAGGGATAGAAAGTGTGATACAGCTGAGGATGGTGCTGGGAAAAGTTACTGCTCTTTATGGGTCTGTGATGAGATCATCTTTGATCTGCCTTGCCTTTCTGAACAAAGCTTTCATAGGGATAGACTTCAGAGCCTATCCCATCAGTAACAATTATCTTATCCCAACAACAATGCACCTCATTAATGAATGAAACAAGCCTTGTGTAAAACAGGTGGTGTTGATTTTTTAGGTCAGAAGCTATCCAGCTTGTCTATCCAACAACATCAGCTAAGGTATGATTTGGTGGGGAAAGGAGGGGAGAGCAAATAACAGGAGTGTATGTGCATGCATTTTTTTCTCCAATATAAGCTCTTACATCTTAGTATCCCATTCAATTTCTGATGCACATGACAAATGACATGTTTATTTTCTGAAGGGATTTGAAGTGTTTTCTGGAGAGTCTTCAAAGGAGTGATCATAAATAGTACTGCTGTATCATACAAACTACTAGTACATGTTTGTCAACTAGGACCCCATCCTGTTCTTGTACAGAAGGGATCTTAAAAGCATGGAAGGCTTTATGAGGACAAGTACTGAGTGTCCTTGTTCTAAGGAGTCTTCCTTGGCAGGAAAATAGGAGCTGTGAGACTAATTCTCATCAGTAGTCTGTTAGCCTCTGATAGATAGAAGAAACCTTGCAAAAAGCATGTGTATGATAGCCCCTTATGCAAGTTACCTTTGGATGCTTAATAGTTTTAAAATACATACACATACATATATAATGTATGTTCCTCAAAATAAAATGGAGACATGACTATAGTTGTTTGCACATATTCTTTAATACCATTTTAATTACACTTATCTGTGGTTAAATGATGCAGATATTTTAGGGCACATGTAATCAGATCTTTTAATATGGATAACTGGAATTCTGTTTTTACTACAACCATCCTTTGCTCTCTGCAGTGCAGCTCAGTTGGTCATTTGGCATGGACTGGCTTCTGTTAATGACATTCTGCCTGTTTAAACAAGAGCATGCTGTTCTAAGCAAATTAAATTTCTCACTCTTCCTGATCTTTTTTCTAATAGGGATTGATAATGCTTATCTTGAAAATCTGTTTGTAGTATAGTGCTTTCATAAGAGTTGATTTCTGGGTCCTCACTAGGAAGGAACTAGAGGGCAAAAGCTTTCATACTATTGGATCTGCCATTTGGACATTTGTCCAATGTACTTGGATTTCTATAACAGGACAGTGTCAATACAGCATAAACTGCCACTAAATACTGTAAGAATTTCAACTCCCTTCCTTGGTCAAATGTTGACAGTTCAGTGGTTCCAGGAAAGACCATAGGAATACTTCTGCTCTTTGGAGAAACAGTTTCTGTCTGTAGATACTATTAAAAACATAATTAGGTGTGGCAATCAAATGGCAGTAGGAGAGCTGGAAACAGAGAAGTATGTGTTGGCAGATCAGTGAGAGAGGGAGAAGTTCAGTCCCACTGTCCTTGTGCCAGACTAACATTGTCTGTGCTAGTCCTGAAAGCACCCTTGAGAAACAGTGATTATCTTTGTGTGCTGCCATAGCTGTTCTTTCTGCTTGCCCACTCAAGAAGTTCTACAAGCCTTCAAGGAACATGGAGAGCATGAAGGTGTGTAAGATCTTATGAGAGGACCTGCAGGAATGAAACAGGGGAGATTAAAGTTTGATGACATGACTTCTATGTAATGCACTTTCTTTGGTGGGAGGAAGAGGATTTTCCAATAGAGAATAAAAGTAAATCTTCCTTTTCAGAATATTAGTATTATTGCTGACTCTCTCTGGTCTGCTTGACAAGATACCTAGTGTTTGGACAGATCTCAATGTTTATATGAGTGTGTCCCAAAATGTTAATGAATATTCATTCATGCATTGCCATCTTTGCATGCCATACTGAAACTGTAGGCCAGTGGCACCTCCTGGTCTTTTTATTGTCTCTGTGCATTTTCTTAAAGTGAATGAAAGCTTGTTTTGTAAAGAAACAGCAGAGAGCTTTTATCCAGAGTCCTTTCAGATATATACTTTTTACAGAGTAAGCTTTAACTTAATAATGTTGTATATTTCTAACCCTTTAATAACCTAAAATAACCAAAGCCTTTTCACTTTTTTTTCTTTTTATCCAGAACAGGAAGCATTCCAAACTACCCATCAAAACCACCATGCTCAGAGCCTGAAAGGTTTGGCACTGTTCTTCCTCTTTAGGTGATCTTCCATCTGTTGCTGGAAGTGTCTTGCATCTAACACCAGAATCCATAGTTAAGACCTATCCCATCACATGAGGGCACTTTTTCATTTGCATAATCTACCAGGTCACTTGACAGCATGTCAGTAACCATATCTGCAAACCACAGCTTGTTGGTCAACATCTGTCACATCAGTTCTAGATGTGGTGAATTTTCTTTATGGATGGAATTTACATTGGTTTAGTGAAACCAGTGGTGTCAAAAATGTTTAAGCCTCATGAATTGAGAGCCTTCTGTTGTGAATTTGATCTTAATCAGAGCTCTGTCTGAGCTAGAGACAAATTGTGAGGCTATGCCCCTGTGTTCTGCAGTGCTTGTTGAGCAGGAGAAAAACCTTCCAGCTCCCAGGAACAGCTGCATTTGTGTTTCTGCTCATGTTAATCTCTTGAAGGATGGCTCATGGAATTCTGCTTTCCAGCTTAAGGGAAGATAAAGTCTCTGTGTATGAAAACTTGGTGGAAAATGTCCAGAGAGTTGGGAGCACCTAGAACAGTCACCCTCAAGTGTACTTAATTTAGGAATAGGAGCTGGTAGAAGAAATAAGCAACTGAAGAATATCATGATAAAAGTAGGCATTCTTGCTCTTTACATAGCATTGCCCTTACACAATACCTTTTCTTAAATATGTTCCTTGACAAACACTGGTCAGCGGTGAGAAGAAAACAAATCTCAATTTCTCCCTGCTGCCAGCTTACAGTTTAACAGTGCTCTGCAAATTAATCACAAGTTGGGTCTAAAAATCTATCCTAGATCTAAGTTCAGTTTTGCTTTGTCAGATCGCTGTTAGGTTACTTAAATTTAACTTTTTTGCACAGCTGTTTCTTTTAAAGCTAAAATTAAATGTGAGAGAGAATTGGAAATTTTGTTTCTTACAGAGGACACTTCAGTTCTCAGAAGTGTGCAGGTGTTTCCCCCTTGTCTTCCACGTTTATCTCTCAGTTCACTATGTATTGACTGTTTTCTCAGGATTACTTACCTATGAGAGTACTCCAGATAACTGTCAAGAGACCAGAGCAGAGAACAGAAGAGGAAGAGAAGTTTGCAAAAAGCTGCTTTCAGGAGATAGAAAGCTCTCAAAGTTACAGCTGAAGATTGCAATTTCTTATGGCTGAAATGGCTCACTTTAGATGGTAAATGCTTTTTTAATATACTGCTCTTTAATTATTGATTTTGTTACTATTTATGCTCTGAGCTCACATCTAATAAAAGCTAGAATGGTAATTGTGTACTTTGCTTTTATCTTCAGTGCACTGGTTATCTTCTGAATGCAGACTGGTCTGATAACTCCATGTTTTTGGCTGTTGACAAAGCTGTTATCACATCTGAGGTGTTCTGTACGTGGAAGGAGATGGAGGAAGTGGAAACCTTGACCTTACTTCTACTGAGAACAGAGGATCTGTGGAAAGAGGGTTTTACCAGTTTAAAATCAATATCCACACAATAATTTGGTGGGTGTACAGGTTTTTCATGTCAGGTGCTAGTGCATGTCTAACTTTGTACAAAGTACAAGCCATAAAATTACCTCTCACTGGCTTAGCCATATTTTTTGTCGTCTCCTACCACTGTACTCATTGCTTTTTGGGAGTGGGGAAATCGTTTTAACATGTTCTCATTTTCCACTCTTCTGCCTTTCTTCTGTTGCCTCTTTCTCCTACTCAGAGCAGCACAGAAAAAAATTTCTCATTTTAAAAAACTTCTCTGTCCTCTGTTTCCCATGTTTTGGGGTTTCCTCTTTGCTTTATTGTGCTGGAGTTTGATATCTAAGATGACTGAAATGTAAGATATCATTGCGTTTTGGTTAAGGAGTGGGAAATACTGGGGTGAGCTCCACTGCCCCCTTCACTCCAGAAGTCCTCAGAGGAAGCACCTGCCACAGGTTCTGCTCCTGCACCTGCATCTCCACACAGGCCAGCACAAAAGCAGAACTGTGCTGATGACAGCAGTGTCTTGCACTTTGTGTACCAGCACGTTATCAGTACAAAGTTATTGCTGTGAATCCAGATCCCTCTTGTGGGTCTGCCCCACTGTGTCCCCACAAAGGACTCTTTGGGCACAACTTGAAAGAGAGCACAGGAGACAGCCAGGAAGTTCTTAATGTTCAACTTTTATTAGTTTGTGCTTCTGTATTGAGTTCAGGTGCCCTGGTGTGTGTGGCCCTTTGCAGGACACAGCTGGTTCCAGGCAGCTCTGCAACAGACCCACCACAGGACACGGCTGAGCACATCAGTGAAGCTGGGGCACCTCTGTGGAGTTGTCTGTAAGAAAGGGCAAAATGCTGCATGGCAGAGAGGAGTGAGGAAGAAGGTGAAACAGTCCTCTGAGCACCAAGGTCAGAGAAGAATGAGAGGGAGGAATTGCTTCAGGTGCTGGAGCAGGTGTTTTCCCTGCAGAACAGAGAAGATCACATGCCAGAGCAGGTGCTGATTTTTCTGAAGGAACTGCAGTCCATGGAGAGGAGCCATACCAGAACAGGTTTCTGCTGAAGGACTGCAGCCTGTGGAGAGGACCCATGATGGACTGACAGAAAGAAGCTGTTACAGACTGACTGCAATGCCTGTATTCCACTTTGCCCTGTGCTCCCTTGGACAAGGGGAAACAGAGAAGTTGGGGGTTCAAGTGTGAAACTGGGTCTGAGGAAAGAGGGCAACAGGAAGGGAATGTGCTGTTTTCATTTGCTTTTGTTTCTCAGTGATTTAATCTATTTTAATTGGCAATAAATTAAATTAGCTTTCTTCATATTGATTCCAGTATTGAAATTTACATCCGGATGCAAGTCACAGTGGAAAATCCTGATTTCTGTTTGGTCACTGCAAGTCACTATTGTCTTTAATTTTTTAAGTAATCAAATTTTAATTTTTAAGAGTTTATTCTGTGTGAAAGAAGTAGTGTACCTTGCCTGAATCAGGAGTTGCATTTCTGGATGTATTCTGGTTAGACCTTTCAAGTTCAGCGTACTCACCTTTTCACTAGAGTAGATCTCAGGTGGAGAATTAACTCAGGAATATGTCTAATCCATTACATTTCAGCTGGAAAAGAATACCAGCCATATTTTTACAGGTTTGAGCATGGGAAAGTCATTCTGAGGAGAGGATGCTGCAGCAGTAGATTTTACTTGTTCTACTTGGTAAAGCTGTTCTTAGAGGTGTTAAGAGTGTGGCATCTTCCCAGTGTTATGTCTAGCAGTGCTTCAGAGTGGGGCAAAGTTTGTGGTGAGTACCATCTTTGGTGAAAGTGTTGTTAACTTTGGGTAAAGAAATAAGCAGAGTTTGGGAATGAGATTTATATCCTTGTGCTTTTCAGAGGTTATTTTCCTGAATAAGAAGGGAACTTCCTTTAGAGGTTAAGTTTTACATGTAAGTTCTTTCATCACCTTTGGAAAATACCTGGCACTGGACACCAAGGGTATCTAGACAGGGTACTGAGTGACATGTCACACTTACTGGTTTATAATGGGGGCACTAGAGTATAAAATTGATGGATAGCTTCCTAACATTAGCTAAATTAATCTATTTTTTTTTGTCCTCTCTGTTCACATTTCACTATAAAGGGAAGAGTCTCTGTTAAAGGGAACATGGTGAGTTGTTAGTTGTCCATAAAACTGTTTATGAACAGTTGGATGAAAAGGACTTCTTTGATAATGAATTAGATGAGCTTTGGAAAGAATTGCACTGTCATTGTAACTTCAAGTATTTTCTTCTAGTTATATCACTCACTATTGATTATTGTCTTATTGTTTATTTGCTGTATAAGTTATTTGTTAAGTTTTCTGGCCATGTCAGGGCCATAGAAATAAGACATATGGCAATTCTCTTTTCTCTTGCAGTTTTATAAAAGGGAAAGGAATTCTTCATTTTGCATTTAGCCACCAGCTGCTCTGGAAAAGTCCACATTTCTGTGTTCCATATCTACCAAAAAATCTTTTGAGCTGCAGTATTCCATAAACTTGTGATATGTCCTTGGATCAGGCAAAGTGATTTTGACATCTTTAAAAAACAAAAAAAAAGGCAGACTACACTGGAACAAAATTTAGCATCTTCAGGAGCTGTGACCTAGGGTTCATCAGTTGCAATTGTAAAAAGATTGATGTTTTCATAGTGAAATGTTTTATTCATCTAGTTTAATCTATGAACAAAAGTGTCTCCATTCCTCTTATTTCAGACTTCTGAACTCCTTTGCAAAATGAGAGATGGCTAGTGAGATTAGCTAATAACTGCAAAAGTGGAAAAGTTTCACTGGGGACAGGTGCTAACAAAATGTACCGTAAAGTCAGCCAGCATAATTAACATTAGTAAGGTAAGATCTTTCAGAAATTAACTACAGGCTAATATTTTTGGTTGTAGACTGATGTTTGGTCTGATCTTGCAAACAGAAGTAATGTTTATGAGCCATTGCAGAAAGAACTGGGAAATAAAGCACTTTGTGAAATGCCAGTCTGTGGTGCTTTTGGTTTCTGTTGGCTTTGTCAAGCTTTTATTTGGTGTTCATTCCTTTGTGTGTCCATTGTAGGGTCTGTTTTATCTGATCTCTTATGTAGAGTACGTTAAAATAAGTGAGTAGTTAATACTTAGAGCATAAGACACAAGTACTTCATGGCAAGATATGATATTTTGTATATTTCCTAACAAATAGTAAAGGTTGAATATTCTTGATAATTATCAGAAGACATTTGAGAGAGACTTCACATGCTGTATTCACTCTTTTTGTCTGTGTTTCGGAATTGATTAATTCCCATTTCTTTGAGAGTTGTCAGGAGTTTTTAGCAATTAAATTACTGGTTTGAAATGAACTGTAGGTTCCTCACTGCAGTTAAAATAGTTTCAAGTAGGGAAAGCAGGTTTGTATTTAATTTTGAATGGCCAGAATTTCCAAAAAAAAGAGACACTGGAGCCACCTCTGCACTCAGAGAAACACTAATTTTTGGGCATAATGTTACACAGATCAATGAGGTTTCCAGAGAAGTTTGACTGGCATCATAGCCAAGGATAGCATGGTGTGAGGCAGTGATGCTGCCTGCTCTGAGATGCCTGGAATACTTTGTATTCATTATTCTGTGTCTTGCTGCTGACATACCAGTGAGATGATAAAAGGATGAGAGTCCATGATAAATGTTTCATTTAAACCCAGAAACAGAGACAACAGCTGGCATATTTAAAATTTTTACACAGGTGAGTGTCTTGAAATATTTGATGAGTGAAAAATTGTTGGGTTTTTCTCTCTCCCTCTCTCTCTCTCTCTGGCATTGTTTGGTAGCAAAAGATAATATGTTAAGCTTATTTGGAGAGTTTCCTAGGATCCAGAATCAGGTAATGCTAATAATATTACAGATTTTAGTAATAGTGCTATTTGAGTGCTTTTTTCAGATTTCCAGTTGCTGTGACTTAATTTCTCCAGGGAGTTTTTGTCAGTACATTCCAGTGCCATGCTGTCTCCACTATGTTGAAGTAGTATTGTTTACTAACTTAGAAAAAATTTTCTTTCCCGTTACTGAGGTGATTTACAGGAAGGTTAGTAGAGCTGGCTGTCTAGATAAAACATAGTCTTCTGGAGATGGAATTACTTAAGGCTTCTGAGAAGACAAAACTGGCAGAATATGGTGAGTGCTGAGATTTTGAGGAATCAGGAGAACAATTTTTTGGTGTTACCATTGTTGAAGCATAGCATTCACCAAGGCTGATAGCTGAAGCAGAACTTCTTTTGCATGGGTAGGTCGGAGTTTACCATCCTTGTCCACAGAGTAAGAACCAAACTGGGTTATTGACTGCTTGACCAGCACTTAATCTGATTCCTTCTTGCTGTTTTAGAATGAATGGTTAACTTTTGGCTATCTGAGAAGTGTGGTTTCACAACCAAGTACTTTAGCTCTCTTCTAGGTGACAATGAGCTATGTCAGAAATTTCTGAAAGAGAAGCAGTGGAAAATACTGAAGAAAGATCTAGGAAAGTCTGTACCACAAAGAAAATGTGCACCAAAACTAACTCTTGCTTTTGAGAAGCCCACAGAATATGTTCTGAAATCCTGGAGCATGAGCCAAGCTGGCATTGTGGACCTGAGCACAAGCCATCACAAACCTCCAAAACCCTCTCATCAGCACACACACAAATTTGTTCCTGTTCACCCCAAGCCAGAAAAGAAATCTCTACTTAGGCCACGTATTAAGTTAAAGTTCATTTTTAGTGTCATTTTACCACATCCCAGTTTAAATGGGTTGCTTGAGAAAGCAGTCTAAAAACAACGATGCAGTCAAAAATTGAAGCTCCATTTTTTAAAAGTAGAAGCTAAAAAAGTGAATCTGTGTTCAAATCTGTAATTCCTGTTTTCCATTATAAGGGAGACAAAGGGGAAATAATAATTACCTGACTATTGCTACGTAATGTAATAGGTAATAGTAAGATTAATTTGTGCCAGTAAGGAGTGCTCATAATGCCTTAAAGCAGTGGGACAAAAATATCATTCTTTTGGAATTTTTCATTAGTTTTATTTTAAAATTTTCTATCTATATTTACATGAAGTTATGTTTTAATATATTGTATGAGGAAAGCAGACAACTTTTTGATTTTGTGATGGTTGGTTCTCATTGCTAATGCACATCTTGACATTCTAACCCACATTTATAACATTATCACTTACACAGGGACAAACAATGTCAGACAGTAGTGAATTAGCACAGAATGGGGCATCCAAAACTACTTCTGCTAGCTTTTATCAGATTTTTGTTTGAGTGGCAGTAGATAACTGACAATAATAATTTAGAGCCCACGCTTTCCTTGGAAGGTCTGTGCCCTGCTGTAAATTTTTTGTCATCTACAGGATCAAGCAGATGAGATAGGCTGAGGGTTCTGCTGTTTGGAAAACAGTGGCTGCAGAGTTACTGAGTGTGGGCAGGGGACACAGCCACCATCTTTATATCCAGAGATGAGAGAACAAGGCATGAAATAGAAGATGGATGTGAGCCCTCTTTTTCTTCTGGTGTTCCCATGTTAGATGAAAAGATTTCTAGGGGAATTAATGAGCAGCACTGCAAGAGAAAGCAGAGGTGGGAGCTCGGTGATGGCATCTGGTTGAACTCCATTAAGTCATCAAGCTGCTTCTGTAGCATTGGAAGTGAGAGGATACTTTCCCAGTCCTCCTTCAGACTGTTTGGAAGGAGTAAGTTCTACCCCAGGCTATCCATTCCCTTGTTCTTGACTTTGGGAGGGATAATGCCAGTTAGGCCAACAGGTTATGAGAAGAGATGGATGTTGGCTAAGTGCACCCTGCTCAGACAACAAACATTAGTAGCAGTTCTTTTAAATGTTGCCAGTTCTTTCTGCAGCAGGTTGCTCTGTACGCATCAAGGGATGGCAAATTTAGGAAGTAACTATACTTCTGGAGGCTGCAAAACCCCTGAGATGTGTGTGTGTATGTGCAGCCTCATGCAGTGCACATCCATGTGTAACTATGTAATAATTTGTTAAGAGTAGCTGCTACAAACAACTTGGCAGAAAGCCACTTTCAGTCATCCTATGAAAAGCAAAGAGCTTGTTTCCATGTGACAGCGTAATAAGGCAAGAACCTTAGAAACTGTTTATAGAATGTACAGCAGTTTGACAAAGACAATGATTAAAAAATTCTTATTTTCTGAAGTGTTAGGTGGTTTGCTTGTGTGTTAAAAGAATTTTAAACATTTAGCATGGCTGTAACCATTGTATTGCTGCTTCTGTGCTAAGCAGTCACTGAAGTCTACATTATAATTACATACTCAGAAATCTGATTGTTTTTACCTTTGATTGCAGAATACAGTTTCCAAGCTGTTTTCAAGCAGGCATTATAGAAGAATTAGAGGGTTTATTCTAATTAGATATTGAAATTTAAGAAATGTAATAACATCATTAGCAGCTGTAATCAATGACAGTCTTCAGTGAATTATAAAGTCAAACTCTTGGGAAGGGTCTGGATGGTTTGTGAATCATTAGTGACTCTGCTTTCTTCAGCTAACATCAAAAATTCATTTTCAGCTTCTGTCAGCCAGTGTCCAGGCATTGCTTTGTTCTGCAAACAGGTGGAGAGAGAGGGGTTGCAGTGGGGTGGCCCATGCAGTCATAGACAGGAGGTCTATGAGGTGGTGCATGTAAGACATCAGAAAAAGTAGCACTGAAGGGAGAAGCAGTGCCAAAGTTCTAACTGTAGATGAGCACTGAGCAATTACCAACATTATTGGGCACCGCTTCTGGAGCATCAGCACTGATAGATGTGTGGTTATATCAGCCTGGCCTGACCTGGTTTTCTACATCAGCTGATTGCCCTGCACTTCACCCTTTGTGCCTTTTCCCCCTGCCCTGGCAGTAGGGAGGTATGGCAGAGGGTGCAGTGTCCCTGCTCAGCACAATGCTCTTCTTTTCCTAAAAAAAGCCACAACAGATCTGTTTTGTGTGTGAGTCACTGGGACTCTCTGGCCACAACATGAGTGCATTAAGTTAAAGCATCTCAGACTGTATGAAGGAAGAAGGAGAGGTTCCTGGACTTTCAGTGTTACTTATTCTGCAGCTTGCAACCTTGAATGAAGTCTGTGATCATCACAGCAAGACTGGACCAGTTTGGATTTAACACAGAGAAAGATTCTTCTTGCATTAAGAGCCTCTTCAAAACTGAAGCCTCATAGGGAATTGAATTAGGTGCTTGATCTTTCTGGAATATTGGTAGCACTGATGGACATGTGGTGTATGTGAAGGACAAGACTTGGATGTCAGACAGGACAGCAGACCCTAGTGCGGAGTCAAGTTGTGGCTTTCTTCTGGACATCGGAGAAGGAGCTCTCTGAACTACTGAGCACTGATGTAAAGGTTGGTGTTGCTTCTATGTACTAGTTTGGCTTGCAGTTTTGACCAGCAATTGTGTGTTGCAGCAAATTCATTTGACCTCTCCTATCTTGTCAGGAGTTTTGCCTCACTCTGACATTGTTTGCTCTCTCTGTGTTTTGAGAGAATTGCTGTGCCATGGAGAGAGGCTTCCTGGGCCCAGGCACAACAGAAATACTGTAGTCAGTGGAGCAGAGACATACAGGCTTTAGTATGTTTGTGTTTGTCACCTCTACAACCACTCCCAAATGCCACCAAAAAAGATGTTGGCTGCATGTCTTCTTCTTTCCTTGGGTCTGGGAAAGGAAACTTGCCAACACGCTCTGGAAGATTTCTTTCTCATCACGTGATTTACTCAGGTAACACCATTTAGGTCATCCTGGGGAAGAGGACTCCTAACACGACTGAAACAATCCTGCTTTGCTCCCAAATGCTATAAAATGGAAGGAAAGACTAGAGAATCTCTAAATGCTCAACTGGAATATTGTGGTCTGAGGTACTCTAAAGGATTATTTCACTCGCTTATTATCCAAGTTCATTCTGTTTTCTCTTTTTATTTCTTTTCTGGTGACAGTGCTCATCTAAACAATGAGCACATCTTCAAGGCACATCATCTTGCCAGTTTATATTGGTCTCCTGTGAAAGCTGATAACCAGAGTGGACTTGTACAATCTGTACCTGTATTTCATGGATTAGGATTTAAACTAAGATCCTGCCTTTTTCTGTCCTGTGACTGTGTTTGCCTCATCATTCTTATGGTGACAGTGTTTAGCTATGTGCACATAACTAGCTTTAAGGATTTTGGTTTGGGTTTTCTTGTTTGTTTGTTTGTTTTTGTTTTGTTGTTGTTTCGTTGGTTTGGGGTTTTTTTGTCAAAAAAGAAGAAAAGGGTCAGACTTCCTTCATCTTATTGATATAGTAGCTGCTACAAACAGCAGCTTATATTTGCTCTCTGTTCCTTTAGGATGACAAAGGTACCAACTGCATTAATCCTTTTTGATGCTAGAGGGAGCTCATGGCCTGAGCAGACAGAATGAATCACAATACCTTGCACAATTCTTGAGGAAACACAGATGGAAAGTAAAGTGCTATTGATGACTATAATACACCTTTTTCCATCACTGGCAAAATTAGAAGGGCTGAATGTATCTGCTTAGGAAATTACATATGGCTTTCAGAGACACTCAGATATTGAAAGGCTGTAGCTGCAATTTCTGCTATATCTGAGCACCTCCCTGTTGTGACTGGATTTATCTTCCCAACTTCCTCTGAGGAAATAAGTTGTCTCTTGTATGCCTATGAATACACAGGCACTATACCACCGGGAGCACTCGTGTTACTATGTGTGTGTATATATATATACACAAAGTAGTAGTCTAAGCAAAATTCTCAGAAGCACCCAGGAGGAGACTTGAAAACACAAGGTAACATCGTGAAGCATACTGACTGACTCTTTTGCCATCTCCTCGTACTTCTTCCCTAGGGATCTGTCACTGTAACAGTGCAGTTGACAGCACATTAGCAACCAGAATTTAGGGTCTTTGGAGCCTGAAATGCAGCCACAGTTGAACTGGCCTAGCATAAACATATTAGTTAAGATAACTTTCCATAATCAGAACAAATTTTAATTTACATTACATCCATTTCATCATTCAGAGTTCTTGACATGTGGACCTCCAATCCTGGTAAACACCATCTCTAATCTGTTTAGTTATATTTCAACTAATCCTTACTCCTTCAGAAGCAGCTCAGCTGTCACTGTAATTCTCGGTGAGGTTACGTTAAGTGTCAGGGTAACAGCAAATGGACAATCATACTGCTCCAGTGCCTGAGGCAAAGCAAGCTTGCTTGCTGTGCAGAGCTTTGCAAGCCGGGCTTGGCGTTCATGCCGGGGCAGCTCTGCCCGGGAGGGGGCAGTGATGCCCGGCCACATGCTCCGGCAGAGTAGCCATGGTGGGGAAAACGTAATATATCGGATAGGAAGATCCACATAGACAGGTGGATATTAGATATGACATAAAATAATCACTCAAATGCCAAGTCACAGTATTTCAGTGGCATATTACTGCCAGAAACATGCTGTCCTGGATATAGATCCTGTTAAGGATGCCAGACAAAGGAGGCTCTTGCAAAGGGCTGAAGATGGGAAGGCATTGCAGTGGCATTGACTTCATAGATACCTATGTAAAAGTAGTACAGTTTTGATTTGCAGCTCGGTCTGATTTGTGGAATAGAAGATACTTCAGCCCTCTTCAGGGTATACTCAGATACAGAGTGCCTAAGCTTTTCTCCTTGGTATCTTGTGACACAGTTGTCTAAAGCTTGATTGCTTGGGCTTTACTCTTACAGGATGCAGTAAGTACTAAAAACTGTTACTCTCTTATAGGTGACACTGTAGAGACTCCTCTGCCCAAAGCAAATTTATGTTCCTTCGTCTGCATGAACACCAACACATCATTTTTAAGTACTTGGATTCCCTGATAATTCTATCAGCCTTTCCCCCTTCTTTTTATTTGTGCCCTAGCTTTAAAAGTTAAAATGAAAAAGGCTGAGACTATTATAACACATACTATTGAGGCTGACCATATTCTTGGATGTACTTTGAACATGAGTACCATGATGGATAGATGGAGTAAAGATGATTTTAGGTCTCAGGATAGTATTTGCATAGCAGTTGTAGCTATGGGGAAATTATACCTGTGGGCCACATTTATGGTCTTGAGAGTTCTGGTCCTTATACCAGAGAGAAGAAGTGCCCTGAGGCTGCTTTAACTTTCATGGAACTGCAGCTGCACCTGAAAGGCTAAAACATCAACCAGAGTTCCCTGCTCTGCTAATTGCTAATTAAATTAGCATTAAGATAAAGAGTCACTGTAGAGAAGTACAGAGGCAGACAGTGAAGTTCTGGCTGCAACTTCATAGGAGAAAAGAAAAGCAACTTGCTAGCAGGAACATTTATAAGACGTCAGTTGTTGTAGACTTTTTTTTAAGGTAGAGTCAACAGATTATGTTTGTGAAAGCTTTGGCATCTCAGACTTCTTCTAGATGGGATCTGGGTCAGGGCTCTCTATCCAAACCTTTCCAGGGGGATTGGGGTGGAAGTTATTGCTGTATAACATCTGTTCACTCATCTCACTCCAGCTTCAGTATTTCCTTCCCACAGCATTTGCATCCTGGCAAGGAGCTCACGCAGGCTGTATCCACACTGAAGGCAAGCAGTGTCTTGTGAGACATCCCTGAATTGGCTGGAGGCTCTGCATGGTTGTGCTGCTATGCAGAGGGACTGGCCCAGGCTCTGCGTGCAGGATGGCTGCTCTGGCTACAGGTGGCCCCACAGGTAGGTGAGTGAAGTGTTGCACAGCACTGAGGTGTCAGTGTTCCTCCCAGTCCCAAAGCTGGCAGGATTGGTGCTGGATAGGGGAATCTCTGCACCGAGCTGCCTCCCATGGTATAGATATTCCTCTCTTCTGCCGTGTTAAAGACCTCACAGGGCGAGTGAGCAATATCTTGACAGCAGAATAAGGCCAGTGCCTATAACTGGGGAGCTGGAGAAACCATGGACTGCACCACAACAGGCCACAAAAGGCCAAGACACTGTGTGGGGCCAGGACAAGGAGAGAGATGGGCTTGGAGCAAAGGTAGGCAGGGAGAGTTCCTAGGCAGGTAGAGCAGAGCAGAAGACATGTCAGGAAATGAGAGTACTGAACAGTCAGCTGCATCCCTTTAGGCTGCCTATACCCCCATGAGATGGGGAGGCTAAACACAGTGCAGGGATACAGAAGCCACTCCTGGTCAGGACAGGAGTTCATGACAACTTGATTTCTCAGTCCCTATCAGTGTAGAGTTTAGGTGTTCTCAAATGTACCCTTGCAGCAGCATTCCCCTTTCTGGACAGGAAATGGAGATGTGGAGACTAAAGCAGCTTGCTTAAACTCACACAGGAAGCCCGTGGCATACCAGAGGAGTAAAGGAAGAAAGTCACCACCCTAATCTGGCATTCCTGCCTGTAAACCTTTCCAAATGGGGCTCCCTGGACAGGCAAAAATGTCACACAGTTGCTACTGTCCCCCATATTCTAGTGGACACTTGTGCTGAGTGAGTGAGTGCTTCTCTGCACCACTCCTGTTATCCAGGAGAATGGCCTGCAGGAATGAGAAGGAGGTGCAGGAAACACCAGTTGAGGGCATTAGAGGGACGGGTTTTTGCTAAGCTATCAGAACAAGACCTGTTTAGTAGAGAAAGAAGAGCTCTAAGGATACAAAGACAAAGCAGGGAAGTTGCATTGAACTAAACCAGGATGGCACTTGCAGAGATTAACAGCTGCTTCCTGTCCCATATAATATGTCTTCTCCTTGCAAACATACACAAAGGATTTTCTGGAAATGCATACTTTACTCTTCCTTACTCCAGTCCAGTTTCCCCTGGGTTTCAAGACACAGATGCAATTGAATAAATGCTTCAAGTCTACATTAATTGAGATCAAACACAATTTGAGGCACAGTCCAAAACTGCACAGCCAATGAAGGCCTTTTCATCGTTTTAGTAGGATTCAGATCAGATCCCAGGTAGATAGTTTATGTAAAGTGTAACAGGATAACAGCAGTAGAGTGAAGTAGAACAACCTGGAGGAATCCACTTACACTCATTGTCTGTTAGCTTCAAATGCTAATAGAATTAATAATAAAAATAAATAAAGGGGGAGGGTGGTGAGAGAATATCTCTGTACTAAATCATAGGTGTTAATGAGCAAGTCTAAATAGAACTGGGTTGATGAGATCTGATGTAGTCATTCCCTGCTCGCTGCAGGAACTAGACCTGGAGGAGAATAAATTGGACAAAGACTTGCAGACAAGATGGTGGCTCTTAGACCGAAGATTTGCTTCCAAGACCTTACTTGCTGAGTTTCCATCTCTTTTGTACCTGATGCCTCACCTTCAGCTGTCCTAGTCTGGCTGAAGTTCCAAGAAATAGATCCACCAGTCTCTCATTGCCTATCCTATCTCTGTCACTGGGAGACAGGATGCTGTGAGCTCTCCTCCTTTCTAAAGGACCATCTCATTTCAGCCTGCCATGCACATGCTGCTCACTCAGCTTTCCTTCATGCGGGGTCTCAAGACTCCCCCTTCTCATGACAAATCTCTGCCTTGACCATCCCTCCTTTACATGCTATAATTACTTGTTTTGTGGTATCCATCTCTTCTAAGCCATAAACCAACTATTTTTTTCACCTTACTGTTAATTTCCCCTTGCTTTGGGTATCAATGAGATTTCAATTCTTCCTTCTGACTCACTGCTTTGTTTTTGTTCAAATATTGTCTTCATTTGCAACAAAGCTGGAAGTATTATCTGCTAGTGGCAAAGAAGGAGGACTTTTAAAGACACTTATAAAGCAAAACCCATGTCAGAGACCAGGTCCTGTGCTACTAGTAATCATTGCTTTATGCATGTTTAATAATCATTAAACAATTAATCTTTTAACAAGAAAAGAAAAGAATATAAACAGAAACTGATTAACATGAAAAATGAAATGCTGAAAACAGGATGGATTTTCTGTGTCAGGAGTATGATCCTGAAGTGTGATTCAAAAGAGGGTGAAGGAATACCAGTGATCTTGATACACTGCAATAAGACTGGAGAAAGAACTGTATTGACTTCCTAGCTCTGCCATGGCAAGAATGACCTCAGGTATTATTTAATTTCACTGAGGCTTAGCTCTCTGTGTGTAAAGGGTGATTGTTCTTTCTTTGACTTGCAAGATAGTTATGAGATGTTATGATCCCATAGAGATGGTGTTCAGAGGAGCAGCTCGGAGAAGTTTCTTTTGTTAGATGAGATGCAGTTACTGGTGAAATGTTGAAAAGGCAAAAATCATGAAAATTTCAAAACTACCAAGCCCTGAGGAAACAAGGGTAAACTGTTTTGTGGAGGCTGTTTTTTCAGACCAGAGTCAGGTGGTTTAAGTGAGGAGTCTGTCTCCACATATCTTTCTTCCTCTGTTTGTGATAAACCTTTAGCACCAGGATATTTGCCTAAGTGGAGAGGACTGGGTGGGTGCCTGTGCAGAGAATTTTGTCATTCCATACCTTAGCTGAATGAAATAATTTATCGTAACAAAAGAGGCTCAGCAGTGAGGTTCCCGAGACTGCTGCCCTGCACATGTACGGGCACAAAGGCACTGCTTTGTCTCTGCAGTCTCTGCACAACCATCTACTTGAAGGTGAGATACAGTAGCACAGTGTCCATAGCTTGGCTTCAGTAAAAGGCCTTCCCAAGTACTGGGGGAATAATTTCCTTTTGTTGTTCTTGACATTCCTCATTGGCTAAAAATGAGTCTAGAAGTTCTCAACCTTGTGTCCACAACGCTTTGGAACAGGCTGTATCATTCAATATTCCTACCTGTGTGTACCATTACAGTTCTCTCTTTCAAGGCTGTCTTTTGCAGAGACCTCCTGAAACCTCTTGGCCTCATTTCACTGTTTTAGGGACCACTATGCATCTGACCCTGTAATATTGCAAATTGCCTCAAAAACTGGCTGGCCCCTTACAGCTGGTGGTTGAAGATGGGGGCAGTTTAGGAGCCCTCAGAAGAATTTTAGCTGCATGCCCCTGAAAGTGGCTCTGAAGAATGTTGGGATAGAGGTTCATGCTTGCTTTTGCCTCAGTGCATCTCTTCATCACCAGAGAACTGCTCACAGCCAGAAGGTAGGAGACATTGGCCCATGCTAAATCCCAGCCTTCTCCGTCAGTGTGGGAAGGGGAGGCTGCTCCAGTCGTGCCTTCCCAGCAGCATCTCCCAGTCCAGCTGCTGGATAACAGACAGCAGCCCCAGGTTTTGCTGCGAGAACTTAATCTGCACTGTCGTCCCTCATTACTGCCACTCCGTGCCGTCGTGTCCAGCCATGAAGGGTCACAAGATGACATGAGAGAGGTCGGGCAGGGGGTGTACAAAAGGGTCTGGCAAGCATCGGGAAATATGGAAAGGCTAAAAAGAGAACAGCTACCCAAACGATGCTCCAAGCGGCTCGGTGGGGATGGGGCTGAATGCGGCTGGGTTCACACTAAGTTTTCCCGAAGGTCACTCTGCAATATGGTAACTCCCAGCCCGGCTGTCAGTGCCCATAAAGGCAGCTCTCCTCACAGTGCGGGGGTGGGGAAGGGAAGGAGGTTTGTTTAGAAGCATTAGTGCGCCCCTCCCCCGGCCCCATTAGTGGCCCTTATTAAACCAACACAGACAAAGAGCAAAGATGCCCTCGTTAATGGAGAGTCTTCGATAATTACTCTGCTCTGCCGCTTCTTTTGGGGCCTGAATAGCCTTTGAATAATGTTTCTCTTGCTGTGGTTGCAGACAATACCCTCGCAGACTGCTTTAAGCGGTGCCAATCCCATTAGCAGAAGAATAGCAGAGCTTTCTGGTTGTGTGGGTGTGTGTGCTCACGGGAGGACAGCGGGCTCGCAGTGGGAACAGACTACGCTGCCCACTGCTTCGCTCTCCTCTCCTGCCCTCCAGGGCCCAAGGAAGCAAAGCAGGCAAGTGCCGGGCGAAACTCCGTCTCAGAAACCATCTCCCTGTTTCAGCAGCCCCGGTGCCAGGGGGCTTGTGAGAGCCGTGCGGCTACGCACTGCCGGAGCGCAGAGACGGGCATGGCTGCTCACCGGAAGGGAAGAGCTGGGAGGCAGAAACCCCTCAGGACTGGGGTGCCTCCAGCCTTTCCTCATGTTCCCCAGGCACAGCTGTCCTCGTGCCCACACAAAATTCCTGAGGGGACCGAGGCCCAAGAGCCCTCAAAATCAGAATCGGGCAGAGCTGCTGCTTTCCTATACAGAGGAGATGAGACACTCATCCTTCTGCATGCAGTTGATTACAGAGCATGAAAATGGCTATACCACTCAATTTTGGGAGGGTTAATTTTGTGCTGCACGCCCCAAGCAGGAAGCTAATTAGTGTGTTCAATAGGTAGCTATCAGCCAAACTTGGAAGAATTGGGATAATTCTACTTGAGCCTTTTTCTTTGATCTCCCCTTCTGCATGATAAGTGAAAATAGTGTATAGCCGGGCTGGCTGTGGTGTTTAATTTAATCATCTGATGATATTTATTTTCACAAACATGAACTCAAGCAATAATTATCAGAAAGGCTTCATCTTGTGCTGAACGCTCCAGTTAATGGCCTTTCTGTGAGGAAATAGCTTCTATGTAGGGAGTCAGTAATTAAAACGTGTGAAAAAAGGCCACTTTTTCAGAGGCAGTGGAAGACTGGTGGGTCTAATGCTCAGCTGGTGTGTGCTGTCAAGTCAGTCAATGGCCACAATAAATGAGCATTGCTCCTTCCACATCATGCCACCAAAAGAGGTGCCCAGAGGGTTGTTGAGAGTTTCCCAGTTTGAGAAGGAGGTTTGGATTCTTGTCAACAGGAGCCAAAGTTAGGAATACATGCTGCACTGATCTTGTCTTTGAAAGATGATTCTGGAGTACCCATGGAAGATATTCAGATTGAAGGAGCACTTGGTCCTGCAAACTGTCCCCCAAGGAAAGCAGCTGATTTAAGTTTCTAGTATTGCTAAAGAGAGACATTTTTTCCCTCTTTCAACACAGTGTTGAAACTAAGGAAAAAATGACATTTGACACATTCCAAGTAGCAGGAAGATGAGTTCCTTTATGTCTTTGTCATATGGACAAATAATGTACAATTTTTTTACTTATACAGATAACCACCATATGGCTACGTGCACAGTTCAGTGTTGGGCCACGTGCTGATGGTTGGTGAGCAATGAGGACAAAGCTGGGAGTCAAGCTGTGTGGAAGGTTCTGATAGACAGCCACCACTATATCTTTAACCAGTATATCTTACTGGAAACAGCTTGTGATTTCATGTTGGGGGACAGTGATATGCGTAAAAAATGAAAATTGCAAAATATGAAGCTTGCATTCTGAAAGATATATATAGTAATAACAACAAAAAAAATTCAAAGGTTCCTATTTCTTCAGAACAGAGAGTGTTTTTCTGCAGCTTTGTAAGATAATGCTGATAATTGGGGTTTTTTTTCTTTTTTCTCTCTCTCCCTTGGCACACAGACTGCAGGAAGAAAAATCTCAACTAGAGAAATCGACTAGAGGAATCAGAAGCAAGGTAGAGATAGATTTTTTTTTTTTTTTTTT
>VZSE01006401.1:1299778-1395523 GCA_013398275.1 Promerops cafer
GGGCGGCCGGGCCGGGCTTCCCGCAGCCTTCGCCGCGCTGCCTGCCCGCCCGAGCGTTCGGGGCAGTGTGCGAGGGCCCGGGCGCGGCCGCGTTTGCATTTATAGCACAAACACGCCTGTAGTCATGTGCTCGTCTGGAAGGACATGTTTCCCTTTGCATAAAAAGGCTCCGTGCTTTCGTTTTCCCCACCCGGCTCACGGTCTCAGCAGGAATTTGGGTGCTCCTCGAGTCAGACTCCAGTATGTGTAGACACAGGGTGCTGATATCCATCTCTATTTTAATAGCCCAGAGTGTGACATAATGCCGTGGTCTTCTTACCTTGCAGTAAAATTGCTTATTTTAAGGAGCAGGCATCCAGACACAGCCAGTGGAGTTATACCTTCAGGAATCAAATAGGCCTGACAAGAGAGCCTGTGTTACGTGGGAATGAAAGTGTGCTGGCTGGAGTATCGGCACAAATGCTGGGGTCACTGGCAGTGCGAGGTGAGGGCAAGGGAAGAAACACGAGTGTAGGTTTGTGTAGGGCATCATGGCTTGCTCCTGATCCATTCTGCAACTCTGCACAAATGGCCCTTATCCCGCAAAGCTTTACAGACAAATCTCACTTTCAGCACTGCATACCCTACTAACTGACTACAAAAAGTTGCAGTAAGAATAAGAAAGCATCTGAATCTTAGTTGGTCCAATGCCCATACATTTTAAGCAACAGTAATTTTCATCTTGCCACTTTTATGTCTTATTTGTTCAAAATGAAGGAATTAGATTTGTGACTTAAATCAGAAATGGAATCTGAAACAGCACTGTACAGTGCAATGAAAGTTCCTGTCAATCTATAGTAGTTAGATACATTGTTCCTGCAGGACCTTATCAGACTGAAGTTAGGCTATGGTTAGCATTTCAATATCACCAGATGCCTTGAGGTTTCTACAGGGCTTCTGCTAAGATTTTCTGTAATGAAGATGTAGTCAGTTTGGAAAAGAGCAAACACTTATGCTGGGTAGTCACACAACTCTGTAGTGGTGCCTGTGGTTACAGCCATCCCCTGGGGTCGGCTGTTGTGGCAGGGCTGCCAGGATCTGAGCATTTGGGTTGCTGTGGTAGGCTGCCGAACTTCAGCATTATTTGGATCAGTGCTTCCTTTTCTTCTCCTGCCAATTTATGTGATAAAGTACTGTGGTCCTGGCTGTTTGAAAAAAACAAGAGAAGAGCTTAGTTTGAGGTCTGAAATGAGGTTGTGATTAAGCGTTGTATTTCCCTCAATGTCAGCATGCAACCTCTAACAGTTACAGGAAATCCAGGTCTCGCTGTAGAATGGCTTGTACTGTCCCAGCTGATTCTTTGGGTACCACAGTTGGAGAGAGGAGTTAGCTCCAGTTGCAGGGCTACTCAGAAAGCTGTACAGTACAGATTTGGATGTCAAGTGTATTTTCTTTACAGCTGTGCTAGGATCTCATGGAAGAGATGGTCTTGTGTGTTCTTGTGGGCGATGGTGTGTCTTATCTTCTTTTGGGCCTCTGGGGCAATGCAAGCTGTTATTCCCAGCTGTGCTTTTTATTTCTGTTCACAGCTCAGCAAGGGCAAATTGAAAATGTCTTAATTTCTGAACTTTGAAAAAAAAAAAAAAGGTCAAGCATTTAAGGACTGACTGTCTTTCCTCTTCAACCTAGTCCTAGAAAATGTGGAGTGAGGAGATACTTAAAAATTTTCAGTTTGCATTAAGTAGAAATGTTGATTTTTTTAAAAGAGAAGTTTCATTTTACCTGACATATACAAAGTTGCTCCACATTCTAGCAGGAGCCAAGCTGCTCCATAGAGGCAGATACAATTAGAAGTATTAGACTGAGTCATGTTCATTGTTTCCTGCTTGTGTAGTTCAATCATGTTTCCTCTTGTACTGAAGGAGTTTGTATCATCCCTCTTGGATACCCTGTTCCCTGACAATTTCTGTACTCTGTGCTGAATTCAGGAGGTGGCAGGCTGTTTTGTGGTGTCTGTGTGCCTGGCAGAACAGGCAGTTTTCTTGTAGACAAGGACAGTATGTAAAATCCAAGTTATACAACTTTAGACAAAACTGGAATATAAGCACAGAAATCCTTCACTCTCTTGGGTTATTTGAGGCTACAGGTGTGTTTAAGACCACAGATCCACGTCTAGGGCCAAATCACTGCACTGCTTTGTTCTTTTTGTCCCTGTGGATTTTGTGAGGTCAGGCAGCCACCAGGCACCCTGCAGAGGGGGTGGGCTGGGTTTCAGTCTGATGTGACCTAAGAAAGTGCCCATGTGCTGATGGGTTTGGCTGGCTGCAGCCTGGGCTGTGTGTCACCACCAGCTGCTCCCCTGTGGTCAGTCTGCTTGGCTTTTTGTTCCCTTCCTTGTTAAAGTCCTTCATCCTTCATCTCAGTCCAGCTGCTGAGATTTTAAATGGTTACTCATCCCCAGGAAGTGACACAGCCCTTCATTACTTGGTGGTGCTCCCCAGCCAGGAGGGATGTATGTCAGATAGCTGCAAGGTAAATGAGTCAGTGATAAAGATCTTGGGAGAGCTGTCCAGCAGTCAGTTTCTGGAAAAGAAATCCTTCAGGTGGTCTGTCTTCCTCCACTCCTGGGTGCTCCTCAGCCTCTAACCCCTTTGTTCTAGTGCAGGCTGTTGTGCTCTTTGCAGCTTAGTATTTCTTGTGTTTTAATCACTGTTGCCAAATGACAGTTAAAATTAAAGATAATGTATACTGTAAGCACTGTTTTTTGTGCATTGCTGTGTGCTCATCGCTGGGTGAGCTGTTCTGGAGCTGTGATGTGTTAGTTCTCTGCACGGGAAGGATGCCTGGGGAGCTTCCTTGTTAGAGGCACCGGGTGAGATCAGCAGCTGGGGAGAATCTGTGCTTCACAGAGCCAGACTCCTGTGTCCTTGCTAAGGGTCTTCTTCCCTTCACAGAACATGGCATTCTTCTTCCTACCTGATTTCACTTTTTTCTTCAGTTCATCTTTTCACAGTTGTTTATTTTTGTTTTGTTTTCTGTGGAGTAGAAGAGATCACCGTGTCTTTTACCTTGACTGTAATTAGGCCCCAAGTTAATTGCAGCTGTTCCTACTGTTTGCCTCTCCCTGGGTCTAACAGACAGGATGTGGGAGCTCTTCTTCATTGATAAATGTTGGCAGTTAATTTCATCCTTAAGGGCAGTGAGATTGGCAAACGGGTGAGTTTGCAACACGGAAATGGTTATGTTTACATTCAGCTACCCTCTCTTGACTCTATAGCCAAGCATTCATGACCAGGGAATCTCGTTCTCCAGTTTTTGTGAGTTTTTCCTGAGTATTGCCAGAGGGTTTGTGCAGGAATATCAGTCAGAAGATATTTTTGTGAGACATTTTAAAGTTGGGATAGTCTAAAAAATTTAAGCAATGCAATTCTCAATTTGTCTGTTGGGGAAAGAGGCCTTTGGAGGCGGGCTTTAAAAACGTGATCTAAAGACTATTGCCCAGGTCATGTTGAACCAACCATTGACTGTCATATGGTAACATTTTGAAACTGTGGCTCCCTGTATGTGAAAAGTTTCTTGCAGTTTTCTTTGTGAGGCACTGGAAATGCCTTCCGGCCATTGAAATGGTGAATCTAAAAAGCTTGTGTGCTCTGTCTCACTTGATGTACACAGCAGTAGGTCATCTGGGGTTTTGGAATCACTTGGGAAAAAGCTTGCCTTTTGCCTCGGGAACAAAATACAGCCAGAATCCAAGAGAATATGGTAGTTTGCACAGGGACAGTGTCCCAGCTGATGCTCGCTCTCTGCAGTTGTCCCTTGTGAAATTCCTCCTTATCAGTTGCCTCTCCAAGATGAGTGTGACAGGCAAGCAGGAGTGCAGCCCTTAATTACTGCTCAGAGAACTGGCCATTGCGTTGTCTGCGGTTCATAACCACTCAGAGGGGAAGTGTCTTGAACCAGGACTCTTGCAGGACTCTTCAGCTCCTGATGCAAGCACTTTGTGCCAGTGATGTGCAGAACTGCATAGGCAATGGTAAAAGCTGTGTGTGATAGCCATCTGTGCATCCTTGTTCTCTCTTCTGTCCACTCAGGTGTGCCCACCTGACGAATAGAGCTCAACTTCTTAACTATTAGGTAGTGCCTAAGTCATCAGCTTCATAGCTTCTTTCAGGGATTCTGCACAGCAGAGCCTGGTTTTCAAGGACTACCATTGACCTAAGTGTGTCCTGTTTAGATTCAGGGCAATACTTGTCTGATGTGACCCATAGAGCAGGTCAGAAATCCTTGTAGCAGCAAAACCTTTAGGTTGTGATTGTTTGAGGTGCCACTGGAAGACATTCAGGTCACAGTCTGAGGTTGCTCAGACTGACAGGTAGAAAAGCTCAGGAGGTACTTAGCTGTGCCAGCCCCAGTGGATTATATCCAAGAGGCAGTGCATCAACCTCTTCTTCAGATTTGTTCAGACCAGGTTTGTCTGAACAACACATAGCCCATACACTGGACTGTAGCAGTCCAGGCCTACAGCATAATAGAAATAAAAGTCCCTAGACTGCTTGAATTTGCTCTGCTACCCAGCTGTTACCCAACTGAAAGAATTTCTCTCTGTTCTCCTTCTTGGCCTTGGAGTTTCAGCCCACAGTTGTAATGCAGTGTGAGATAAGCAGAGCTGGTTCCCACAGAAGGTTGCAGTGTGTTGAGAAGGGGATAGGGCAAGCTCCCCAGTGCCTGAGGCACCCCTGCTCTCTATTTGCGTACAGGTAGCTTGTAAAACTCCTCTTGTGCTCTTGAGATAAAATTCTCAGAAACCCTAATCTTTCCCAGGAATTTGAGCCCAAGAGTCATTAAGAATCAGTGAGACTTGAGGGACTTTTAATATTACCTGTCTTTTGCTACCTTTTACTGACTGAGAGCTCCTGTAATTTATGCATTTCCTCATGAACATTATTGATAGTTCCTTTCTAATTCTCTCTCCAATTACCAGAGGAAAGGGTAAATGTCTGTTTATTTGTTGTGTATCTCTTGTTATGTTAAGCATCTGTATTATCTGGAGTAGAGGTAGGAAGTCCTCTGAGCACCAAAACCAACAAGATTGCTTATCAAGTTATGCGAGGTCTCCTATTCTCCTCTTCCTTTCTGTTTTTCCCCTCTGCTTCACAGCATTTTCTGTGCTTTTTAAATTTTGCCATGCAATGACCCACGAGGATCCATAAAACGTATCAGCAAGTTAAATGATGCCTTCCAGTGTATGTTCCTTGGCATTTGTCATTCATGATTTTTCTCTGCTGTCAGACTCTGCTGTCACCCAAGTTAAATCCATGTGGCTTCTCCAAGGGAGGTCATCTTTACTAAACTGAAATTCAGTGTCTCATGCTATGACCAGTAATCCTTGCTGTTCACCTCAGCCACGTGAATGATGGGGCCACTATAAACTTGTGATAGTAAAGACTACTCATGTTGTAAGTGCACGTTAATTATCTGACTGCTGCATGTTCATCTGGGCGGATATACAGAAAACTGTTTTTCAGCTGCTGCAATCCCTGTGGCCAGCAGTTTTTGCTGAGTACAATGCAGCATGTTCCTTCACCCTTTTTTCACTAAGACTAGTTCCCAGGGGCCTGGATGAGTACAAATCCAAGGTTATAGTTGCCCATAGCTTCATCAGTCTATAATAGTTTGGGCTGATGCTTCGTTCGTCCTCTCATATTTACTGCCTTAGACTGAATGTCTTTGGAAAATTTAAGGTGTTTCAAGAAACAATACATAAAGCAATACATTTTATAGTAACTTAAAAGGAGTTTAACTTATCCCATTGTTTGCCTTTTTTTACTCTTCCCATGAAGGAAGTGATTTTCACTGGTTTCCCTCCTGGAGGAGATACTGATGAAACTGTTTACTACCATGTCAGAGTTTGCTTTCATTTGGCACCAAATCCATGCAACATCTGAATTAAATTTTTGTTAAGTGCCCCTGTCAGAAAGTGCCTAATTGCATTTATGGAGGATATGTAATTGCAGGATCCCAGTGCTAGTGGGAATTACTGGCAAAACTCTTTTGGTGGTGTAGGAAAGGATGATCCTGCCATCACTGATTTCACCTTTCACATCTTTACTGAGCAGGGCAAGCAGACTAGTTGGGAAGGTATGAATGCTGCAGTTTGTGAACCGTGTGATACAGGGGCCTGTCATCTTCACATGACCATGTGATTCAGCATCCTACTGGATATGAGGTCAGTTTGTAGCTTGGCATCACCACACTTGGCTGGGTGGTACTGGATAGCTCCAGTCTCACAGGATCCAGGCAAACGTTCAGCCGCTTCAAGCCTCCGGCATTTAAAAATGAACTTGTTAAATGTAAGTGTCAATTTTTATCCCTTGCTTTCCACCTTTCCTACTGACTTAAAATAAAGAACAGACCAACATTGTATCTGCTATCTCTAGAATGCTGCAGTGGGGTGTCACAGGCCCTTCTGGAGTGATTGCCACTCCAGTTGCGTGAGGGAGTGCAAGGCTGCGTTCTCTGCCTGAGAATGAGGCAGCATTGAGGCAGCATCTTTGAATGGACCAGGCTGTAGCCTTCACTGCAGGCCTGTGGTTATGTTGGTGCTAGTTTTGTTCAAGTGAATGCTTCTTGCAGTTTGCAGCTTCAAAATACCATTCTTGCTGTAAAAATATACTAGAGAAGGGCGTAGAATAAGTGGACAGGCTATACCACATTATGTCTCTTAGGCTGTTCCTTGAGCTCCCAAGCTCTGTGGTACCAGGGAGCAGAACACTGTTCTGAGGCTGCTGGCAGGAATGAGCTTCAAGAGTAAGCTGCATGCTGTATTAAGCTGACAATGCAGATGTGCCCAGGATGACTTAATTTCCCACTGCTGTCAACTGGCACAGTTTCACAGCTGTGGAAGGAGTCTGCTCCCATACTGTTCTCATTTGAAATAACTCCAGGTCTATTTTGTTCAGCCCTATGGTTGTGGTTTTGTCTCTATCTTCAGTGTCTTACTCTATGTTCACATAATTGAAGCTGATCCTACCCTGGTTCACTATGAGACCAGCAAAGTGAATCCTTGCAAAGCGTTGAGGGGAGAAAGATCTCAGTGTAAAGGCTTGATGTTCCAGAGTTGTGTATGTGATTAGTTATTGCTTTTGAAAGTTATTTAGTTGGAGTGTCTTTGTGGACCTCATAGTCTGAACTGCAGATCTTCTAGGAGGGAGGGTGGTGAGCTGCTGCTTTTGAGCACAACTGTGTCATGGCTGGCTACAACTGAAGCAGGGATGGGAGGAAGCCACTGGGGGATTGTGGAGGAGATTGGTTTGTGCTACAGAATTCTGTGCCCCCTTCTTTTGGGGTTGCTGGCTACCTTCCTCTCTCCCTCTGGTTTGCTGTAGTAAAGGGTGCCTATTTTAACAGCTTTCCTAATAGCAGTTAGGCTAATAGATTGTTCTGGATTTTAAAAAACCCACCTTAAATAGAAGTATTTAAGATTAAATAAAATCTGTTTTTGATGCTGTTTAATAGATGTTTTTTCCTGCTAAGTGTAAATCTTCATGGGTCCTGGTAGCACTTCAGCAGCATTTACAAGCTAATGAACTGCTAATTATCAGCCCAGCCCAGCTAATTAGTTTTGTTAAGAGTGTATTAATCTCGGCAGAGCTCTGAGCTAATGCAGCTTTGCTGCTTCTAGGACTTGAGCTGATGTGTTCAAAACTCTGACTTTAAACTGTTCTGCATGTACAGGCTCTGGGTACTGTGATTTGTCTTAGGAGACTTGAGGGCTATTCTCCTGCCAGTACAAATACCCAGTCTCTGGGTCCCAAGAACTTGCAGACATTTGGCGGGTTACCCCAATTTAAACATACCTTCCATGCATTTCTCTTCAGCACAGCAGCACTGTGGACGGAGCTTCAAGACTGAGAAGTTAGGCAGCAGCAGACTTGGTCTGGCAGGAGTCAGCAGTGAGACACCCCCTTACTGTACCATAGGGAACAGAAACTGCCCTTCCTTCCTGCTCAGAGGTGTAAGCTCAGGTGGTCAATACAGCTCTCAAGAGTTCTAGCCTTAAAACTCCTTGCTGGTCTGATGTTTTGCCCAGTTAGTCACCAGTTTGGAAGTAAAGATCTGCAGATTTGTGACAGTGCAGGATATGGTATATTTTGTTTTGCTGGTAGGTTGCATTGTCTCTTAGGTTGCTACATGGTTTCACTTGAGTTCACAGTGATATTCTAGAAAGAAGCTGTGGGCAGTGCTCTGCAGTAGCCTGGTAGCACTGATTTATTTGGCAAATGTCACGGTTCTGTTCATGCAGATGGGTAGGCAAGTTAGCTGCTGTAAAACTCATGTTGGTCTCCATAAAACTACGAGTTCAAGCAATCTTGGACAAAAAGGCAAACTATTTGAGGCTGGTTGGCCTATTTTATGACTCTGTAGTTTATAAACTTTTTCTTAGAGCCCTAAGGGAAACTGTCAGCCCTAGGTGGCTACCTCTCAATGCAGCTTTCTAAAGCTTGGTTAACAAATGGTATCACTTTGGTTTCCCATCATCTGGGCAAATGTGGTGGATTGGTGCCTCATCCTGGTCTCTGCAGCTTTCAGTTCAAAAAGTGATCATACAGAGTTCATACAGAGTGAACAACAGAAACCACAAACAATTTCTTCGTATACAACAATTTTGGTGCCAATTGAAGGAGAAAGTTAAATGAAGGGGATTATGACTGTGAGAGGAGTGATGTGATTAAACATATTTACCTGGGAATGGACTCTTACTGATGTGATGTTTTGCTTTTTTTTCTACAGGTAGTCTTCATCACTATGAGCTTATTTCATACAGGGACCATAGCCCACTTGGTCAGTGGGTGTTAGATCTTCCCTCTGAAGACAAATTGAGTTGGTTACTTCCTACCACTATGGGTTGGGGTTGGTGACTGTGTTTGCCCACCACGTCTGAGTTAATGGTGTGCCAAGGATAGATGTGAAGCAGGTCTTCAGCTCTGTATTGATGTGGTATCTGCTTAACGCATCGCAACGCCTTGAGCCCACAGCAGCACACGATATGGAGGCTCTTGAAGTGGATGACATTAGCCCTGCCTTGGAAGTGACTGAAGACTTTTTCAATAGTTTTGATACTAAGCTTGAAAAGATTGTGCAGCCCTCTGAGGTGTATGGTGTACAGGAGGTCCCCGAACTGGTTGGGCATGAGGTATTTGATCAGATAAGAGAGAGCAGGAACCTGAGGAACGTCACCTCCTTAGCCAAAAGTAGCCTCATCTGGGATCACTGCAAAAATGGCCTCTTGGAAACCAAAGCTCAGACAGCGTTCCCTGCCAAAGACCAACACATGGTGCAGAGGGGAACAGCTGCTGACAGCATTGCTTGGGCAGGGGAAGGGGAGACCACAGCTTTTAATATCTTCAAGATCTGCCAGCGGCGGAGAGATAGGCCTCGCTCAGTGAATGACATCCTGGTGCAGAATGAGGAAGCCTCCATGTTCAAACCAGGTCACAACAGGTCACGCTCTGATATCAGCCATGTAAACTGGAGAGTGGTCTTCACGGGCACCTCCCTGCAGCAGCCACCTGCACCTGGTCAGGACAATAACTGTGCTCTGCTTTCCTACCTGGCATTAGCCAAGGGAGAGGACATCCAAGGAAACACAGGTTTGTGCTGGTGCTTTATTTATGTTTATATGAGGAGCTTCCTATCTGGTTTTAATATTTGTCTTGAAAGAGGAGTTGGATGCTAAAAACCACCAAAAACCCACTCAAAACCCAAGTATGAGATAACTCTTAAAAGAAGAGAAATCAGTATGGCTCTTTTGTCTTTGATGTGACTCTGTGTGTTTGCCTGCCTAAGGATCGTTTTTTAAACTTACCTTGATTTCTGTTCTTTTTACGGTTTAAAAAACTAAGCTTTTTAAACTTTTTTCTTCTATCTTATTCAGTTTGACTCAGGAAAAAATAATTTATTTGCTGTGTATTTCTGAAAATTTCCTTGAATGATTTTCCCAAACTTAAAAAAAGCTTTGAATGCTAAAGCTCTTGGGAGAATGGCAAATCCAAACAAAAGCAGTTTTCATAAAGTGAAAGAGAGGCCATTAAAAAGAGGGTGTACAGAGCTTTACTGTAAGGCCCGAGATCTCTGCTGTCTTTCTTTAGATAATGCTGACTCTTCAGTCCATAAGCAATTAACAGGAACTAAAGCACTCAATTTGTCAATATTAAGGCATCCCTGCCAGCTTTGTGTGGGGCACAGGAAGTGTTGTTACCAGATTGAGGCAGGCATCTCCAGTGAGCCGTATGAAGCAGTGTTTCAGCAAGTGATGGTACTTCTGTTTCCTCTCCCAAGCACTGCACCAGAAGAGGTTCTGCTCAGGTCTTTGGAAACACAGACCCAGTGGCTCCATCTGCATGATTTATTTTGTAGATGCCAGAAATGGACCAGGCACTTATGGAGAAGAACAACATCTAGTGCCACAAAGATTTTTGTGATCTAAATAAAGGCAGAGCTTAACTAAAAATCAAGGGATTGTGGAAGGGTATGTATGCGTATGGTGGCTTGACTCCAGTTATGAATAGGTGGCCTGTTTAGGGTTAAAACAAACTTTTTGTGTTGGGTTTTCCTGGTAAGTCAGCTATATTGGAACATGGAAAGCAGGTGCCTAAGTGTTTGTGTTTGGGGAGATGTGTGTGTATATAAATAAATATAACATGTAAGTATGTATAAGTGTATATGTAGGTACAAACATGTAGGTTATTGTGTTATATTGTGACATAGTTGCTGTATCCCAAAGAAGACTGTACTTGGTTGACAAAGGCAAGTATACCTGCTGTTATTTTTGTCTAGGGGGATATATTGTTTCTTGTAGAGTGGGGTCTCTGTTCTACATCTTTCTGTGGAAAGGATGCAGAACAGAAATGCACTCACAAGTTTGGAGACAGAGCTCTTTGTTTTTGTCAGCTGTATCCTGGGCATCTCCTGGGTTTGACTTGATTTGTAACAGCTTTATATGCCCAAAGAAACTCCATTAAAATGTAGCCATAGAAGGTCTGTACATGTCCCTGATAGTGTTTTAAGCTTAATCTGTGATTCTGTGATATGAAATTCCCATGGACCCACTTCTCCAGGTTGTCAGTGCTTGCTGTGTGCCCTCCAAGAGCCTTTCTGTATGGAATGTTGGAAGGCAGGGATACCTTCTTTGAGGAAGAAGAGCTTCTGTGCTCTGAAATATACTTTTTTGACCTGTTTCCTTTACCTATTCTGTTTAGCTTCTGTGCAGGTTTTACAAGGTAGCCATGCTATTTCTTCCCTCTGTGTTTACAAAAGAGCCTCACAAAGAGTTTGCTGCTACTGTGAGCTGACCTGAAAAGAGAAGTGCAAAAGCAAGAAAGTAGGTTTTGCAGATGTGTATCTGTGGCTACTAATTATTCTCCAGAAAAGATTGAAGAATGCATTTGGAGGTTGGATAAAACCTGCTGCAGTTGTTGAAGGGGTCATTGTGGTTGCATCATTGCATCCTTGGAAGACATCCCTTTTCAGGGTTTTAATCCAAATTAAATGAATGCTGTGAGATACTGAGAGGACCTTCAGCAACTCCTGTCAGTCCTCACTGCTGTAAAGGACTTCCCTCTGGAGCCTGCAGAGGTCTCCCAGTCCTCCAAAGCTGTCCCAGTTACCGCATAGATGAACTCTTCACTTTTTTTTTTTCCTTACCGTCATATATAGCCATTACTGTGGGCTTATCTGTTCCTGCTGCTTGCTCTTTTTTAGATTCATAAAATCATTTAGGTTGGAAAAAACCTTTAAGATTATCTACTTCAGCTGTTAACCCAGCACTGCTGATTCTACCGCTAAACCGTAACACAAATAAAATGACACTGAATCCTTTCCATATGCAAAGAAAGAAAAGGGCCTGAGAAGAAGCTGTGCCTTTTGGGGCAGTATCTTAGGCCTGCTGGTGAAAAGAGCTCATGTGCTAGAAATAAACTCTGTTTGTGCTATGGAGCACAAGTGGGAAGCAGAGCTAGCAAAGACAGAAACTGTAAGCAAATTCAAGGCAGGCTTTTATACTTCTGGGCATGTGGCCTGGTATACAAAGAGAGAATACCACTTCTGTAACATACAGTGAAGCTTGGCTTGGATTTTTAAAACACAGTGTTTTAAACACAGCATGGCTTGATGGTCACGTGGATGTTATTCAAATGCCACCACTCCTGACAGCGTGGGTGCTGTAGTAGTTTTTCCAGGTAGCTGTTTTGTTTGCCTGCTGTGCCTGTGAGCTTGGGGAACTCTAGAGCTGTCACTGTGTTGAGCATCTGCACACTGACAAACTGAAGGATACATATCTGCAGACCCAGGTGGGAAAACAGGAGGGAAGAAAAGACTGAATTTTTAAGTAGGAAGATAGTGGACATTGTGGATCGGAGGCACAGTTTGTCCCTGATCTAGCAAATCTCGCCAAGAAAGTGACTAGCCCAACCCAATTTGAGAGCATTTTAGGTCCAAAACATGTTTTGTAAAAATCCGAGAGGAAAACTACTGACAAAAACTCTGTAACTTACACTCATCACTTACTAAGCATTAGAGAATTCAGAGAGGAGTGCCCTCTCAAGATGCCAACTCCTCACAAACTAGGCATTTCTACTTCTGCTCTTTTCCAAGTTACCTGGAATGACTGTTGTCAGAAATGCTTCAGTTGTGGAAAACAGAGTAAGCTTTCTGCCATGCCAAATGAGATGCAAGTACACATTGCCAGTTGTTCCAGAGTGTGTGTCTTCTGGACATGCTGATACAACATTAGGTGTCTCTCTCCAGCGGTGCTGGTTGTACCAGCTGCCCTAAGTGTGGTGAGTGGTAGGTGGGTGCTAGGCTGTCCTGGTTTCAGTGCTGTGTGCAGGGTTCCCAGCTGGGACGAGTGGGCAGTTCCCAAGGGAGAGGAGAGATGCTGAGGAAGATATTACTCTGTCCCCAGCTGCTGAGTCTCTCTTTGTTTTCCTCTGCCTTCTTCTACCTCTTTCCTTGAAATTATAACTCCAAATGGCTCAGATGTGGGCCATTTACTGTGATTATTTCCTTTTTTTTACTCTTCTTCAATTTACTCTGCCTGTCTCCATAAGGAGGAAAAGAGGTGCAGTTTCTGTTTGGAAGGTGGATAGAGAGATGGTACCATTTGCTCTCTGAGTAAAAAGGTATTATTTGGCACAGTGCATGTGGAGGAGATAAAGGAGCTGTAAGCTCCTTTAAAGCTGTAAGATGTGTGTGTATGTGCAGCATATGGATTCAACCTGTCTCTGCCAGCATCTATTGCCCTGACCTAAACAATACGAGGCATTTGAATGTTAATCAAGGTTGCTGCTGGTTCTGTCCCAGGTTGAGCGAGAGCCATTGGAGCCAATTTCACAGAGCTTGAAGGGAAGGAGTGGGGTGAAGGAGGGAGAGGGGGGTGCCTCTGTGAAAGACAGGGAGAGATAGCCTTTCTGTAACTCAACAAAAGACAAGCAAACCTGTGTGCGGATGAAGGAGGGGTGGCTGGGGGAAGGTTATGAGTTGTCTTATTATGGAGAAGCTTGAACAGTCATCTGTACTTGATGGAAGCGAGAGAGATTGCAGTTGGAGCTGCAGAAGCGCTGCCTCCCTGATTGGATTAATAAAAAGGGAAGATGACTTTAGAATGGCTGTCCATTATCTGCACTACAAAGGGATTAGTGTGGGTTTCAGAGAAATTAATGGCTTTTGAGTTAGTGCAGAAATACTAATGAATGTCAGGGCCAGAGATGTACTGTGAACAAAATTGGTTCTCGTTTAGTGTATCCATGTGTGTGCGCATCTATCCATTTGGGCTATCAAAGTGTGCTTTTTCTCTACCATTTTGGGTTATAGATTAGGCTTTCAGTTTTCATATTTAGCTGAAATATTCTCGAGTAGTTTATTGATATGCAAGGTATAGTTATACTGACCTTTTTAGACCTAGTGCCAAAATAGCAGTTTTTAAAATAGTTGTTATGGTTTTTGCCATATCTGCAGGAAATCTCTGTAGATGGAGTGCTTTGAGCACGGTGCTAAAAGCAGGCTCCATTCTGAGTATGTGGGTAAATGGGGAAGCTGAGGCTGAGCTGTCAAGGCGAAACCTGAGTGCCTCCTTTTTTGTTAGGGTGGCTGCAAGGTAGCATACTTCCCCCATTTTTAACGCCCATGAGATTTCAATACCAACATTAAGTATATAAAATAATTAATTTTCGTGTATGTTCATTATGTTTAACTGGAGCTTATCTACTTAATCCTTATAAATCCTTAAAAGTTGGTCTTTGCTGAAGAGCTGGCAAAAGCTTTTACACTGCTGCTATTCTGATTCTTTCTCCCATCCATAGAAACTGAGAATTAGCTGCAGGAATACTTCCAGCCAAAGGCAGGAATATCTTCTTAGAATGAAGGTTACAGCCGGAGGTTGCCTCAGTTGGTATCAGAAGCCCCTGGACAGTAACTAAGTTCCTCAAATACTCAAGAGTCCCTGACTCTTCCTGTGCTCTGGGAGGACGGGCAGACTCACCCCTTAGCCAGCAGTGTTGAGAGCAGTCTTTGCTGTATTAGCTGGGAACTCCAGTTAACAGATGGGAATGTAGTTTCTATACAGTCCAGGTTTTGTTTCCAAACTTCATCCAGTCTAGATGTTTCTGTTCTCTTAGCTCTGTGTTGCAGACATCTTCAGTATACTCAGAGATGATGTCTAAAACTTGTTAGAGTGTGGCCTGTTAACATGGGTGTAACTGGTTAAGCTGAGATGCTGAAAATGTCTTATGCCTCCAGGTATCCCTGTTTCAAAGGCTGTCAGCCCCAGGGTGGAAATCTCAAGTAGACTAGCTCTTGTACTGCTGTGATTTGTAGTGCTGTGATTTGTAGTGTGTTAAAGTCAATTGATGCTGATTTTGTTGTGACATAATTATGCTGGGCAGTGGATGAGGAGCTGTTTCCAGGTGGCTACCTTGCTCTTGTGCCAGGAATAGCAGACTCCAAGGGAGACAGACAATCGGAGGCGGAAGACATTTTACTTGTGTCTGCTAATTCTGTCACTGTTTGTAAGTCAAGACCCAGCACAGGTACCCTTACTGGAAGGGTGAAGTGGAACTCAAATGGGGGTAAGAGTTTGTTCCTCAGGCCTGGGTTGTTTTGGGGTGCCAAGTGTTACAGTTGATATTACAGTGTAACAGTGAATGCCTCTGAATTTATACAGGGAGCAACAAAAATTGCCTAGGGCCACATGCCTAGCCCAAGGTGAAAATATGCATCTTGCCTGTGGTGGCTGAAGTGGTGCAAATCAGATTGGAACAAATTCTTTATGGAAACGTTTTTTAAAACTCAGAAATGCTTTAGATAATTCCTTTTAAATTTGCATTGCTTTAGTGCTTGGAGTGACTTGTGTATGGCTGGTTTTCTGTGGATGAAGAAGATTCCCTTTGCCTTTGGCTGGGGTTTGTGAAATGCTCTGCTCCAAAGCACCTGGAGTGCTGAGATGCTCAGGTGTATGTGTTTGAATCCCTCTGGGTAGCCTCTTACTTTTCATTTTTGGTCGTGTCTGCTACTCCTGAACCTGATGCTCATAAATCAGCAAAACTCTGGAGTAAATAGAGCTGCACAATTGTTCTGGTCCCAGGTCCTGCTGAAATGTGGTAAGAAACTGCTGTGTTGGGCACAGTTCTGCATTCACCAGGTCAGTCCAGGTGCCAGGTGCTGTATCCAGTGCTGGCAGCAGTGCTGTTCCAGCCGGTTCCAGCAGCCCCTCCACAGGACACAGCTGTGCCCATCAGCCACAGGTGGGGCCTCTTTGGCAGAACACATCTCAGGGAGGGCTGGCAGCTGTGT
Source organism: Promerops cafer (assembly GCA_013398275.1). Lineage (NCBI taxonomy): Eukaryota > Metazoa > Chordata > Aves > Passeriformes > Nectariniidae > Promerops > Promerops cafer. The sequence continues at coordinate 1,315,604 of VZSE01006401.1, forward strand.
CAAGAGCAGCTGAAGGTCAGAGGATGAGAATGTGCTCCAGCCCCTGGGGAGAACCTGGTGGAGCAGGATTCTCCTGCTCATGCAGGGCCATGTGGGGCCCCATGCTGAAGAATGTGTAGAGTTCCTGAAGGAACTGTGGCCACGGAGAGCTCATGCAGGGGTACGTTTAACCTGAAGGACTGCAGCCCCTGGAGAGGACCATGCTGGAGCAGGGGAAAGGTGTGAGAAGGAAGGAGCAGCAGAGAGGAGCTGACCAGATACCACTATTCCCTTTCCCTCTGAGCTGCTTAAGATGGGGGAGGCAGAGGTGGTGTGTGTGAAAACATGAAGTTAAGCCTGGGAAGGAGCAGGAAAGAGAGGGTAAGATGTTTTAATTTGTATGTGTTTTTCACTGTCAAAATCTTATTTTAGCTGGCAATAGATTACCTGATAGTATTGTCCACTTCTGGACTAGGTTCTGGGAGACCTGCAGTGTTGTGTTGCTCTGCTGTTGTCATCCTGGATATCTCAGGAAAATTGCTTTGTTTCTCTGTCCCTCTGTTTCTTTGTTCACTTTTTGTACGGTGTTTTGGTACCTCTGGGTAAAAGGTGCTCTGTTCTCCATGGCTCAAAAATAGAGTTAGTGCTTGTGTTTGATAATTATAACGTATTAGATGAAGATTCTCTCTGTGATCCTATCCTCAGGTATGCCGTGTATGAGTAGGAGAGATGTAGAAGCCAGAATGATATAGTAATTTGAGACAATTAAAAATAATTGTAATCTAATTTTTTTTCCTCCAGAACACAAGACGGTGTTCCCAAATCTTCTGAAGAAGGGATACTTGGAAGTTAGAAGAGACAATGACAGCTACTGGCAAACCTGTTACGCTGAACTCTCTCAGTACAAACTGTACCTGTATTGCTTGGACAGCAGTGGCAACCAGACTCTTCCCACCATGTATCCACTCATGCGTTTTCAAAGGGTCACTGTTACTGGTGGCATTGAAACCAAGGTGGTGGACACTGTCCTGTCAGACAGCTCACAACTACAGCTGAAGGCAGAGTCCTCGTGGGAGACTTTGGACTGGGGACAGAAACTTTGGGAAGCGGTGCATACTTCTGTGCCTGCTTTTACAAGACAGCAGGAGAAACTGGAGAATGTGCCAAAGCCTGAAAACACTGACCTTTCTCAAACTAATGGATTATTAGAGAAGCCTATGGAGCTCTTCCTATCCATGAATTTGACTGAAAACACTAAAGAGTACCAAAATATTCTGAAATCAGGGACTCTTTACAGGTTAACTGTCCAGAATAACTGGAAAGCATTTACTTTTGTCTTGAACAGGTCTTATCTCATGGCATTCCAGCCTGGTAGGCTTGATGAAGATCCCCTGCTGAGCTACAATGTCGATGTGTGCCTGTCGGTCCAGACGGATACTCAGGATGGCTGTGACTCTTGCTTTCAGGTCATTTTCCCCCAAGATGTGCTGCGCCTGCGCGCAGAGACCCGTCAGAGGGCCCAGGAGTGGATGGAGGCACTGAAAGCAGCAGCCAATGCTACTCGAAGTTTAACTCAAAACCCACAGGTCACGCTTAGGAGCAAACCTGGGGATCGGCCCTTTGGAAATGATCTTAGAAAGACCAAGCGCCAGTCTGTGACCACCAGCTTCCTGAGCATCCTGACCACGCTGTCTCTAGAGAGAGGGCTCACAGTTCAGAGCTTCAAGTGTGCAGGTGAGCAGCCAGGTTGCAGCATCTGCACCTACAACCCCTCTGCTGGAAAAGAAAATCCTTTGAAAGAGCATGTGTGTGTTTTTGCAGCACAGCTGTTCCCCTGCCTCTCCCTGTGGCTGTAGTTAGCCTTTCTCTCTGTCAAATGTGGAGAAAAACCTATGGGATATTCAGAGGTTCATCTGCTTTTGATGAGCAGTGCTGAAACATTAGATCCTGCACATACAGCACTACATGGGCCAGGGCTGCCCTGCAGGGTGGCTGAGCTGTGTTCTTGATTCAGGACACGGTAAAGGTGGTGCAGAATCAAAGGGGTTTGAATTCATTTGTTGTCTGATTCTAGTCCTATAGGCAACATCATATTTTTATCCAGTTTGGGAAGGAAGTGAAAATAGAGAGGACGTGTCTGAATGCAGTTCACTGTCATTTTACTTTAGCAAGGGCACCTGTGTGGAGCAAATTTGGGCACCTTATGCCTAAGCTGTAGTCTCTGACTTGCTTTAGTTATACGCACTTAGAAATTGTCGGCTCAAGTAGAAACAGCTCTTTAGGAGACTTTTTCCTCTTGTATTATGGGAGCTGTGATGGTCCTGCCTCCTCCCCATGCTGCTTTGGGGTGTGGTTCTCATGTTGCTCTGGAACCACACATGACTCTGGGGACTATCTGTGTGGGCCCAGGACCTGCTGGCTGTCCTGAATCCCTTCCAGGGGAGGCCTGGGCCCTAGAAGTACTCAAAATTGACTGTGGGTGCAGTTAGGTTTGTCCTTCTGTGGTAGTCACCTGCAGGTCATGTTCCTGCTTATCTCTCCACAGTGCACGGCACCCACCTGGAGCATCATGAAGGTTGGCATCATTGCAGTTAATGATTTTGTCACAGTATTTGGCTTCTGCCTGAATTCAGCTCTGTTCTTGGCCACATTTGTATGATTTGATGTAATTTGTTTTATATTTTGCTTTATCCCCTGGCTGAGGTTCAGGAGAGTTTCAAGTGAATATTTTCAATGACCTCCTCTAAAATAGGATCAGGCCCTGAGATAGCAACAAAATACGTGTCTCTAATGTGAAACAGCTTTTAGTCTTGCTTTATGTTGTATGGGAGCAGACTTTTCTCTGGGAAAGGTGGATTCCCTCTCCCAAACGTGGGATGATTAATCTCCACTCACTTGTGTATTTCCTGCAAAAATAAGGTGCTCTGACCAGGGTGGCATGATGTCTTTTCCTGATACACCTGAAGCATTCCTAATACTCCTGTGGTCTCCTTTTAGTCTGCCAAACTGAACAGATGTTCTTGTGCAGAGAAACTCTTCTCGAGTTGTGGAGGGTCTGTGGAAAGCTGGTCACTGGGATTCTCTGTCCCCGAGGATGGGGATTCACAGCCCTTTCTGTAGGAGCCAGTCCTTTGCCATTTCTGAGACCCTTAGAGCCGGCTGGAACTTGGAGCTGTTACCATGGTGCAAAGAAATAAATAATTTTAGTTATAACTGGGGAAACTTGTTTGTCTCAGAAAAGTTTGTGCTGAGAAGGCACACGGGCAAGCTGAGCCTCCCTCCTTGTTCTTTGCTCCCTGCGGGCAGTTGTGCCGTTCCGGGCATGGGCTGCTGTTTAACCTGAGGGGCCTGCTGTTGGTAATTACAGCTTGCAGGCATTGAGAGCGGTTTTCCCCAGGGCTGCTGGGAGGGGTAAGCTTGGAGAAAGATGAGGAGGGGGGAGGAAGAAAAGTTTTGCTGTGAATTCTTCAGCCATTTAGTGCAAATTCCTGTAATTACCGTCTTTGTGTCCTGTCCCAATGGCACATAATACAGCAGAAGCCTTTCCTAATTGAGACCTTACAGGAGGTACAAATCCCTCCTTTGTTCAGCCTGACAAATTAGTGCCAGAAAGTGGCAAGGTCCGAGTGGGAATCAAAGGCAAGCAACACAAAGATGGAACTTACGGCTACAGTAATAACCCTCTCTAGTCCTGCAGGGGTGGGAGAGAAGGAAAAGTAATGACCAATGAAAAATGAAGGGTTTTTTTGTTATAAATTCCCTTGACATGACAGCACCTCAGGGCTGCTTTATTTATTTAGGAAAAGCGATTAAATAGTAATACAACAGGGCAGACCATTGTCTCTCGAGCTACCCCCCTTCCTACAGACCCCTGCTGCCTTGGCTAATTGATTGACAATGAACCTCTGATAAAGAAGGTTGCTGGGAGGACCTGATGGGGACAGGCTTTTTAAAATTTATTTTCTCTTTGCAGTCTTTGTGGGGTTCTCCTCCCCGGTTTTTTTTCCCTGTTTGAAATGCTTTCTGCATCCCCCTTTGCTTTTCTCCCTCAGTAAAAGCTTTTCAAGGAATTGGTCCCAGACAAACAGCTGATACTCACAAGCAGGTAGGGAAGAATGTGACTGTCTGTGCCTCGCTATTGACAGGTTTATCTTGGAGTCTGACTAGCACTTTTCAACTCGTGATATAAGCCAGGGCCGTGGTGTCAGATATAGTCATGGGGCAGGGAGGACAAACTGTTGATACCCTGGAGTCAGAAAGGCAGTTTGAAAAAAGTTGTCTTTTGCTCGATCAGCAGATACAAAAGCTTTTCTCCACATTTCTAACTCTGTTTTACTGCAGAGGGCAGGGCATTACTTGTTATAATTTGAAAAAAATGAATGACCAGGCCACTGATTAGCAGTGGAGAGGGAGGGAGTTTATAAACCCTTTTAATTTTGTGGCCCTTATTTATATTTTTGGCTTAGGGAAAGGTAGGCAGTTCTCCTGGAGGAGTTCTCCTGGAGGTCTGTAAGGAGCAAATATCCCCAGGTGCCTGTCACTGTCATTATTTCTTTATCATGTGGCATCACTTTTCTATAGATGGGGCAGACAAATGGCCTTTGCCCTTGCCTCCTGTTTTTGCATAGCTCCTGTTCTTTTGTTGGCTCTCTTCTCTTTCACCTTTTGTTTTCTTTCCCCCTGTCCTTTATTAAAGCAGACATTTTTTTCCAGAGAAGGCAGTTGTGTCTGCCAGGAACTCTTGTTACTTAGACAGCAATTCCTAGTGGATGTGGGAATTTCTGCCTTCTGAAAAATGTGCTCTGCACCCTTTCATTTCTCTGTGTGACTTTCCTTGCTCTTCTTCCGGGGTGCCTTCTGTCTTTTCCTCCCTGCTTTCTCCATGTCTCCTCACTTGCCAAAACGATAAACACTGCTATTAGGGCTTGAATGACTTGGCTGGCTGAGCTGAACGCTAGGTGCAGAGAAGCCAAGGTTAGTAAATGTGCTATTTCCTGAGCTTGCAGCCCTGTCAAATGAAGCAGCAGGTGGAGAGCTGTTGTCTTTCAAGGAATCATTCTGCACCTAGCGCTGTGATCGTGTGTGTAGCTGGGGGACAGCCCAGTGCAACATGCGCGGGTCATGCAACCTCTGCTCTGTCTCAGCCCCTCGGTCTGGAATCAGTCCCTACTGCAGTAAAAATAAAATTCCTTTTTTTTTCCCCTTAATGAAAAGAAAGTATTTCCTAATAGGTTGCAAGCCAGCAAGTATAATTTAAAAACAAAACAAAATAGTCATGTGGGATGTCAACTTTGTTCAGCTTCTCAAAAAGCCTTACAGTTGAAACTTCTCAAATACAGGTAGTTGAGAAGCATCCTTTAATTTAGCAAATACTTAGTGAACTGTCATTACACCCAACACTTATTTGTAGCATGTCACTGAAATAAAAACGCTAGAGGATAAATGCCTAGAAAATGCAGCACAATAATAAAATACCATAAGGTCCTTTGGAAGGTTTTTACCACTCTTGTCACATTTTAGTTCTGAATAACCATTGTTCTCACCTGCCTAGGGCTTTTAGGATTGTGCTTTTTCTAAGTGCTGTATTTGTTTTGTGCTTGGTTTCATTTCAATTGATCTCTTTCTTCCAAGGCTTCAGCAGCTTTTTACCTTCTCTGTATTTGAGACTCTGTAAAATCCCCTAGGAATGTTTTGCACTGTAAAGGCTTTATTGTTTAGGTATCTTCACTTTAGGCTTTAGTCTTCCAGTCTTGTATGTGACTTTCAGGCCCTATTTCTATTCATTTAAAAGTAAAACTTCCACTGCTAGCAGTAGGATTTCTAAACCAGCTGAGCAGAAAAAAACATGATCTAAGTCAGTATCTGGTAAATACAGCATGTTTAAACAAGGTTACTGTCTTGTTGGGAGGAGGGGGGGGAGTGTTTCCAAACAAGGGTGACTGGAATTTTGTGTAGCAGGGAGCACTCTATTTGCAGTGGACCTACATGTTTCAAAACACAAGGTTGTTGGGCCGCAGTGCTTTGCCATATGACAGCTCGTTTTGGAAAAAGATTGGAAAATACCACATGCTTGGGTTGATTAAACCTGATTATCAGTGATCAGTTACGATCACAGAGGCCATTTAATCTTCATTGATAAGATGAGTTCTTCAGTGCAGTCCTAGGATGGCATGACTAGAGGAAGTGACAGTGAAAACTATCAGCTTTGTCTGGTAGAAGTTGGGTCCTTCACCCTCCTGGGATTTGGCTGGCACCTTCACAGAGGGAGATTTTCACCTTCATGGGATTCGGTTTGGAACTGGCCTGCTGCTGCCTGGAAGTGCAGTTTAGATAAGTACTTGATCAGTTCAGTGCCTATTCTGTGCCCTGAAGTGCACTTTGCAATCACCTGGTGTTTAAGTGACTTCTTTGTCTCAGCCCTGCAAGAGGAGCTGCTGATACAACTGTCTTGGCTGATGAATCTACATACTCTTCCTGGCAGCCTTGAAGGGTGCCTTTTCTGCCTGTATGGGGATAAGTGACCCCATTGCTCTAATCTGCCCTCAACAACTCTGCAGGTTTTCAGTATGTGCTAATTTATTGTACTGCTGTGAGCTCAGTTCTGCTGGATGTGAACATGTCTGTACTGTAAGTGTAGGCTGTTTGTTCTTGGCTATGCCTTGTTTCTTCCTGGCTTGTGGGTGCTAGCTATGAGTTCCACTGCCCCCAAAGAACTCTTGGTTGTCTGGGGACCTTTTTGGTTGATTTTTTGTATGAAACTAGTCTTCAGGGATCTTTTGGCATAGAGTTCAAAGAAAAGAATGCCCAAACCAGGAGTCTAAATGTCCAAGTCTCACCTTCGTTGAAATGGAAAAAAGCTACATCTGGACAAAAGGAAGTATTTTTCAGAGCTGTAGACTCCAACATTTATACACCACCCCCACACTCCCACAGTTCTTCTCTGGACAACCCAGAGGTTCTTCATGAATTGTGTGCAAGAGAGAGCTTTATTTGTTGTGCTAGCATCTTTTAAATCAGTCAAGCCAGCTTTTGCTACTAAAGGCCTTGTCTTCCCAGAAAGGCACAGGCATCTGCTCAACACTTCTTCTGCAGTTGCACTTTATACCAGGTTCCTGAGTTGATTTGGGCCATGACTGTTAATTTAGTTTCCTAAGAAAGCAAAGCTTATGTTCCAGTGCTGTTTGCTCAGTTTTACTCTTGCCCCATAAAATTTGCATCTACCTGACTGTTTTAACAAAATTTGACAGAGGAGAAGAGGTAGCAAAGATGTGTGCATCTCAGAGGTGTCACAGGAGCCAGCATCACAGGGAGCGCCTCCTAATGCTGCTCTGGAAAAAAATCCTGTGAAGTGCACTGTGCACTTGGTATCTGCATTTGGTATTCAGAGTGTCCTTGCAGCCTTGAGGGACAAACACTGAAAGAAAATGGCTGCTTTAGGGTCCACTGCTGCAAAACTAGGACAATTGTGTGTGCGTTGGCAAGGCACTCCCTCTTCTGTTGCATGTCAAAGCAGTGTATTATTGCAAAACTATTACATGTGGATCAAATCAGGGGCAATGTAAAAGAAATTACAGAACAAACCAGAGGCCAACTGGTAGGAAGGGTTTAGGTTCTCAGTCTGGCCTTCTGCAACATCTATAGTCTCTGACATGTACCTGTGCTGTGTAAATCTGGGTAGTTCATATGCCCAAGGCAATGCTGTGCTAGTGATGTGCGACCAAGAAATTCAGCCAAATAGCATTGGTAAAAATACGTAACCACACTTACTGCACAGTTGTGCCTTCTGTTAAAAGGAGATACAAAACCAGTTGTGTATTCAAACAGAAACAGAGCTGGTTATGTCTAGGTATGCTAATGCTGTATCAAATAAATGAAACTTGGAAACCCAGGTAGCCTTCAGTGTAAGTCAAGGAGTGAGCAGTGCAGGGGTAAGTGGTCTTCAAACTAACTGCAGAGCAGAAATGAAAACTGGGTTAAGTAGAGACTCATTTTGCTGTATGACCTGGCTGGGAGTGCTGGCAGCAGTGTTTGTTCTGATCACACAAATGGCTGGCCTGCTCTTTGCTCTGTTCTCTGGTCTGCCTTCTCAGTACGTAGAACCAAGCATGAATGTAATCGACTGTGTAAGTGGGAATGCCATTATTAATTATGCTTACATTATCTCCTTACTTCTAGCTGGCAGGCAGGCTTCAAGAGCTGGCCCAGAGAGTGTGCTCAGTTCCCATTCCTCACTGAAGAGCCAGTGAATTATTGAATCCTACCAAGAAGTCATTCCATGGTAGATCTCATTTCTTCTGTCAGGGAGCACTTCACAGTCTCAGCACCAGATACTGCAGAGAGTAATCCTATAAGGGCATGGGGAAAAGAATACCCATTATTATGGGGAAAAGAATACCCAGATTATTTTGAGGTGTATGGTGTTATTCCTCAGCACTGTTGTCCTGTGAACACAGGGAAAGGATTTGAAAATGTGCACTAGGAGAATGCAAACTGGCCACATGTTAAAAGGGTTACAAACAACAGCTTGTGTGTAAAGCTTGTCTTCAGAGCTGTTTGTAATTTCCTCAGTGCATATTCTCTGGAAAGAATACAACTTTGCCACCTCTTAGAATTTGACACTAAAGGTAAAAGAACCTGTCTTCTGATGAAACTCAAGTGGGGAAATCCAAGCACAAAAAACTAGTTTCCAAATGTGTAGTTTTGTTGCTTGTCATTTGACACAGCTAGGATTTTTAGTTCTCATTTAGTGATGAAATGTTACTCTTGACTTATATATGTGAAATGCAAGTTTACACTTTGACTTTTAAGTTTTGGTGTTGCATTTGCAGGCTTAACTACTATTAGTTTTACTGGGAAGGCAGAATTTAGCTGTGTAAGCTGCTGTATGCTGTCTTCTACAAAGGACGTAAAATAAAGGCATGCAGAATGTTGTGTATGCATGCACCCATATGTGCTATCACCTGACTTGTTTCCAACATGGGTTTTTTTTCCTTGATTGTTCATCTTCACAGAGAAAGTCAGCATGACTGCGTTCAGCATGACTGATGTAAAGGGTTTTGTTCACTTCACCTACCCTCAACCATCTAAATATTGGATGTCTACACCAATCCAATCTTTGCTGATTGTTGAAGAAAGACTGGGTGGCTAGGGAATTCATCTCATGTGCCTTGGAGAGCTGCTCTGAAGCTGGGTACCTGTGAGACATCTCCAGTAGGATGGGATGAGTCACTGTCTGGAGTGTCCAGTCTCCCCAGCCCAGAGCCACCAAGCCTGCACTGGTAGGCTAAGTCAGCTGAGCTGGAGTGGTATGACAAGAAAGACAGGGCTATGCATAGTACCTTCAAATGGTGCTAAGGAAGATGGAAAGTCTGTTATTTTAGCACTTAGTTCTGAGCTACAGCTGATAGTCAAGGTTTCCATTGACTTGTAACAGTTGGGCCATCCTTTGGAGTCAACTGGGGATGTGTAAACCCTTCCTTATTTCTGGAGGAACTGATATAGTTTATAATTAAACTGGGATGTGTACATTGCTGGCATGATATGAGTTTATGTTGCTTAGGTAATTATAACTTGATAGGGTCAAACCCACATGGTTTCAACACAGAAGTTTTTTTTTACTTTAATTTGTTAAGGTTTTGTTGTCTTTTTTAAAAGTTCATAAGAAGCTCACAGAAAATGTAGGCAAGGTGAGTAGTGTCAGACTTTGCTTGGAGGTTTGTAAGTTTTTAATTATTTATTTGAAATAAAATTGCTCTGGGAAGTAATGGTGGGAAAAGGACAAAGTGTAATGCAAACCTGGGTAGGCATAAGAGAGAACTGAGTTGGATGGTTTGTGTATCTTCCTTGTGAGTTTGAGTTTTCCCGTGGTGGAGTGAATTGGAATAGATGCACAGGAATAAAGGTAAGCAACTGAAGTAATTCTCACCTTATTTCTGTTTGTGCTGAGCTGATAGAGCAATGTTGTATGTCTAATCTAACACTGAAAATTTGTTGCTGTGCTCCTTCTGCTTAGTCTGCTTTATGCCTTTATCAAGCTGAAAGCCTTTTGAAGTCTGTGGATCATTTTCTTTTCTTTGTATTGTATGTTGTTTCTAAATGAATTAGCTTCTAAGCTAATCCGTCACAGATTTAATTATGGCACACAATCACAAGGGGACTTGCATTTTCCTGTTACCGAGCAAGGAACTTGAATGAATAAGGAAAACAGTTGTGTACTCAATTTTAATTTGGTCTTTCTCTGTTTCACTGTGGAGCTACTCCAGTCTTTTCTTGCTAGAAGATTAAAGAGAAAGGTGTCTGGATAAGAAGGATAGTTGTGTGTGTCTTCCTTGACCACAAGAGTATGCAGCAACCTGAAAGTGGTGATTTCCGTGCTTCAGAGAAGAGGAATTGTGTTCAGATGTCTTGGATTCCTCCTCCATACTAGACCAGCACCTTAAGTCAAGAAGAGAGTTTTGTTACAACTTTTTAACTTCACCTTCTGTACTATTTTTTTCCTGAAGGCTTCGCACTTGGACATGAGCCTCTTGATGTTGATACTCCTGCTCTGCTCACAGACATGTTGTTGAGAGAGATTCATCTGTGCCCAACAGCACTTTCTTGCTGCTATTTTTTCTAACCCCTATTTTCTTTCCTTGATTCCAAGGCTGTTTCATTGTATTTTCCATGATGAAAGGTTTGGGATGATTCCTTCCCTCTCTTTGCTAACAGTATACCTTACAGCTACTCTTTTTCCCTCTGTAGCTTCCTCTATAACATTCTTTAGGGAGGGATGATCTCTTTGCATTAGGCTTCGGGTTTGCCAGACCTCTGTACAGATGTTATATAGATAATATTCTGTGTGAGCATTAGGAATAGGTGAGAGAGGTTTGGTGAAAGTTGTGCTGCTTTTTTCTCCCATCCTGTGTACCTCCTGCAAGGTACTTTCTCGAGTTATGTAGGCAATTAAGTGTTTTCTCTGCGAACATGGTCCCTTCCCAAACCCTAAACTATTTGTTGAATTGTGTTATCAATCTCGGAGGTGGTCAGCTACATCTGATTGTCCTGCTGGGAGAGGTGCTCAAGAGTTTCAAGCCAGGAATCAGTACTAGCTTTGCTTCTGGTAAACATCATGGCAGGTTGATGCATCTGAATGCCCAGGTGCAGGATTTCCAAGGTCATTAAGCCATTGGCTATTCCTTCTTCCTCTTCTTTCTCTCTCATTCTAGATCTATTTTTTTCCATCTTAAAAAAACAAAGTAGTGTAAGTGGTCTATGCCACAGAAATATGTTTGTCACACTACACCACTTTGAACTACATAACATCAAAGAAAATCAGTGCTTTGATAACTTGATTTGAAAGGGTTGTAGAAATAGCCATCATTATGAATCACAACAGAGAGGAATGGAAAAGATGGTGATTTTCGAACAGCAAAGCTTGTAAAGTAGGGGAAAATGTAAGGTGGATGCCAGCGCCACATTATCATCTAACAAACCCCTACTACACAACTGTTATGTAGCTTTGTAGAACATATTGTCTTGAGGATATGAAGAGGAATGAAAAATAGTAGGTGTAAAGAGGAGCAAGGAAACACATGTGGGCTCAGGAAAGGGTTGTAACAAGGGAGAAAGCAATGCATGCTGCTTGGGTACGAATTTCTTCCACTTCCTCCTCTTGGTAAAACCACCCTTTCTGAAGATGAAGGGCATCCAAAATTGCTTGCTGAGACTCTCCTCACCCTGAGAGGAGACTTCAGTTCTTATGGGCTGGACATAAGGAAGAGGAGAGAAGCCCCGCAGCATTTCTGTGCTTTGTCATTCCTCTCCTAAGAAAACTCGCTCCATGGACTGAAAATTTCTAGCAGGCTGCAAGAAATTAGGCCTTAAAGTGGTGAATTCTCAACTGCAGATGTTTTAATTTAGAATTGTGGCAGTTCAAATTGGACTTTAGCTTATTCTTACCTTCAGTCTAACAGGTGGGAGTTAGGGCATTAAGACAAGGTAGCAGCCAGTGGAATGGCAGGGGATGCATGGTGCTAGTTAGGTGAAATCAGTATGTCCTGTCCCATCCTCATCCCCAGACAAGTAAGTGTTGGCTAGTGGGGAGTGTTTATAAGGTTTCAGTGACATTGAGTTGGGAGGCTATTTGCATTCAGACAAAGCTTTGCACAAGAACTTCATTAATACTTATGCTCTGGTCTTATGAAGGGTAAAGGAGAAGACATAAACATAATTATCTCTTCTTATCAACTCACCTGTTCATGTATTTACTTTTTTTCCAAGAAACTGCAATTCCTTTCTTCAAGAAAAAAAAAAAAAGGGCAGAGGAAGATGGAAACAGGACATGTCCCATACTCGGTAGTGTGTATTGCAGAGAATGAGTGGCCAAATGGCTCTGGAGTGCAAAAGAGGAGGAAGTGAGCTAATTGTGTTGATTAGGTTATTCTAATGATTTTTGTTAAAGCAGAGGGGGACATGGTGACATCATTTGATATGGGGAGGGAGGAGCTCAATTTATGCCTAGAGTAGCTGACCTGCAGTCTTTCCTCAAATCAGTGTAATGTCTACTGGGGAGAAAAGATGCTTTCAGCTGGAGAAGTCACGTAATTACACTAAATGAAATTAATTATATTGACAAAAGCAATTGGTCAGTTGACTTCTACCTGAAAAACTCTGTTTAACCAATGCTTTTGCAGTAAAAGTGATGTACACGGATTCTGCTACTCAGTATTTCTAATCAGCTGCAGCAGAAACCATCTGAGCATACAGCACATGCCAGAGTGGAGCTCTGGTGCTCTGGCTGAAACTATAATTGTCATATGGGGACACTGGCATTTGAAGGAAAAGCAGAAATACTGTCATGTGTACTGTGTCTAGAAGTGTTGTTAACAACCAGAGACATCTTGATATATCTTACCCAAACATTTTTAGCCTCACTTCCTGAACAGGTTGTTTAATGTGACTGTGCTGTCTGTCTTCAGCCATCCAGTCTAGTACTATATGAACCTTTTGGCTCATTTTAGTCACTATTGAAAGACAGAAGTGTCGGGTATGTTGAGTTTTTATGTGTTTTGTGAAAACAGGTGGTCAGGTGAAGGAGATCTCTGCATTAGTTCTTTCCAACTAAAGCAGCAGCTTTTGAATACATTGTTTTGCCCCAGGGACTCCACACAAGAGGGCATGGGAAGAGGCAAGGGATCTAGCTGTGAAAAAAGTGTCAGGCAGACCTCAGACCTTGGAAGACACAGAGTAATGCAATCGTAAGGAAAAAAAAAACCCTGCTGGAAACTGAGCTGTGTCACTACTGCTAGTCAAGAACTACTCATTCTCAGTGTGACTGCTGCTCAGTTATTATTCCTGATCTGACTGTGGTTTGCCTTGGCTGTGCTAATTCTGTGGCTGAGTCTTACCTGCCAAGTCAGCATCCCTTTGGGCTGTCAGCAGGAGCTGGCTTGCACTCCAGCAGGCAGGCAATGCTGGCCCATTCTGTTGTGGGGAAAATGGGAGCTCTCTGGAGCAAGCATACAGTAGAATGTGGCCTGTCTAAGCTTCAGGCCATGGTTTTCAGATGGCCATGGCTTTTAAATGTCCAGTTTCTCACAAGCAAGTCTTCTGCCTTTGTTTCTTGAGAAGTGCTAAGTATCTTTTGACTGCTGTCTGAACTCTTTGTCACAGACGCCCAAGTTACCCTGTGCTTTTTCAGCACTAGACCAAGAATACTGATATTTATTTCTCAATTTTTTATGGAATGAGAAATGTCTCGTGGGTAAAATAAATAAAATATTAAAAGGATCTCAAATGAAGGAATACTTTTCTGAATGTGTATCTCTGGCTTGGTGTACAAACCCAGACTTTTGCCCCTGTCTTTTCTCTAGGCTGTCAGCGCTCCATAGGTTTGTCCAATGGGAAAGCCAAGGTGTGCAGCTACAGTGGATGGTATTACTGCAGCACCTGCCATGTGGATGACAACTTCCTTATCCCTGCACGGCTGGTTCATAACTGGGACACCTCCAAATACAAGGTAATCTCCCTGCAGGTTGGAGTGCTAGCAAGTGAACTGAATTGCTGATAGAAACACAACAGCCTGAAGGTTGCAGGCACTGACTGCTGGTACTGTCTTCTTTGTCCCTCTTGACAAAACGAGCCACACTATTTCAACAAGACGTTTTCATCACAGTTTCCTTGGCCAGATCTAAGGTGTTCCTCCACAGGAGCAGCCATGCTCCTCCTTCTTGGTGGCATCTTTTTCATCATTGCTTATATGGCTGTTCAAGGGACAGGGAGAGGTAGCACACAACAAACTCTCTTTTAGCTCTAATCCTTGCAGTTATTGGGCCCTTGAGGAGTACCTGTTTCATGACCCCCAGGGACTAAGGATTGGCACTGCTTGGTGATGGATGCTAAATTGTGGAAATGCCTATAGGAAACTGGCTTACCAAATGCAATGTTTGTTAGACCCAGTATGTCCTGTCTCTTGGCATGAGCACTTTGAGGACACTAGAAGGACATTACTGTAGCACTTGATTGAACCAGACAGATGAAAGTAACATAACGAGAAAATTCTACAGTTGTTCACTTGCCACACAAGAGCTTTTCTAAAACTTTTATAATCTGCTATTTGCTGCTGCCTCGGTGGCTGGTTGCTAGATAGGGGCACTGATGACATGCCTCAAAGCATTATACCAGCAAACACAGTAACAGTGTTGTTTTGCCATCTCAGGCAGTATATGCTGAAAGAAAAACAAACTCATAAGGAATCCAGACCATGCTAGAGCTTCAGACTTAGCAGCCGCTGTTAGGAGAGGCTGTTTGATGTTTTGTGTCTGCAAATATTATTATTATGTGCTATTTGAAAAGGAAAAAAATAACGTAAATGCCCTATTAGAGGAAAAGCAGGTCTCTTGAAGAAAATTTGTCAGATGGGGGGATTATTAAAAGGTAGCCAGAGCCTGCCATCAGGAAAATGACAGTCTTGCTCTGTGAAATGCAAGATTCTTCAAAGTTGCAAAGCTACAAGGTGTGGAGACAAAAAGCCCTCCCATGCCTAGAAGTTAGGAATATTTAAAAGTTCTTTTTTTGGATGCTTTTACCAAGGAGTAAGCTTGCTACCACGTGGTAGTATAAGCAGACCTGTTATGGGGCTAGTGGATAGTAAGGCAAAGACCTCATATTAAGCTGTCAGTAATACTGCCAAGAAAATTAACTGGGTTTTTTCCTAAACCTGCAGTGTAAAAACTATGCTCTAGTCTGTTTCCTGTGGTATAGGCAGCTGAGGCACAAAAAGAAACAGGTCTTTAAAGGTTAAGCATTCATTGAAAACTTAATCTATTGTCACCTCACCGTAATAGTGAGAAATTTAGTTTTGCAGTTTTTGTAGACAGAACAGGTATGAGGTGCCTTGGAAACAAGAAAATTCTGTACAGCTGCTTTACCTGTCTTTGTGTGAAAGTGCTCAGAGAGGTGAATTTAAGAAAGAAACACGACCCCTCAGGTAGGAAAAAACAAGATCATCCACAACTATTAGAGCAGGAGCTAAGGCAGGGAGGGAAGGTGAAGATGAGCACACTGCCCTGCCCCTTGTAGGTAGCACAGCATTTCTGATAGCGGAGCTTCTGCAGAGGGGCACATGCTCCTGGCTGTACTTCTGGCTGCACACCCCAAAGAGGTCCTGCAGGAAATAAGCACATACCACATTTGATGGTCAGGACTGAGAGAGGGCTCCAGGATTCAAAAGCTTCTTTGTTTTACACAGTCTGAAATGTGTCTGTCAGTCCACCAAATTGGAAGCAAAATTGAATGAAGAGTTTGCAAATCTGCACTACTTTCCACTGCGACCTATTCCCCATCTCCTCAGGGGTTTCTGGGGTCTGTCCTGTTTCTGGTAAAGCAAGCACCAAAAGGTACTGTAGGACATGAGCTTTTACAGTGTAACTGGGCATGTTTCTTTTTTTATGTTTCTTGAGTTCAACATCTGAGCAGCAGCTGTAAAATAAGCTGTGGCATCAATTAAGTTGGGAAACGGAGAGGTTCTTGTCTGCTTTTGGCAAGACAGGTCATGAAAATCAGAAACGATAAACCTCCCTAGAGCTGTCTCTTCCCATACCCAGGATCCTGAAAAACAGTAATGCACTTAACATCTGGTAGCACATGGGTAGGAGAAGAGAAATCCTCTTGGCTGCAGTAGAAGCTCTTTGAAAGGACTTGGCAGTTAGACGTTTCTTCTGTCACAACCAAAGCTGCAGCCCAGTCCCGAGGTTCACTTTTTTCCCCATGTCTCCTACTGTTTTCTTATTTGTATTTTTCATGTGTTTGTGTGAAGGCAAAAGAAAAGAGGCAATTTTGTGAGCACTCTTTCTTCCTTTTGCTTAGGCCAAGTGTTTTCCCTGTTTGCACGCAAAGCCCACTAAATATTGCAGTTTGTTTCAGGTGGCTTTCAGCCTGCACAAAGTGCCAGACAAACACAGTAGGAAATGAACTCCCTGTGCCAGAAGATTTCAAGAGAAGCTGACTTATGGTAAATTGAATTTTGAACTGTAAGTTTGCAGGCTCTAGGAAGGAAAGATCTGGAAATATTAGCATCCATCCTTGTATAACATTTAAAGCTGAAACCCTGTTGCACTTTGCATCTTCTCACTCCTTCTGGCTGATTTAACAGGATTGTTTTACTGTAAAGCTGGGGGACTGTGAGTATGCTAGAATGTATGCTAAAATATTGAATTACTGTGACTTCCCGACCCTTCCCATTTTAAGACTGTGTTTCAGCCTCTTGTAACATTGCTGTGTTTGGCAATGTGAGTTAATGTTTTACGAGATGTGTGTGCCTGTGTCCACCATGCAGAGTGGACTGACACCTACCTGTCAGCCAGTGATGCTGGGCAGAGCTACTTTTCCTGCAGTCAATACTCCATGGGTGCATTGTATTGGCAAGGAGAGGGAAAGGTTTGCTTTGCTCCTCTCTCCTTAAAGGCTGCATTCAGACCATGCAGCACCAGTGCTGCACAGTAGTACTTGGTCACCATAGTGCATGCATATGGCAGAATCACTCAGGGGACCTCAGTTGTGGCATCTCTTTGTTTCTATGCTCTTAATGGCTCAGGAGAGATGCCCAGTGCGGGGTACAGGTGTGCACAGGTGTGAGTGTAGTGTTCGGACAGGAACCACCCTCCAGTTCCCAAGACAGCAGGGCAGGTGGGTGAGGAGCCCATCGCTTCAACAGGGGCTTAATGCAAGGAGATAGACAAAGACAGCACGGAGTACCTGGTTCTTCTGGTGGGAAGAGCTAGTCACCGTGCCAAACACCTCCTAGGGGATCATGGAATATGTGCTTTAATTTGCTAATTGGTGGAAGAGGACTAATAATTACTATAGATATGCAAGTTGCCAGGGGATTGCTGAGATACTGCAGTCAGATGGTTAATTGTGGGGAATTTTTGATGGAATTAGAGACGGGACTTCTGAGTTGCTTTAGATGATGCTATTTATTTTTCTTATCTTCTACATAGGCAGGAAGGATGAGTTCGGCTCACATTTTCACTGCTTGGCTCAGAAGGTCACAAGACCTCTAGTTACAAGACCTTTCAGGGATTTATTAACCAGTAAAACACTGCCAACAAGGATATTTATGGTTTTGACCCAATCCTTAAATATTTCGTCTTATGGACTCATACTACAATATAAGCTTTTTTAGCCAATCATGTTATGACACACAAACCTACAATGCTACATTCTAAAACTCTAAATTTTCCCCTACTTAGCTTAATGTGTCTCTGCTTTAAACTATAAATCTACATTCTCACTTGTAGCACCTAAGTTTGGAAGCTTTTTCCAAGGTCTCAGATCAAATCCTGTGTTTAATTCTAAGCTTTTGCTTACAGGCCCAGAGTTCTGAGAGTTCTCTGCATTTCAGATCCCAACAGTTAGTGATGGTAAAAGCAGGTTGTTTAGCTGCATTTTTTTAATACGCTGCTATAAGCATAATAAAATATCAACATTGCTAGTGTTAAAAAACTTATAAGTTTGGAGTTTATAGAATTTTATTCTACAAAATCTGAGGTGCTTGTGTTGCAACGTTCGCTCTGATTCCACTCAGATGGCACAGTTCTTTGTACATGTAGGATATTAAAAAAAAAAAAAAAATTAGTGGGGTGTTTAATGTAAATAGGTGGAATACTTATTACAGCTTCAGGGCCTGGGAAACCTGTGGAGTTATGGTCTGCTATATTTAAAATTGCACATCTTGTTATCTGTGTAGTTATTGGTGGGAAGGCTGGCCTTGGCGTATTTCTTAGATTTGTATTAAATGTTGTGAAAAGGTTACCTCTGGGGCTAGCTTCCCCTGTCAGTAGCTGGTTACTCGTGCTGGTTTTGGAAGTGGTGCTTTTTATAAGGATGTGCATTGTTCTTACCTACAGCACCAGAAGGGAAATAACTTCCTAAATCTCAAGAGGCTGTGGCTTGTGTGCCCTTTCTACTTTTGTTAGCCTAACTCATACCTCCCTTGTCTCAGTGTAAACATTGACTTAGAGGTCCAGGAGGACTAATTGAATTGTGGAACCAGTAATATTTCTGTAGCAGAGTTTCAGGTGATTTACAGCTCATTTCATGTAATCCCATCTTCTCTTTTCCAGCTGTGATAAAATGCAGATATCAGGAATAAGAGGAAATTTTGCCTTTTCACTTAAGGAACCAGAGTCCCATTCATTTATTGAGATTACAGTAGCTTTTTGCAGGTGGAGATAAAACAGGGCACTGTCATGAAAAATGCATGAAAAACTTCTTGCAGATGGAACTTTGGGAGTAATACCAATAAGATTCAATTTTTTAATCTGTATTTTAAAAAGCACAACAACTTGCTTTTTGCCAAAAAGAAAGCAGTGAACAAACAGAAAAATATTAACAGGGAAGAAACTGGTTATTCAGATTTTAGACTTTTAAAAAATCTAGTAAGCTATGTTACTCTGCAGCAAAAGCATATATGACTGATATCACTGTACTTTGAGTAAGTAGCTATCTCATACATTCAATTTTGAAGGCCTTGAAGGAGTTTGACTTGGCTATAAGCAGAGAGAGTTGGATCTCTCTCAGTTCTGTCTCCATTTATAATTGGTAACAGAGTAAGTTTTCAGATGCATAGAATAGCTGACAGATCACAGAGGGAGAGATCTGCTTAAAAAGAGTTGGGAGAAAAGCCTAACTAAACTGCTCTATTTTTTAGGTATCAAAGCAAGCCAAAGAGTTCCTGGAATATGTTTATGAGGAGCCATTAATTGATATCCAGCAGGAAAATCCCATGTTGTACAGTCATGTTGAACCTCTGGCAGCTGTTGTCCGCCTGAGACAGCAGCTAAAATCCCTGCGAGCCTACTTGTTCAGCTGCAGAGCAGCAGTGGCTGAAGATCTGCGTAGAAGGTAAGAACCACAGCCAACCTACAGCAGAAGCATGGAGCTTCCTTGGCATGTTGCCTCTCCTGCTGCCTGTCTTTTTTTTTCTCACATTTTGGTTCTGAAGGCATTACCCATTTAGAAAGATGTGCGTGTATCTGACTTCTCTGGGAAGCTGGGTTATCCTTTGCAGAAGAAAGTTATTTTATAGGGTCTGAATATCTGTTGTTCTTGACAGCTATTAGCCCTGGGCATCACACATTGTGGTGAGCATCTTTTACTCCTCCTCAGGCTTTCTGGCTGTGTGTGTTTTCAGTCAGATCTGCTACCTCACACTCCCTGCTGTGGCATCACAGTGAGGTAGCCACTGCTGGGACCTTTGAAACACCTCACAGTGTGGCAAAGCATGAGGGGGGGCCAGAGTCAACCACCTTTCCAGCTCTTCTGCTCTCCTCTGTGACACGACCTCAGCCAAAGGCAGAGGTCAGATGTAGTCCCCTGGCACATGACCCAGTATATGATTTATGCTGGTTTCTTGCTCAGCCAGTATCCCTGACACGGCTGCGCTGAATGTTTTGTTTATTGGCAAATACATGGTCACAGCACAGCAAAAGGTGTTTCATATTGAGTTTGCTGTGGTGAAAACAGGAGTTTTATAAAAAGTGAACTTCATTTTAGAAGTGCTGTATCTTAGTCCATTCCGCTGCTGCTGGATTTTTCTAACAAGCTAAAAATGAGCAACTTTCTTAAAACTGTCAAGCCACAGTTGTGGTCTTAAAGAGGCCAAGTAGTTTTTGGTGTGTATCTCCAAAAGAGATGGGAAGATGTCTCTGCCCATGCCATACTGTGAGGTGAGTGGCTCTGGGCACATGCAGCTGACCTGATGCATCTGTAAGCATTTGTATATCCCAGCTTTTAAGACAAGACTTCAAGTAGGAAAGCCACTGCTTTGAAATTGTGAGCTGCCAAAGGGCAAGGAAGCAGATGACATCAGTGACTGTATTTTGAACACGAAGTTCTAGGGACCTGAATTCTTTGGAAGGGAGAGGAGGTTGCACCGGTGTCTTTATCCCAGGTAAGGAGAGCTGGTCTGCTGTTTGGTACATAACCCATGTCATTGCTTTGATGAATTACCTAGAACAAGTAGGAGAAGGATACAGCAACAGATTTATGGAGAGCATTGTGTCAGATGCACTGTGGGTTAGTATGTGTTTGTGTGTTACTACTCAATTCCTATTATTTGCTAGGGCAGCTTACAGCATGTTGAAAATTAGGATGGTTTTATTCCAGAGGATGGTATTTTCTTGCAGGGCTGGTTTTCTATGCCATCTTCTTCAATAAAACTGAAAGGAAAATAAGATTTTAGAAGGTTGTTCAGAAAAAGTAGAAGAAAGGAAATTATGCTTTCTGGTTAGTATTGAAAAAAACAATTATCGTATTAAAATAGACAGAAGGAGGCAAGGAACTCAATGGACTTGGGTAAGACAGTAAAAGAAGAGAGTTCAAAGGAGGCCTAACATAGCAGTCAATTGACTAGAGGTAAAAAAAGGGATGAGGGAAAGCCAGGAGAAGGAGTTTCAAATAAGGAAGAAATCTCCGGAAATTGAGTTAATGAAGAAACCAGGACAAAAGAGGAACAACCCAAAATCTGCCTCCAAAATGGAGAGGTGACAATTGCTAAGGAAATAGAAGAGAGAATGGACAAAATTTAGCACAGAAATGTGAGCATGATCTTTTCTTGGAGAGAGAAAACATCCCTGTGTCAAAATGAAACACCCAGAAGGGTAGAAGGAGAAACTGGGAAACAATGCTCCTAATGTTTCTTTTTCTTATTCTTCACACCATCTCCAATGAAAGCTGTGTCATGGAGAGAAGGACCCCAGCTTCCTTTGTTTTGTACTAGGGAAGCATCTCCAGTTTGATAGGACTTGGTACGAGTGTAAAAGCCCCTGAAGGAATGTACAATACACACCTTAGAGTCCAACTCCTTCTTGGTTTGTGAAGCCTCTGTTGAGGTGACTTTGGTGCTCAGTTGTTCCCTCAGATGTCCCCTAAGAGATTTGCAGAGATGAGAAGAAGGAAGTTCTTTTCCTGTAAGGATTTATTCCTTGCACAAAACGCTCACAATGGCTTTGCTGCCTTCATCTAGTACCCAGCGTGCAGATGTTCACTACCAATGTGATGACTTTATAGAGCACAGCTGAAAAGTAAACAAAGAAAATATGTAATTTTAAATTTTCCTTTGGCTCATCACAGGGGCAAGTTGTAAGAAAAGGAGTTGTTTAACCAATATGGTGATACAGCATTCCTAAATCTAGTACTGTTTCCCAATTAAAAGTGAAAGATGGAGAGAGATAATCCAGTTATCTGTCCTGCTCTAAAAACATTCTTTTTCTGCTTGGTCTTCACCTTAGTATGTGAATAACTATTAATCACAAGAGAGTGAACACAGCATCTTGAAGACCTGTCAGACCCATATAAACAGACTGAAACAAACTGTTAATATTGCTGTCTACAGAGAACTAAAAACAGACTGATTAATTGTATTGGCACCTTGCTGCCTCTGGGACACTGATAGAGCCTGCCTTATTAGGGAAAAGCAGATCACTCTGAGGTTTCTTTTATTAATACTATTTGCATTATCATCTACTTTAAATCTATACCTTGCTCTTCAACCCAGATCACAAAATGAAGATGGCAACGAAGTTGGAAACACTTGGTGTCCTCTGTGAAGACAAAACTGTTTACAGTGCTTACAGTCACTTTTTCTGAAGAATTCCAGATGGCTATGAACCAGGTTAGCTCAGGATCCAGTTAGTTTAAATGTGGAAATGTTATTTATAATGTTTGGTGTGCCTAGATAGGTACTTTGAGAACTTTGAAACTTGGCATCTAGCAGGGAACTCAGGACTGAAACCACGTTGTGAGCCTTGAAGATACAAGTGACAAAGTAGAAAGAAAGGAAGAAAAAAGGAAGGAAGGAAAAGACAGAAGAAATCCTTAAAGTAGCTAGAAGGCTCACAGTAAAAATGATCTTTTTCAGTAATAGGGATTTGTTCTCACCTATTGCTTCACTGGACTCTATGCTTTAATATTTGCAGGGGAAAAAAAATAAGGAACATGGACTTGGCTGGGAGGTGAAATAAGGCCCTCCACCAGCACGTATCAGCAGTGTTCATCTGATACTAGCCAGAGGAGATTCCCAGCCTGTTGCTGAGCTCCCTGTTTTACAAGGGATGTTGTTATGCCTAGTTAGCTGTAACTGTCACCTCAGTATTGCAACACATCATTTGCCTCAAATGTCTTTACTGAACAAGCTCTCACTTGTTTTTATTGCCTTGCTTGAGTGGATGCTGCTCAGACAGAGGCATACAGGACTGAAATCTAGAGCCAACACAGAATTAGCGCAAGTGGAGCTGTACAGATCCCACCACTGCCTGCATTTGGTGAAAGAATGGCCCAGACAAACCAAGATGGAGTCAATAAAATTGATGGCTGGGAAGTAAACACAATCTCCAAGTCCATGAAATAATGAGGGTATTCTGTGAAACCGTGCTCAGTGATGCAAGTTCTGTTTTGGGTTTGCTTTGTTCTTGTCATGATTGAAGATTCTTCAGGTCAAGGAACTGTCAGAATGATTTTTGGGGTAGTGTTCAGATGCCTACATATATACTGTAGGGTAGGTAACCTAGGCCAACCTTGGAACTCCATCTGGGGAGCCCTCTGGGCTCTCTGCTCTCTCAGCTGTACATCTAAACTTGTAGTTCAGGTGCTGCTGGCCCAGATACTTTAGACAGATAGCAGTGACACAAGGAAAATGTTTTGCAGCACATTCCCCTATGCATTAGTGCTTGTTGTAGTGCCCTTGTTCTTTAAGTAAATTTGAATGGTGGTGAGAAACTATATGGAAAAACTTCCGTCTTGTTACTCATCTCTGTCTGATATCATTTGTCTGTCAGCTCCAGAACAGCAATACATTAGTTTTACCCCAGCACAACCCCAGTGCTAGATACATCACTTAGCAAGCTCTAGTTTGGTGTTCCTGTATAGCAGCAGGAGGTTAAAGGTACACCTCCAGTGCTGCAGATGTGTGGTCCTGGCTGAGCCTGCTGGTCTGTCAGCATGAGGTGAAACAAGCCCAAATTCAGTTATGCTGAACAATAGAGTCCTGTCACTTCCTACAATGAGGCCTTAGACATAACACTTCTGACACAGGAATAGATTACTTTCAAAATATTTGTGTGGCAATTGGGGAACCTGTCTAAACACATCACAGGAATACTGATGGATCTATTGCAATCACTATACCTCCAAATACCTCATGTATGTGAAGCTGGGGCTATGTCATCTTTCAGACCAAGGACAACAGAAGGTCATTAAGTCATCTCCAGACTGTCAAAGGAGACTCTCCATTTTCTTTGCAATGTTTAGGCCATTTGGGGAGTGGAAAATTCCAAAGCAGGAGAACAAAGATACAGGTTCCGAACGCAGTAAACTGCAAAAAGAAAGTTTGAGGAGGGAAGAAACAGAAAGATGTTTTGGGGCTCTGAGATAATGGCAAGACCAACAGAAGAAAATTTGTTGCATGGGTGGTTGGAAAGAGGGTGAGAGAGAAACTTATTCAAAGAGGGTATCTACATATCCTGAGAGGAACCAGTGTTAAGACCAAACAACAACCCAAAGTGAGGAAAGGTGAGAAAATAAATGCAGAGGAGTATGCACAAGCCATTTGCTGTTTTATTTAGATCCTGCATGCCTGTAGTCATTGCAGTAGCTGAAATAAAGTTGCCTGTTGATGGAGCTCATACAAACAGACTACCTTCACCTCTTCACTTTAACTCTTTTCTCTTTTGGAAGAAGTAACCATGCATGCGGGATCTTTACAAATGAGCATCTTAAAAAGTGTTTGGCTAAAACTGAGGGGATGGTGTTAAGGTGGAATTTGAGCTTTCAGTTCAACTAGAGGTAACAAACAGCTGAAGCACTGAGATGTGTCCCAGAGCAGCCAGGGTGGAGGCAGTGCTGCTGTCTGTTCATGTCAAGGGAAGGCCAAAAGCACAAGCTAATGCTCTACCATGGTAAGCATCCAGCTAAGGAACCTGCCAGAGCTTTCCATGGTAAGTCTTCCAGAAGACAGGTGGGTCTTTCAGTTCACGTTAGTGTTTTACGGTCTAGGGGGCACACCTGTATCTCCTTGTCAAAGAGATGAGTAATATTACATCTCTTTCACAATGCAAATTTCCATTCACCTTTTGAGACCAGGTTGCTTTCAAAAAAGCAATGATTTAAAAACAAGTTCCTGTTAGATGTGGACACCATGTTAAATATGACTTGTGCTATTTTTATCCCTGTGTTTTTATATCAGAACTTCCTGCAGCAAAGTGCAAAGGTTCAAGAGTGTCTGACAAAAGCAAAGACCATTTTCTTATTCTTAATTTCAAGTTAATTGGGGGATCTAAACTATTTTGATTTCAAAATGAAACTGTGTCTCTAATTCTCTGTTCTGCGTTTAGTAACAGTGGTATTTGATTCATGAGTTAGATCTGTAGTAATTCTTGTCTTTCATAATGTTACCGTAACCTTGCTCAAGGAACCACAAAGGAGAGAGAGTTGGTGTACTGCATTTTAGTAGGAAATTTATAAACTGGTTCAGGATTGCTGATGGATGATAAGAGTAACCGTTTTAACATAGGGGTGCTTGTGGGGAATTTCATAACAACATGAAATAATACCTTACCTGGACATGCTTGCTAATAAATCTAGAACTTAGTGTGGGCTGAAGATATGTGGGAGTGACTGTTCCCAGAACATAACCAGAATTGTTCACACCTCATGAATGTGAAATGATTCACAAATGCTTTTTTGCATAAACTCGTTAGAAAAAAACAGAATCTGATATAATGCCACAAGAACTAAATGAATAAGTAGTGTTTTGGTTTGGTTTAAATTAATTCGTTTATTTTTTTACCTTTTGGCTTTAAAATCACTAAGTTTCCCAAAGCCCTACTTTTCTGAGTAACTTCTGTTGGCTAGAAAGTTTGGGTTCTTGTCTCCCTGCAAACTTCCAGGAGCTAAGATTTCCAAGGAAATACAAAATCAAAAGCCTGAAGAAAACTGTAAGAATTAGCAACACTGGGAAAAATCCTGCCTTTTCCCCTCACCTCTGATGCTGTTCTCTACCTTAAATTGATAATGTCCATATCAAATTAATTGAAAGAGAAAACCCAGCAAGAAATGTTATTTACCTTGCCACGTATATTTGGGATAACTAGCAATTCACTGATACTCCTCTGTACTTTTAGAACCAAATAGTAACTCTGAAAAATTGGAGCTGCTCTCAGTGAGATCAGAGTGCACACAGGTCCTGCCTGTCTGCTCAGCACGTGGCTGCAGCTGGTGCTGGTGCATGGCTGCAGGGACAGGACCAAAGAGAGCTCTTGCCCCTTGTTCAGGGCCAAAAAACCACGGGAATGGCGGTAATCAGCATATGCTGGCCTTCAGCTGTTTTAATTTGCAGTGTGGTGCAGTAGCTCCAAAGGTGTAAGTTGCAGTGCCAGGGTATGAACTGTGCTGGATGAGGACGTGGACTTGGTACCCTGGTGCTGTGCCAGCTGTGGGTGTGGCAGCTTCCTGCGGAGGGGTGGAGAGGAGGCTGAATGCAGTGCTGTGCTGGAGCGGGTCATCTGCGTCCCCTGTGAGTCACGGCTCAGTCAAACAGTTCTCAACCTGGTCAAACCAGACACTCTGGCTGGCACACTAAACCCTGCTGCCAGCTTCTCCTCCCTTCCCCCCTCACATCCGAAGTTTTAAGAGGCTTTTTGGTATAAAGGAGACTTGGTTGTGCCCACCTGCCAGCTAACTTGATTTCTTTTGATTGCACTATAAAAAGAAGAGTTCCCCCTGCTTATCACGTTTGTACTTTGGTTATAGTGTCAGGCATAGGCAGATTAATTGGTTGTAGCTTTAGCAGAGCTGTCAGGGTATTTAACCCATTGAAGAAAAATTACCTGCGCTGGCGATAAACAGGCTTTAAATGCAGAGCAATTACTTAGTGCTAACAAAGCACCATGACTACACACTTCATCCAAATGCAAAAAGCAAACTCTTATCAGTGGTTCTGTTTGCAGGAGGACACTAAAAGATAACCTTTGTTTGTGCAAATACTTACCTGATAAGATCATCCAAGAAGGAACAGATGAAATTTCTGTCTTGCCTGAAGGTTATACTTCAGATTACAAAGGATCAAGCAAAAAAGAATAATAATCAGAAACTGAGAGTGCTCACTTCTTCCTTTTAGTTGGATGAAAAGTCCTGGATGGTGTGTTCCTTCTCTGCTTGCATTGATTGTGTTTATATCAAGGACATAACAATAAAGCAATTTTGAGACCTTTAACCAATAGGACTTTGGATTTCATTGTTCACAGTAACTGGCAAAGCTAGGGACTGGTTAGCATTGAACTTGGTTTGTTCATTGCAGGTTAAACCCTGACTGGTAGGCAGGGTTTACAGCACTGCAGTCCTATGACTCATCAATGGTGAAACTGGTCTGGGAGTTTCCAAACTGGGAAGCCTTAGGAGGTGCTTTTAGTGGGATGTGCAGTGGATGCCATTTGCCTCTCAAGGGTCACAGGTCACATTCTGAAGCTGCAGAGGTTTGAGTTTTTACTGTGATGAGTCTTAACATCTTGCATTTGACCTTTGTCTAGTTCACTCCAGTTTCTTTTCTGTGTTAAGATTCGACTGAAAGACCACTGTTTATTGAATGCTTTTAATTCACCAATTTAAAAAAAATCTAGTTAGTTGTAGCACATCAATCAAAAGGTTTACAAAACTGACATCTTTTATTTTGCTTTCAAATGACTAATCAGAGATTTCCTTTTTGGTGTTTATAAAGGACCTTCATATTCAGGGAAAAGTAAAATTCAAGCACGTTTTGGTCTTTTTGTATCAAGGCCTTGTATTAATCTAAGCATGCTCAAAGCTCCTGATGCAACCTCGTGCAGAAACTAAATACATTTTTTCTAGTGAAGTGTTCCTAAGTGTCATTATCTTAGCCTGCCCTGGGTCTCTGTGAGATTTTTGGACATGAGTGTGATTTTAGGTTGATCTGGATGCCTTGTAGTACTTTGTCTAGATGCTAATGCCGTGGCGTGGTGTTTGTGTGAGCCCCATCTCGCCTGCTGTTCTCTACTGACTCTGGTTTCCTTTGAACAATTTCAGTTGCAGATGACAGGGACAGAGATAGCATAGACTCTTCTTTCCTACTGGTTACATGGGAGGAGGCGTCCGTGTTGGAAAGCAAGAGGCTCTGAATTAGTCCTGTGTGCCTCCTACTGAAAAGGACTTTATATAAGCCATGACCTCATTAGGCTCAGAGAACCTGTGCAGGCAAGCAAATGGTTGGAAGGCAGCCATCACTCATTTTCTTGCTCACTGGAGTACTTGGTCTGTATGGATTTCCTGCCCCAAATGATTTGCTTGCATTTTATGATGAGTTTTTTTGAAAATATGTTTGAGTTTGGTGTTTTGGTAGCCGTTAGGCTCTTGTTCTCCACCCACTAGAGGCTGACAGAAACTGGCAATGAACAGATGCATTTTTGGGAGGTGGCTTCACCAGTTACATTCAGGTAGCTGTTGAGCTTTGGGTTTTTCTTTCCAAGTGGGACTAACAGAAATTTTCTGGAGGAGAACTTAATTGCAGACATGCAGCACAGCAAGACCTATTTTTGAAGCAGTTGCTCAGCTTGCCACCGGTGTGGTGGAAGCACTTCATTTATGTGAGTGGGGGCTGAGCTGCCTCCTTTTAGGCATTTTCAGGGTTTCACAGCCATGGGGCTGTATGGTTTCCACCTTTGGTGGTGTGAGCAAATGTTGAAGGAGTATTTTGCACCTTTGCATTTATCGGGAATCATGCAGGGACTGGCCCGGTTGCTTCATGACTTCTGTAAATGCTGTTGCACTTGTGAGCTTTGGCTGCCCGGCTGTTTCTCTGTGGCCTACTACAGAGAACCTATTTTAATTTTTCAAGTCAATAGAAGGACTGCAAATCTGAAGCTGGACCAGCCTTACTTGCTGAGTTTATGTATCAATGGAAGTAATCACTCCCCTCACTTGAGTTGCTGAGAGTGTGTGTGTGTGTGTGTGTGTGTGTGTTTTGTGTAAAACTGGGAGGGCAGTTCCTACCTTTTTTTTTCCCTAGAAGTAGATTTGGAAGGGAGGAAGTGCGTTCCAGAGATATTCCAGAGATACCAGCTCTGCAGAGCTGTTGCTGCAAATTAGCATGTTTTAAAGAAGGGGACAGGTACAGGGATAAGATTTGTCACCAGGGCCTGTGCTGGCTGAGACTCACCTGACAAAGGAATTTGGTCGATCATGAGTTTGCTTTTCACCTGCAGACGGTTTACTAGGAGTTAGAACTTGCAGGAAATAAGGAAATAAAATGCCATCTTTGAAGGCAGGGGAATCTGATGTTAGTCATCAATACTAGACATTTGCAGTTTTTGCATTATGGGCTAGTCAGGCTATTTCCTGAAAAAGGAAATGTTTCATTAGCTAATTGTTTTCCTTAGCCATGCTGTAAGGGCATCGGCAAATAATACAGTTTCTGGCAAAGCTGTTTAGTGCCTGCCTGTATGATCAGGGGAGAATGGTGGGTAAATTTTAATGAAAGAAATTCTATCTGAGCTTAAAATACTAATGCTTCAAAATGCTGTTCAGAGTTGACTCCGTATCTTATAATAAGTCTGCTATGTGCAAATCAGCAATTCCAGTGTCATATGTTGTCTGATGTCTGGATTTTGACTGTTTTCCGGTGGTCTCTGACGTTGTGCCAAATGTATTATGAAGATGTGATGCAGCAGAGCCACTGCAACAAGTCCCCTGAAAAAGGAGCAATAGTATAGCCCACAGAGCTGAAAGTGAAAACTGGCAATGCCCTAGTGAGATTGCAGCTGAGAGTTGGGTGGGTAGAGTGGATATGCTTGGTGAGTGAGAAGGAACAATGGCACAGTCCAGTTCCAGAAGAGTGCTATAGGATGGGTGGTGTGCAGTTGTCAGTGCCTTGCTTGCAAAACTCTTCTCCTCCTACCCCAATAAATCTTAAATATTTTCAGAAGTACAAAAGGAATTACGAATTATTTGTACTGCTCACCTAAGCAGCAGTGAGAGGTCCTAGTCCCTTCAGTACGTACAGCTTTGAAAACTATCAGTATAAGGCTGTTTTTTAAGACAACTAATGGAATACCAGAAACAGAGATATTGTCATTATTTCTTAGAATCTGTGTTCTGTGGAAAGATTGCATTTGGTAGTCTTGTTCTCTTGAGCTGTGGTTTAGCTGGCTATGTTGTTGCAGCTTCTAAAATCTCTTCTTTGAGCTACTGTGTGCACTTTCTCAGTAGTCTCATATCAAGATCTCATGTAAGTTCATATTGGCCTTTTGCTGTCCTTGGGGTATTTTTGACCATGTGCAGTGGTCTGTTCACCGCCATTCAGCTCTACCATTACAAACCAGTCTTTGCCAGAGCTTTGTTCATGCATTTAATAATATAAAGAATTTCGTTTCTGTATTGCCTTAAAACAGCGTGATTGAGATTTAGGAACTGGATTTACAATTTCTACTCTGAAAGAGAACATATATAGTGGGAAATAGTTTCACTTCCTAAGATACTTGGTTGCTTTTTATTGCAAGAGTAATGTGCAAGAGTAATCTCCCCTCCTCAGGAGACCTGAGTGTGGTGTTATGTTTGTTCTGTGTGGATGGAAAGTAAAGCTGGTCAGACTGTTGTTTCTCTGTGCGTGTGCACAAAGATACATGTACTTTTTCTGTTCCTGACATCTTTATAGCAGATACATACGTTTTCATAATCTTTTTTAGTTAATATCAACTTAATGTTCCAATGTCCTTTTTTTTTCTCTGTGATGTTATATTAACCTAGTTTTTCATTTTACTGCCAATCAATGTAATTAGGGCATCTCTTTTCTGTTCAGTTTCCTGTAATTTAGCTTTATTTACCAGGTCTGTCAGTACATAAGCAATGGTCTTGCCTGAAACCTTGGCTTATGTCAGGTAAATACTGCTTTCTTAAGTAAGTCATTATAGAGTCTATACCAATACACATATTTCTATATGGAAAGGGGAATTAATATCAGTCAACTTTATGTTGGAAGAACAGTATCTGCATGGCCTTGTTCCCAATATAGTTATTTCAGTTACAAAACCATAAATCATGTCTGAAACTAAGTGTTACAGCTTTGTATCAGACCAGGAATCTTGTCTCAGACCATAAGAAATACTTCTAATGTGTAGTTTGTGTTATTTGTTTTTATTGCTGAATTGTTTGAAGAATTGTCGTCTGTGGTCAGAAAGAGCTTTCAATGGGTGTTGATGTCTCAGTATATGACCTGACAATTAGAGAATTAGACAATTAGAACACTGGCACAGAAATTACTCTTATTGTGGGACTGTTGTCCCCATGCAGGAAACTGTAAAAATAGCTGGTGCTTAGAGGGTGATGTAATTCTAGTTTCTTTCTCTCTAACATCGTCCTGCTGTTATTTTGTGGGGAGAGGAAATTTTCAAGTTTCTCAGTCAAAAAGGTGTGACACATATCCATTTTTCTCTTTTCAGGATCTTTCCCAGAGAGTATCTTCTTCAGCAAATCCATCTTTATTCTCTGGCAGACCTTCAGCAGGTGAGTGCCTTTGGTTAATTCTACTTGTTACACGTGGAGCCTGTTCTCGCTTTCGGAGCTAACTGTACATTTCCCTTCGAGCTATTCATAGCATAAATACCAGTACTTCCAAGTTGTGTCTGTGGTTTGTAGCTTAGTATAAAAATGGGTTAACAGTGGCGTTGGTTAGGGATGAAAGCCTAGAGCATCAGTGTTCAAATAGGGATGGAAAGAGACTCGGAAAGAAAACTGTAGTCTGCAAAGAGAACTTTGCTTTGAGAAATTTTTCATCTGCTCAATAAATTCTCATTAAAGTCTCAGGCTACAGGGGACAAGTAGTATTTATTTCTTTGCTTGAAAGAGTAGTTGTTCAGGAATTTTGAAGTTTGTAAAGTCCCTAGTGCAACATGATTATTTACAAGGTCTGCTGAGCATTGCCACGAGGAGGGGGCAGGAGGGAACCTAAACCCCACCCCCGCTTCCTCCCAAATCTCAGCCAGCCCGCTACACAGAGCTGAGCCAGGCTGTGTTACCATGACACATGTGACCATGGAAGAGGTAATGTGCCAGCAGAATTTGTCTTTGAAGTGATATTGATTCAACTAAGCAAGAACCTTGAAGTACATTTACCTGAACAGCAGAATTTTATTATGTAACAGATTAAACAAGAAGAGTTTGGAAAAAAGAGCTGAAAAGGGAGCGTAGGGAATCTAAGGTGAACGTGCTGCAATGCTCAGATGCACAGTGGAGGAAGCAATGAGGTGAGGTGTGCTGGCTGACCTGGGCACCTCTGTGTTCACACTAATGCTGTTGCCAGTGGCATGTGAAACAGTATTTTAAGCTTCTTTTACCTATGTTTCCCTTACCCAGTGGTGCCTCTTTTGCAGGATAAGGGTAGCATAGTCAGTTCTGGATGTTCAGTTGACACATTAAGTTGAGGTAGTTCAGATCTGGAGACTGCAGAACAACAGGAAGTGTAGTTTTTGTTGGCTGGTAAAATCACAGGGTAGAAATGATTCCATATATAAAATAAAAAGGCCAGTTGCCTGAGGTCTGGAACTGTTTCCACATCTTTTCAGCATGTTCTGCTATCTCATCTTTAATAATCAAGCCATGAAAAAGTGAGCTACTTAACTCCAGAGCTGCAGTCTCCCTGGTGGGCCTGTCTATTAGCCCCCAGTGCTTTGTAAGCTGCTTAATCAGTTCCTAACATTGGTAGTAGATATTTTAGAAGCAATCAGCAGCTTATCAAGGACCCTGGGGGAGAGAAGGATGGTAGAAGTCATAATTCATGCATTGATTTAGCACTTTCCTTTAACATGTTTCTTTGTGTTTGTGTTTGCAAGACACCTTCTCTTCCCCTGAGGGGCCCAGTCCCAAACTTATCATATTTAGAGGCAATATAATTTGATTATCATTTCTGCTGGGGTGGGTAAAATTACATTTACCTTTTAATCTAGCTATATCCTTGTTGTCAGCATGGAGAGGGTTTTCCACATTTCGGAGGCTCCAAGTTTGAAATCAGATTTCCTGGTTTTGTCAAAGTGGATCCAGAGTGGAAAAAAGAGAGGAGGGCCCTGTTGAGAGAATGAATCCAATGGTCAGATAAATACTAATACCCTTAACAGCCCCTCCCTCCTGTCTGCTTTGCCCCTTACTGCTGCTTTCTCCCAGTTGCTCATCATTTTCCACTGACTTGCAGTTTGGGTAGTTTTAATCCTGAAAGTTTCTCCTCCTTTTGATTCCTCTGCTGCCTATTTCCTCGTATCCATGGACTGCTTTTGCACTGCATCCTGCTGTCATGTAGATTGCATGTGTTTGGGGAATTAACTAAAAGGTTTATTAAAGATTAATGGAAAGATAAGGCATGGTGAGTGAATTAGAAAAGCAGAGAGGGGTAATCTGCAGATATAAGCAACCTTTACCCTGGTTAGTCCCAGCTCTATTCTGATTTGTTTCCTGGCCAAGTTCCCTTTAAAGATCCTGGAAAACATGGTTGTTTCCTACCAAGCAGCTGAGTTTCAAAAATAGGGTTTGAGGGTCTGTTCTTAGTTGCAAAAAGGTTGAAATGCCTGTTTGCCAGTAGATGAAGCAGCTTATAATACTATTCTAAAATAAAATCCAATATAAATCTCTTTCCAAGCTTAACAGGGCCTAGATATTATGAATCTGGCAGAGTATATACTTGGGCTATCTGGTGGTCTGGGGATGGTCGTCGCTTGGATCCATTTGAGCAGGGCTCTAGTGGGGAAGACTTTACTGTGAGGTTAAAAGCAGAGTTTAAAAAAAAAATTGAACAAAATGGTCTTAATTTTGGAAATTTCCCAAATCCTGGTGAGGCAGTGGTTTTTGCTAGTGTTTGTGTCATTAACAAATATTTGTAGTGCAGATGTGAGTAACAAAAGAGGCAGCAAGTGACAATCTTTATTTGTATGTGCACACAAATGCGTACATGGACTCCATAAGGTTTTGCTGATCAGACCAAGGCCCCAGGGACTACATTAAGGTTTACAGAAGTCTATCTGTGGGCATTCCTGTGAGGTGTATGTTCTTAGAATCCCAGTGTCATTGGAGGTGTCAGCAGACGAGGTAACTGATTAGGTGTGTTCAGACTGAATAGGCAGAAACACCAAGTGTGATTTTACAGGCACAAACACCACAGCTTGCCTCTTCTGCCTCATTGGCTACACTTGCTTGTCTTTGCAACCTCGTGTCATCTGCCCTGCATCACCCATAACCCTCTGCATCTGTTAGGCAGTTTATCCAGGGTTATTCCAGTCAATTAAAGCTTTCAAGAGGGACATCCCCACTTGTCAGGAAGCAAGTATTCACTCCTGAATTTGCAGGTGTTAGCATACATAGTACACTGGAAAAATGGATTGGTCTTATAGACCATGATGTGCTGTTACAGTCCAGGGTAATTTCATCCTAAACTTGCTGGAAGTGTGAACTCTCTTCTCTGCTGACACTACTGATGCTTTTGTGCATGTATGGACAGAGCTCATGCAACAGGAGTTAAAAACTATCCATTTAGATTTTACAGATGTGATTATGGAGCTGCTTTTATTGAAACTGGCAATTTTTACAGTGTTAAATGTTGTTTTGGGCCAAAGTTGACTCAGACAAGAGTCTTGTGTCTCTTATGAAAAGTAATTATTGCTATTTACACTACATAACATGTTAATGGGAGCTTTTGGAGTAAAAGACTCGAAGGGGCTATTGTGGTGATTTCCAAATTCAGATGGTTCATCCATAGAGAGTTAACTAATGTCTTGCCTCATTTTAATGTTAAATAGCAAGATAGACAAGTGTACAAAAATTATTGCAGTGATGCACAGGAAGTTACACCTGAACATGAGGAAGAACTTTACTGTGCAGTGACCATGCATGGGAACCAGTTGCCCAGAGGTTCTGGAGTTTTCCCTCTCTGGAGATATTCAAGAACTGCCTGGACAGTTCTGTGCCACATGCTCTGGGATAACCCTGCTTGAGCAGGGAGGTTGGGCCAGATGACCCACTATGGGCCCTTTCAGCCTCACCCATTTTGTGATTCTGTGATGGTCTTTACTGTAGAAACTCTCTTAATCATGGCAATTATTTCATCCTGGTTATACCAACTTTAAAAGATGCAGTAAAATGAAAAGGATCCACATAAGGGCAAAAATTACTGGATGTCAAGGATGGAAATTGTGAACAAGATGGGAGATTAAAAAAGATGATAATATGAAGACTTGTTTATACAGGAACAGTCAGGGAAAAAAATGAAGTGACAAAATATGGGAATTTAAAAATATGAGTTGAATTACTTTGAATCACTGTGTAAGTACTGTTATTCAAAATATCAGTGGCTTTCATTTGGTTTATCTCCATTTACTTTGGGAGCAAAGTGACATAAATTGCATTAAGGCCATTTTTGTTCTGAATGTGTATGTCCATACAGGATTTAATGTAGTATAATTTATCCATGTTAACATTGTAGATAAACTAATCTGTTGAAATTTAGTTAACACATTATTGACTTCAGATCAACTTTCCTGACTACCTGTAGATGAACCTACAAATAAGGTGAAGAACAGTGCAGAGAAAGGATGAACAGGAGAGCCCTGTTCTCACAATAATAGGGCACAGATCATACAGTGAGTATGAGGGACACATAAAAATCCTTAATGGAGATGCTTCTTTGCAGAACACAGTGAGTATGAGGAGTTTAATGCCACAATAGTGTCACTGAGGCCAGAAATGTATCGTCTTTGAGAGGATTAAGTATCCATAATGAGAATATCCACAGTTACAGTACATAAAATAAAGGGATTATAAGATTTCAGACTAGACATACTGTACTGAAAGGATTAGGAAGATGTCTCCCCTACTGACAGACAGATCAATGATTTCATGTTCCTCTTGACGTTTGTAACACTGATTACATACAGCACTGGTTACAGCTCCTGGGAGCATTTTGGGCTTGCTGGACTGTTGGTCTCACAGAAGCATTCCTCACTCCCTAACAAGAGTGTAGGGAATAAAAATGAACTTCAATGAAACAAAAGTTCTACCTAATTTGAGCCTAATGTATTGTTAGATTAGGATTAGAAAGTCTTAGAAGAGCAAAGAAATCACTAGGTCTCCTTCATTCCTCCAGGCTTTTAACCCACCCTGTACTTTCATTGCACCTCCTAGACAAGTGAAGGAGGAGATCAGAGATGCTCTTTCTACTATTTTTATATATGCAAAGCTTTAGGTTGATTTAGACAAGTTGTTTCATCAGTCCCAACAATAGCAAAGAATGCAAAATGTGGACTTCTTTTGCCCTTTACTTGTTGTTTTTTTCAGAAGTAAAACTTCCTTTCTGATAAATCAGTCCTCCTACAATTGCTGATAGATGCTTAGTATAGATTTGTAACATACAGCCTGATGAATTCCAAGCCCATCAGTGGTGGTGTCCCTGCCCAGCAGTTCCTTTTTATTCATACAGTAAAAGGATGGGATGTAGCATCTAAACCACATAGAGCCTGTGCATGTGGCTGTATTGATTGAAAAAAAAAATGGGATTTGGCTAGCATACTTTGGGTTTGCTCTAGTTTTAGAAGTATTACTGAACTAGGTACATGACAAACGCCCTCCTGCTCTTAGTGTATGTAGCTGAGCCTGTGAAATCATGAGTGCAAACTCAGTTACATCAATGAGAAAGTCTGTTGCTGTCATTTGTGTCATTCGGTGATTCAATATAAGCTGTATCATCTTAAACTCCTATTTACCAAAGAGGTTTACCCATGTAGCTGTACCAGCAGATTCTTTTGATTTTAGGCAAGCCCTTTTTCTGCTTGAGGGGCAGGAGGTGGAAAATGAGAAGGAGAATTAGGTTTTGGGCAGGCCTGGCTATGCTGAGATGACTGAAGATTTCTCTGTGGGAATTGACTGTGCTCCACAAGGGCAGCAAAATGCCAGGCACATCATCTGTGCTATAGCTGCCACAGTTCAGAGTTCAGCACTGTTGGGAAAACATTGATTCACATCCTCAGCCTCCTAAGCAAGGGTTGAAACAGCATGTGTGACAGAGGTGCAAGTCCTGCAGTGTGTTACTACCAGTGTAATAATACCAGATAGTTCTCTACATGAACTATGCAAAGATGTATCTTAGACCACAATGGCATTATGTTAATAGCTGTCTTTATGACATCCTTTATGACCTGTGCCTGATTGACAGTGTTCTAAAGTAATTATAGTTCTAAAGTAAGTATATTAGCAGAGGAATATGAAAATAGTCCTAGGATTGGAAAAACACACAATATACATCTTCATAAATATTAAAAGATCTGATAGCAAAGCAGCAGTTAAACAGCTTGTCTGCTTTCCTGTGGCTGTGGCTCCTTTACACTGAATCACAGAATGGGTGAGGTTGGAAGCACCACAATGTGTCATCTGGTCCAACCTCCCTGCTCAAGCAGGGTCATCCTAAAGCACCTGGCGCATCATTTATTTTTGTCACTCCCTGGAGTTTGCCAGCACTGAGCTGCCTTTCAACAGAGCAGGAAGCATCAGGTTAGCTGATATTCGAGGTGTGTGTGTAATTCCCCAAAGTGCTGACAGCTCTGGTTACAATTAGTGGTAATGGCAGTGATCTTACTGGCGTTTCCTTTTTACCTCAGCTGCTGCCATTCAGAGTGGCGCATGGTCAGGCAGAGAGCATGGCAGAGCCAGCCAGGCTCAGGGATGAAGAGCTGGTTAGGAGCATTTTGGCAGGTGGCTGTCAGGAAGACAAGTTCATCTGAATTAGGTATTGCAGGCAAAGTCTAGAGATCTAGCAAGATTGTTAGTAGACGTTTTTAATAGCAGGACTGGTTCCAGCACTGCATGAAACCAGATTTTTTAACAGGGTTTATTAAATACTTGTAGTCCTTTTCCACGTGAATATGTAATCTAGGCCACTTGGAGTAAGTGTGGCTTTTTAGAATGAAACTCTGTTTAAAATGACCCAGTAGTGGTGCCAGGGATTCACAGGAGCTATTGAGTTGAGATCTCCAGAGATATTTTAATTTTTTTCAGCCCATAGAAGCAGCAGCAGTAACATAAGTTACCCCTTTTCTGCTGCCTTGTGGTAAATGCGTTTCTTCTGTTGTTTTCTGCTGTGCAGAATGAAAAGCCCAGTACTGGAGATGTGGGTTAGCAGTGTGAAAGATTGGGTTCTGAACTCATTGCTCTACTTCACATAAAATGGTGGCTTGGGAGAGCCAGCTGGGTGTTCCTTCAGGACTAACATCCTGAGAAACCAGATTTCCCAAGAAATAAAATACTGTCTCAGGGCTACCTGCTTGGAGGAGAGAAGAACATTTTTTTTAGATTTTTCTTTTAAATATACTTTGTACTCACAGAGGTTTTTTTCAGAATAGCCCTAGCCATTTTCTTGGTATGTTGCTTTCTTGTTCTAAAATCCTTCAGAGAACGACACCTTAAAATGCCCAGATCCAGTCCTATGCAAGGCAGGAAAGTTTCTAATTTTGTGCTATCACTCATGAAATAACATCTTGCTCAGTGGGCATGTAGAGTCAGTTAATATCTCTGCATGCAATTGCTTGCTTAATCTTAAAAAAAAAAAGCATATATATACTCTGCCTGAATGCATATTTGCTTCTGTATTTAGAGTCACGTATGTTTTTAAGCTAAGTAAAGTGCTCTCTGTTTTCTACCAGCCAAATTCCTGGTACTCTTTCAACCTTGTTTGATTAAATCAGCCTTTAACCTTTGCTTGAATACCTTTTTCTTAAAACAACCTATAATTCATCCCTGCAACAAGATCAGGAGAACTTGGGGTGTGACAAAATTGACATGTAGCTGCCTGGAAACCTTGAGGGAAGGCGAAAGGAGGAGACGATTGAAACACAGTGAGTGTGAGTCTTGTTGCAGAGCTGGCGGGGGAGCTGGCACAGGTGATTTCCAGGCATGTTGTTTATACTGGGACAATTCCATCTTCTCTTCACTTGTGTCAGCTTGCATCCAGAGACCTGCTGAAATTTCTGACATTTCTTCCTTTCAGTGAGAAGGGTGGGGGAGGGCTTGGAGGAACCTTGTCATCCTCTCTGTCTCCTGCTATAAATTGACTTGAACTGTCACCAGTTTGTTTTTCCTCTCCCCCAGCCAATGTAAAACTCCATCTTCACCTTGCCCCCTGCCTATGCGTGCTTGTCAGAGATTAGCAGTGTTTGCTCTTGACCTTGTATTTCTTCCTCTTCCCAGTGCCTATTTTAGTTAGGGGGCTAATTTGTGAGATATCTGTTTAATACCAGATTAAGGTGAAACATATTCAGGTGTTTACTCCAGAAGGACTGTGCGCAACAAATGGCTCAGCCATCAGTGCAGACTGCCCGATGCAAATAAGTCAAAGAGGGCTTCTGATTTCTGTTTATTCAAATCTCACTCATTTAGTTTGCTCTGCTTTAGTTTGATTATTTGGCAGTTAGTTTTGTGGGGCTCTTTTTGTTCTTTGCAGTGTTTAGTGCAAGGTTTCCTTTCAGGTTGCTCTCTGTCCTCTGTGGGTGATGAGTTAGCAGGGCACAATGTGTGCTCGTGTCAGCAGCGGGTGAACAGTCCTGGCCTCGCCTGCTCCTGCCCACCCTGCTGTCACCTGTACCACAGGCTGAACAGGCTTTTGGGACAGCGAGGGACCTGTGCAGGGTGTAAAGGGAACAGGAGGGAGAGGGTGGGGTGGTATCACTCTTGCTGTTGGGAGCTGGGATTGTGGGCCATAGCATGCCTGTCACAACTGAAGATGGGGCTTTTCTAAAGTTACTGCTGTATTCTTTTTTAACTTGTTGTATAGCAATGCACAGTGACTGATTCTAGTGTGCGTGCACACAAATAGTAAGAGATCATTCTTCCCTTAAATCACCTGTAATTTAAATAAACAGTACAAGCAGTCTGAAAGAGATGACTGGGAGTCTAAATGGAGCAAGGAAAGCCAGCTGACTAGTATATTGCACAAAAGATGGGGCCTAAGATCTGGTATTTGCCTCTCTCCAACTTTTACCTCATGATCATCCTTCCTCCTTCCATTTCCTTTTCCTCCGAACTAAAGATTAATTGTGCATTGAAATCATAACAAGAATTTGTGGTGTTAAGAATCTGGCCAACGGAAGAGAAAAAAATCCTCAAGGAAATTAGCAGTCCACAAGCATTGTCTGTTCCCTAGATATAAATGACTGGGAACTTCCCAGCCAGGCAATGTTTTCCCTTTATTTTCTCTGCAACCTGCATTATCCTTAGCTAAGCATATTGTAGCACACTTGTTTCCGAGCCTGTGTTTTTATCACAGAAGTCTTGACCCCACTGAAATCTTTGTGGGGCAGAAATTGCATTTGCCATTTCAGCTTTAATGCCTAACTTCCATGTTTAATGAATGCAGAAAATACCTGCTTGTTATCCAGTAAACAAATAGGTAAAGGCAATCACTGTATTGTTCCTGCACCCCCAGTCCACTTTTGCTTGTCCTGGCTTGTGACAAAGATCACCTGTGACAGACGAGAGAATTTGTCAGAAAATGGTTTCTGAAATAGATGTTGCAATGTAAGGATAGGAGGTAGAGTGTAAAGTAAAGATCCTGACTGCAGCAAAAG
Source organism: Promerops cafer (assembly GCA_013398275.1). Lineage (NCBI taxonomy): Eukaryota > Metazoa > Chordata > Aves > Passeriformes > Nectariniidae > Promerops > Promerops cafer. The sequence goes on from VZSE01006401.1 coordinate 1,355,719, forward strand.
AGATCTGAGGCAGGCATTAGGAACAACTTTCCAGTTGTTCTGAGCACTGGACTGTTGTGGTATCTCTCTGGTGAGAAGTTTTTAAGCAAGTCAGACAGACATTTTGGTTGTGCTGGAGGGTGAGGAACAAACTGGATGTTTCTAAAGGTGTTTTTTTCCTAGACCTGTTTTCTTGTATCATTGGTAGTTCCTTTAAAAGCATATTTCTCATCTGTCCTGGAGGTGAAGAAAGATTATTGAATGTTTAGTCCTCCTCCACAAAGATTCCACTGGTGGAATTTGGAGGGTAGTGAGCATCCAAGTGGTGCATTGAAGACAGTCTGTTCAGGATATTTTATCTGCCCCTTCATTCAGTCCAGGAAGCATATTCTCTGTGGTGCTTTAAAGTCTAGGCAAAGCTGGAGCTTACCTCTGAACTTGTTAGGAAAAGGCATGATTCAGACTAGCTGTTTCTGGAGAGGTGGAAAAAAAACAACCAATGGGGACAGAAACCTTTTCTGTAGAGGATGGTGGAAAGCTGTGCACAATTGTTGACTGCTCCTGCAGGTAGCTTCCTTCTGCCAGCCAGATATGCCTGTGACTTTATTCCTGTGAATTAAAGTGCTTTCTATCTCTTCAATTTACATAATTGGGGATCATGAATGAGTTTCATGTCCACCACCCCTTCTATTTTCTCAGTGCCTCTTGGCCTTTCATTCTCTTCTGCATTGCGTCAGTGCCTCCTGGCAAATTCTGTCTATGTCTGTCTCTCAGATAGAGCCATGTATGCATCTGGCCTTGAGAAATAATCATAAATTTTGTTCTGTCAGGAAGAGAGGCCAGGACAATCCAGTTTAGATTTGAACTTGTAGTTCAAGGTGTTTTAGGGATTTCATATCACTTAACCCATACCCTCCAGGCATCACTTGTGTCTGACGTGTAGATCAGACTGGAGGAATAAGAGGAACAGATTGCTCAGTGCTCCAAAAGAAGGTTATGAAGCAAACCTGTGTCTTTAAAGAGAGTGCCATCTAATAAATGTTATCTGCAGAGAAATACACCAGCCCCTGCATAAGTAGTTAATGTTACTGCTTCAGTGTTGGCTCATAAAACAACTTTATCACCTCTATGACGATAATGATTAACAAGCTGATTTACAAGGGTGGGGTCACAAAGCCATTTGGCAAATTTAGCTTGTCTCACAGTGGCAGGAATACAAAACCTGTATTTTACAGTATTTTTACCACTTTGCCTGGAATACTTTACCCTGGTGGCCAGGCTCTTAGGCAGAGCAGTAGCAGCAGGTTCTCCTTTATGAGGCTAATAACCAGTTTCCTCCTGTGCTTCTGATACCCGAGGAGATTGCAGGTCTCAGTCTGAGGATTCAGGAGCGCTGGGGCCGTTTCACGAGTTCCCGTCTCAGTGTTTATTTCCTGATCACTTAGCCACAGTGAACTGACACTGTTTACAGACACACTGTTACATGATGCCTCTGGTTGATTGCCCCCTGTGCCAGAGCTGGCAGAATAGCTACCCAAAGATGTGTGTAGATTTATCTTCCTACTCTTAGATTCTGGATAGCTTCTGTTAAAATATTGTTCATCTGTTGATTCTCCATTATCTTGGATCTTAATAAAGGATTTTTGTTTAGACTGCGTCATATTTATTTTTATTATAATTTTTATTCATTTTTATTATCATATGGTAGGAATTACTCAGAGTGGCGAATTTAATTTTAAAATATTTTAATCCAGAAATGCTTTATGTGGTTGTAATATACCATGACACTATTGAGAATTTAGACTTCTTAACCTTGGCAATATCTCACATTGAGCAGAGCAGTGTATCTGAAAGCTCAGCAAGCTGCATTCCCTTTCCTGTCTGTTCTGACAGTCCTAATGTAGGTGATCAAAGGTATTTATGATCTCCATTCTATGTAAACATGTACTGCACTTTTAGAAGTTGGTGAAAATGCACAGACAGGGTAGGAGTTTTGATGACTGACACTCAAATTCACAACATAGACTCCTGCAGGGATGGAGATCTTACTCAGTACCTTTTGCTTCTTATCTAGCATTGCTGACAGGAGCCCTACCCTCAAAACAAACACTCACTGCCCTCAGAAATGTCTGAAAACTGTGCTGTTTTTTCTTTCCTGTCCAGAAAGTTCACCATATCTGATAGACTTCAGTACTGATTTATGTGGCCATGATGCAAAGTTTGGGTATTTCTGTGGCCCTGGTCTAATAGGTGAGTGGAAGGCTATTGCAGGTGTTACTTGAAGCACTAGTGAATTACAGCTAACTCATTTGTCCTTCTGTTTCTACACATCTCTCCCCTTGTTCCCACTGAAGTTGTTGGGATATTACAGCTATGGAAATGACACAGTCTCAGTTAGGAGGGGTCTTCCATGCTTGCCTTGTCTAATCAATATTTGATTGCTTTTCACTTAGTCCCAGCCAGAGACTTCTATTAATGTCTTTTGTGATTTGAACAGCTCTCAGGAACTGGAACAAACTCTAATTCTGTAATAGGGTTTTTTCATGCCTAGTTTTTGGTCTTGCTCTGTTTCCCAAACAGAAAGTTATTACAACTCATGAGTTTAGGTTACCATCTCTCTGGGTTAAAACTCTCAACAGACTTGAGAAGTTCTGCCACTGTTCCCATGGCCACTTTTCTAGTTTGGTTTTTAATATGAAAACATATATTGCAACACCATGTTCACTGCATTGCTCTCCCATGGGACTGGTTTGTCCACCCTCCTTCATGCTGGTAAGTAGGTTCTCATACAGGGAGTTTTTGTGGACTGAACAGGGAAGACGAAGTGACTTGACTTCTCTGCTGTGTGTATTGGGGGCTGGGGGTTTGTGCTGCATAGAGGCACAGAAATGGACTTCTGCCAGCACTGTGCTCAGCCCAGGGAGCCGGGATGAGTGACAGGAGTCAGGACAGAGCTGGAATTCAGCGTGTGTCAGAGATGAGGGGACCACCTCTCCTCCAGTGCAGGGCAGTGTTGTGGGCTCAGAAATGCATTGTGAAGGTCAGACACAGAGACAGTGGTCACAGGCCCCTGGGCAACACCTGCTGCTTCTGAAAGTTGTCTGTGAACAAGAGCCCTGTTGTGCACATAGTGGGCCACTGAGGAGGATTTCTCTGGCTTGGTGGATGCTCTGGTCTATGGCCTTTGCAGGTCTTGTTCTCGGGGGACAGCTGGCTGCCCATTTGTTTGTGAAAACATACCTTGATAGAGCAAGGGAACTATGAGTAACTTCCAGTCTTTGAATAGAAGGATCAGGAAACCTCTGGGGCTGAGCAGCCGTCTTTACAAATAGTTAAACTTTGATCACACATTGCCCTCATAATCATATTAGTGTGATGTATCCAAAGGGACTTCAATTTGTACCACAGCCACTGCTGCCTTTTATGTTCTGTCTTGCTGGTGAATCTGGAAACACATAACCCAGTGCACGTGTCCTGTCTTCCACTGCACAAAGACTCTCGCAGCCTTTGCCAACACTGGCTTGTCTGCAGGTGTTTGGCAGTCCCTGTATTTTCCCCTCACCTCACTTACTCTGAGCAATTGTTTTTTCAGAATTATACTGCTCCCCAACTGAACACAAAAATATACCAAGAAGAAAGTTTGATTTATCTTTATTGATAACATTGACTTGTATGAGAAGCCTCTGTTTCAGAAATCATCTAAAATAATTGTGCCACCACCCTTTCAGCATGTGTTCAGATATTTGTACCCCTTTTGTTTCTCCCATTGCTGCAGACAAGTCTCTGCCTTCCCCTCTTGCTCTTCAGTACAGCTTGAGCTTTCTCAAGCTGGGTTCAGGAGGCTGGGCAGTGGGGCAGGTAGCTGCTCTTGCTGGATTTCCTGGTTTCTCCTCTCTTCCTGGGAGCCCTGGCACCTGCAGCCAAACTCTGGCCAGAGGGATGGTCTGCAGTGTGGGTAGGGAACCTGTATGGGAGGCTCCTCCAAAACACAGCTGGTCCCATTTCAGGTGGGAGATATGTGGCAGTTACTGTAAAAAGCAGTGTTTGCTTTGCTGGTTTAAATTGTAAGTGCTTTGAGGGCAGGGCCTGGCTTTTATGTGTGTACATGTGGGTGTGTATTTTTATACAGTTCTTAATGTGACACACACAAGAGCTGCTGTGTGCAAAGCCATGGCTTTCTGTCTTGTGGAAGCTTAGAGGAATCTTCTTCCTGATCCAGAGAGATGAACAGTGATTGTGATGTGAACACTGGAGCTATTCAAAGGCACAGCTTGCTTTGGACCTCTGGACACAACTGTTTTCCTTCTGTTGTCACCAAGTAGTGTTCCCCAATGTATTCCAGGTATGGCAGTGATAAGCATGGCCCTGTGTCCACAATGATGTTGGGATGGATTCCTTGAGCAGTTAAGAAAGAAAAAGCTGCATTGTACCCTCTGTCAATTGCTGACTGGGATGCCATCACTAATCACCTCTCACCCATAGTTTTGACCAATTAAACAATTGCTTGCTCTACAAAGAGTTTGGATTAGAAACAGACCTTGCTCTTTATGTGTGCTGTAGTAGAAGAGAACCTGAACTCAGCAAAATTTTAATTTAAGCTTGATGCTTTTTTCTTTTTAAGAGACAGGCATATATTTTTAAGCCTTTGCCAGGTGTATGCTGAGACATCCCCTGTGTTAAAGAGATAAGTAAAGGGTGAAAATTTTGGTTTCTGTTCCTTTGGCATACTCTTAACTTAGTTTTGTGCTAAATTGCCACACTTCTGAAATGTAATGTACTTTTCTGCAGCTTGTAGTGTGTGATTTCACAGTTTCTCTGTTTTGTAAACTTATTTTGTAAACTGAAATGTTCTTAGGAAAGGTTTAGGTCAAAGCTTAGGAGTGACTCCAGCAGTGAGAACGGACGTGTGCTGGATTAGACTGCATGGGGGCTGTGAAGTCTTCGTTGCTGGAAGGCTTTAGGAGCAGATAGAGCACTAAAGAGTGATATAAATATTAGTGGCTCTGCCAAGACAGCTTCTGGAGTTCTTTCTTTTCCTCCCATAATTTCCATGATATCTGGATAATGCATTACATTTGACTATCACACTTTTATTCTTTAATCACTTGTGTTTCCTTGAAACTCAAAATCAGATTCTAGCAACAACTGGGAGAAGATCCTGGGACTCTTCTATCGTGGTTCTGGGATGTGTAAACTAAGCGACTCTGGACCTCTGGCAGTCACAGGAGAAGTTTTAAAACCTTTGATGACATGTTCTGTGCTCCTTTTCCCAAGCCATAAAGCACTCACTGCAAAACTGTTACCACAAAACAGTGAGTAGACAGCAAGTAGACTTGGGACAGCAAATAGAGATCTTCCTTTCTGCTTGCCTAGCATAAATGGAGATGAGGACTTTATTCTTATTAGCTACAAACAAGAATGAGAGAAGGCTGCAAGGAAATCTCATCCTGTGCACAGCCTTGAGGTCTCTGATGAAACAAAATAACACAAAATTTACAGATGCTAAAACCAGTGATAACATCGATTTGATGCTGCATTTTGTCTTCCTCCTATAATACAGTAAAATGGCCTGTAATTCACATTGCAAAATTGGCATGCGTGGCTCTTTGAAGATAACATCTGCCTTGTATGTGTGCAGTGGCCAGAGTAACAAGCCCACCCACTACAGTGCTACAACAAGCCATACAAATAAATAAATAAAGAGGGACAAATATCACCATCTCCTCAGGGCAGCTGCCCACTCCATGTGCCGTGCTTAGGTTGTGAACTCTTCAGCATAGGAAAGCTTTTGTTCCTTGTAGTTTTAAATTCACCCCCAGTACTTAGGAAGATAATAGATTATGATAACTGTGTTTATTACATGATATAAAGTGTTACTTCAATTCAGAGATTTAACTTCTAAATCGTTGCTGACAGTGACATTAGTTCAGAATTTGAGAGTTTGTTTGCACTGTGTCTTTAGCCTGGCATTTTCAGCTGACCACTTTTGGCCTGAAGTGACTGCTATAGCATGAAAATTCTCTGGAAAATTTGTATGCATTGTGGTTTATTTATTATCTTTGTATGTGTATTTCATTTGTTAGTGCCTAAGTGGGTTTTTGGAGGTTGACTGCAGCCTTGTGACTAGCTGGGTGGCTTCACTGTTTCTTTCTTTCTGTTTATTGAATATTGTCAACTTCTGTGTCTCCCCTCTGTAACTGTGGAGTCTGCAAGCAAAATATTTCTTCCTTCAAAATGAAGAACAAACCCTAGCCTAGGGGAGCTAAATTAGCTTCTGACCATCTGTTAGAAGGTTAGCAGTATCACTACACTGAACTATGGCTTCATTTTCATATTTCATGCAGCAGCTTCTCTGCATTGTTTATGTTGTGGTTGAAGGGGATCTTCCTATACCAGGATGCAATAGGAACGTCATTTTTCCTCTGACATGAGCAGATGTCCTATCTGCAGTAGTAGCAATAACATTGCTGCTTCCTGTTGTTGCAGGTGTTGTTAGCAGGCTGGAGCTGAAGGCAAAGAAGGGGCACATTTCAGCCTGCCATCAACACCAGCACTCCCCCTGCACCTCCTTTTCCAGTTGTACTTGTTAGTAGTGGATTTCTTGGCTAGTGGGCAGGAAGTTGCCCACAACTTTATTTCCTTACTACCTGGCCTTCACTTCCAGACTCTCTGTTGTTCTTTGCATTGATATCTCTGCTTTCTCTAGATTCGTTTACGCTAAACCCAAAGTACAAGTGGCATGTTACCATATTTAGGTAAGGGGTGCCTAAACTGAGTGTGACACTCATTTAAGTGTAAAACTCCCCACTCTTGGGTTCCAGGGCACAGCCCTGTGCAACCCTTCAGTCAGCAATTACTGCATGCTTTTTCCTTTTTACAGGAGGTTGCTATCAAATCCCATGACACATTTCTATCACTATTCTGGCAAGCTGCCATTCAGACCACAGGAAGCCCAGGAGAGAAGAATATATACTTAGGGCCTTATTCCATCTTCATTCTTCCCTACAGCAGTAGAATTCCTTAAAGTCTCTAGAAGTTTGGTCTGAATGGGCAAGTATTTTGCCTGAATAGCACCCCTCATTGAGGCATTGTTTCCGAGTCACAAATTTAGATGAGTGTCGTGGTGTGGTTAGCAATTTAAGGTATATGGCTTGGTCATTTTTTCCACACCAACACGAGGAGTGCTAATCACTTTTAATGGTCTAGCAGGATTCTCTGTGACTTCTTGATTTGAGAGCTGGACACTAAAGGGGAAAAAATGGAAGTTCCTCTTCAAGACTTTACCTAAGAAGTTATTTATTTTGGCAAGGAGCAGAACATTATATTTGAATAGTTTTCAGTGGGAAACACAGTCCTACTAAAGGACTAAAGACAGGACTCTGTTCACAAAATACATGCAAAAAACTTGTACTTTGAAGGAAAAGAAACAAAACCAAAGCTGTGATATGTGCATATAAAGTAAGAAGTGAAAATTGTAAGGCAGTATTCACAGCTGTCAGAGATAATGTGGAAGCCTTAAACTCCTTTCCTATTTACTTCTTTGTGCCTTATTGTATGAATGCATTGTTGTACTTAAAATGACTACTACTATTTTGTTATTGCCATTGCTATTGTAGAGACTTACAAAGAGATAGTAAGTTAGTTTTCATGTTTAGATCATTGCTGCCTCAGTGACTACTATTATCACTTGTGTTTTCATGGAGCTATAATTGTTAGGAAGTAACTTTACGATTGTTTTAACCAACAGCATGTAGCTGCATTTCTGTAGTAATAAATATTGTCTCAGTCCTTCAGGGCATTCTGGTTATTTCTGGGGGGTTCATTCAATATTGTCTTCTCATTCCAGGTTATTGAAGGAAAGCTGGCTCCTTTCTTGGGGAAGGTGATCAAGTTTGCCACCTCTCATGTGTACAGCTGCAGCCTTTGTAGCCAAAAGGGTTTCATCTGTGAGATTTGTAACAATGGAGAAATCCTTTACCCCTTTGAGGACATTTCTACAAGCAGGTATTCCAGTGTGGTAATGTCAATCATAAATTTGATTTGAGTGTTAAAACCTTGAGGAGTCTCAAGCCTCATGACCTTTTATTTAAATAATTAGGGACTAGATTCCACTTATGCATGTTTCTGGGCAGCTACAATAGATCACTGCTCCGGGGAGGCCACCATGAGCAAACATGGAAACAAATGAGAAGTGCTACTTTCCAAAGCCCTGTAAGTCTCAGAATAGCTATTCATAAAGGGAAGAGCCCCCAGTATCATCACACAGTGTGATTTATCCAAAGCTCTTCTGAGTATGCCAAGTGTCCTGAAATGCCAAATGACTTTTCTGGAGTGATCACAGACATCTTTCTGTTCTCTGGTATCATTGGGCCCATAATGTACAGGGATCATCCATTATAAGACAGTAACTATCCATTCTGAAATGTCTTCCCCATGAAATGTTATGGCTAGTTCTCTGCTCTTTGTCTGCTTCTTCCTCTGCGCCTGTGTACGCAAGATTTTTATTTTTTTTTAATGATACTGCTATTCTCAGGTGGCAACAAAGTAAGTGTAAGTGTATGCGAGTTCCTAAACGAAAAAAAAAAACTTTATTTCAGATCATGTAGAGTACTGGATGCCAGCTCAAGGACAGGAGTCACATGGAAAACCTAGAAGCAAAATGCAGGAAACAAAAGCAGACTTGGCAACACAGCAGTGTTACCACTCTTTTTCAGTAGTGTCTTGGATTTTAAATAAATGAGATATATTTTTTCCACCCTTAACAGAAAGACAGTATATTTGACAGCACAGCATTCATCCACAGATAAGTATTTTTTTTTGGCTGTTTCAAATACAGTCATTGTAATTTGTTCTCCAAAGTGTTCATTTGAAAGGGGAAAAAAATCAAGGACCCGCCTTTGGAAACAATCAGGACCAGCCTGTTAAAAGGATTTGTTAAGAATCTGGTTCCCTTGCGTGCACAAAGATGTTAAATTAGAAGTAACCAAGGACTACTCTTAAGGGAATTTCAGTCTGATCGAAGTTTCAAAGGTTGTTTGCACATTGTTTTTCCAGAGTCTTATTCTAAAAAAAATATATTGACAAAGCAGTGAATAAAAGCTAAACAAGGTATGTGGCTGAGTTCTATAAACAGATTTTAAGAACGAATGCATCTAGGATGCATGCTGAGATAGGCTGAATTAAAAGAAAGACTAAGATGGCATAAAACATAAGATGTCTGTTGAGACTGCATAAAAGGCGATTGAAGATATTCCCAAAAGATTAATGAGAATGTGAAGGAACATTTGGGAATACAAGTTTACGTTAAGATTTTATTTGTCTGGGGGATTTTTGGTCACAAAAACATTGGGTGTATATTGTTTCCCTGCCCTTCAGCTGAGATCAGACATACCTTGCAATTACAGAGTTCAAAACCCTCTGGAATCAAATAGGATTTGTCAGCAATTCAAGCCAACAGAAGCTGCTCTAGCTCCTGTGTTTATGCAAGTTAGAAGCCAGAAAGGCTTCTTGTGTTCATGTTTCACAAATGTGAAGTTATGGTTGATGTCATGCCAAAGACAGCGGTCTTTGTTAATGGTTTTAATTAAAACACAATCAGCATGAAAGGTTCTCCAATATTTCTTTCTTATTTTGTCATTCTGCTTACTCCTTTTGTATTCCTTATAACTAAACCCAGCATTTTCTGTTTCCCTTTCTAGTTAGTTTTCTCATCTCATTACTACACATGCACCTATGTGGAACTGACCAGGTTATTTCAGTTCCATATTTTTGCTCTGGAGGCAAGTTATGCCAACAGAGGAGCTTGTACGCTTTACTGTGCAGCTCCATCAGCTCCAAAGCAGTGAGGGAGAAGGCCAGGTGGAGGGATTTTGTGTTTGTTTTGTGTTTGTCTTGAAGATGAGAGAGGTTTCTGAAGTAGATGTGCTGACCACTGCAGACGAGTATAAAGTGAGGAGGCTAGTTAGAAAAAGGGAGATGTACAGAGTAACCTGTGGCAAATGGAATGGCAAGTCCTAAAAGGTCCATGTGAAGACTTGCAATTATTCCTGAAAATTCTGATGATGTGTTCAGCTTTCCTTGTCAGTTTTCATACAGAGCTCTGAGTAAAACAGCTCAGATTTGTGATTTAGTTGTACTATTCTGAGTCCACAGTGTACAAAGTTAATTGACTACAACTCCCTTTTCTCCATCCTGGTTTTCTGGAGTTGGTACATATAACTACAGCATAGTATTCATATTTTGTACACAATACTGGACTGCCAGATACCCCGGCTGAAGCTGGTGAGTTGAGGAGGAAAGAGCTGCTGAACTCTGAAGACCATATTTTTCTTTTTGCATTTGAATGTTTGTTCACTTTTGAGCTGTTAACTCTACCAGCAAACGGGGCTGTTTGGTTAGAAATAGTCAAAAGTGGGTGCATGACATCTTTTGCAAGCTTCAGCTCTTTGCTGCATGTTTGAAAAGTGAAGCCTGTTTTTGTGTGTGTGTGTGTGCGTATGTATATATGTATGTCTGTGTTCAGCTGGCTTTTGGTTTCTTGGCTACCTCCCTGACCTTTCTTGCTCTTTGGAGAGAAGAGTGACAGCTGTTAGAGTGGCCATTACAATTCCAAGGTGGTTCTCAGTTGGCTATTAACTTTCCATCCTCATGATCATTTAGGTCAGCTTTGAGGTGAAGACATTGTTTCTCTCCAAAATATTCTCAGCAGTTTCTGGCACAGTGTTCAGCAGGAATTTATGAAGGATGGGTATTCTTTAGATAGATATAGCTGAGAGAAAAAGAGGGCCCCTCTTGAGGGCTGGAGTTTCTCTTTGGTCTGGTTATTTGCTTGAGAGTCATTTTTGTCAGTCCTTGGGCAAACAGAGTGAATACCTGGGTTATGCACTCCTCAGGGTTTGAATACACATATATTACCTACCCTTCTCTCACTAATCAGTGTGACACATTCCTTTGTTGGCAAACGGTTCCAAAACAAACACAATCAGTTCACTTAATTAGCGGGTCTGTGGGCTGTGCTTGGCAGGCTCTTTACATCCTGCTCAACAATACAGCGCAACAGTTTGCTGCCTTGAATGTAAGGGTGGGCTCACAAAGTCATAAGCTTTCTAATGATACATCCTTTCTCTGGCTTTTCTTGGGAGGTGGCCATTCTGCACAGATCTTAATGAAAGCTGTGATTCAGTAGTTAAACAATTTCTTGAAAATTGTCCCATTCTTTTGATGCCCCTTCCAGTCAGTTTGATTATTCTGTCCCTTATTTCCCTCTTTTCTGTCTTACCCATATTTATATAATACTTAATCAGGGTTCCTTCAAAATTTCACAATTTCATCTTGTTTTTGAAGGCCTTTAAATCATGAGAACTATTTAAAGCCTCTTGAATTAATTGCACATTTCATGGACCAAATTTTCAGCTAATGTAAACTCTCAGAGCTCTGCATTTTGCTGGTGTTCTGGCAACTTAAATGAACTGAGCATCTACCTCCTACTTTATTTCTTGGACTGAATTTGCCCCGGGCTTAGATTTAGTGAGTAAACATATAAAATTATCATATTATATCACTTATTTTGTATTTACAGATGTTGTGCAATGACTTTAAATATCCTTGACTGTAAATTGGCTTGTTAGAGCTATCCTTGCCTATTAGCAAGCAGGCACTTCCCCTCAAGTTGCTCTGATTTTGCTTGTTATTCACTAATGTGGGGAAAAGGTTTTGTTTCTTTCTTCTAAAATTAAAAAAAGACCCAATGACCAAACAACAGAAGTGAAGTCTGTGTAGTGGCACTGTTGTCTGTAGTAGTGGCTGGATTTGTTTTATAACTTAGAACAATTTTTAACAATTTTTAAATCTTAAGGAATACTGAGAAAATACATTTGGAATGAGAATATAATTCATTAAAACATGTTTTCTGTCCCATCAGATAATTAAGCAATCATGGTTATGATTAAGATTATTTTATGTTATCCAGTTAATAAAGTTTTGGTCTTGCCTGTCATCATCCTAGTGATTACTTTCACAGGCAATTAAATTTGTTGTGTTTTGGTGGTAAAGTTACTTGCTTGTTAAGAACAATTTAATCCATTCCTTTCATTTAATGTGCTGACTGTAGATGAATGTGAACCATGGAGAGTTGCTCTTTTGTGCTCATATTCATTTATCAAGGCTAAACTGTTTTCACTTCGTTAAGTTAATTTGTTCTGCTGATCAGTTAAGACATGTAGACCTTTTAAGATAGAAACCAGAAGGCCCAAGTTTAAAATAGACGTGCCACAGAACAGGCTTGACTATATCAACCAGCTTGGATGCCTCCATAATCTTTGGCCACCATCCTGATAAGACCTGTGAATGTACTTTGCACATAGTGACAAGTCTTACCAAAGGCTCTGGGGCTGTGCATGCTGAAGTCTTTGCAAAGTTACAGCTTACTGTGTTATGGATGCTGTGTCACTGGACAAATGCAACTTGGAGCCTTTGGGAGAATGTTGAAGATAGATGTTAGGTGGAGAGACTGAAATATGTAGTACACAGCATTTGCAGGAAATGCCTTGGCACAGGTCAAAGGCATCACTCAAAGTACATAATTTTCCCTCTTGCTTTGATTGGTTTGTCTTATGCTAGAAAGCCTTTCCCCAGGCTCACCTGAGCTGTGCCAGTAGTTTAGTACCTAATTTTTGAAAGAGCTTAGCTTATCAGATGCTGATAGCTGGTTCAAAACACGCTGAAGTGATCTGCTCAGCACTTCTTTGAGCAAATGTAGGCACCGAAGTAGACATTAAGTTCTCTTGGTAATTTAATTTCACCTGAATCTGTCAAAACTGATCAAAATCTTCTGGCCCAGATTGTCTTATTTTTGTTTGTGCAGGGTAGCACAGTAATATCGTCTGGCATACGTAAACAGAAAACAATAAAGTATACCAGCTTTTTCATCAAGTATTGTCTTTTGCAACGGAATTAGCTTTAGAGTTTGGTTTTACTTGCCTCATGTCACAGTGGTTTTTAACTAGAACATTCAATCAATGTCATATTAGTGCCAACTTTCTTCCATTCATTTACTACGTGGGCATCCCTCACTAGGAAGGCTACTTGCATTGGTTCCTAGGCAACTGGAATAATATTGCTGCACGTGTGTGTCAGGCATTGATTGCCTTTGGGGCTTTTTTTGTGTTGTAAGTGAACACAGACTAGTTTTTTTTCCTTTTCTTTGTGTTCTGCTAAAGGCTCAGAGTTTGAAGGACCTGTGATATTCACAGCTGAGCAATTCAGAAATGCTTGCAGACAGGCACATGTGCATAGTGTGGGATGGTGATCATGCTGGAATCCTCAGGCAAGGCTTACTTCAGCCAGTGTGGTTTGCTCTTTGGGTTTTTTTCATAGCCAAGTTACAGGTGGTTTAGTATTTTGGATGCTTGGTGAATGTTTAGCATCATCTAAGGAAAACATAATGAATAACCCCATTTAATCCTGCATTTACTCTGCATGGCAGGAAAGAAGAAACTGAAGAGTTTAGTCAGTGAAGGGTTCAGCCCTAAATTAAATCCTTGCTGAAATTTGTTTCAAGGGCTTACTCACTTGACCAAAGATGTGCAAGGTCTGGCACAAAGGAAGTGAGTTTTTTAAATGAAAGCTAATATAAAAATTACAAAAGGAAGGGTGGTGGGTGAATATGGCATTGCAGTGAGACAGGGGAGCTCTTTGCCCTTCTCAGCTCTGCTAGGAGCCCCTGGCTGACCTTGAGCAAGCCAGTTCACCTCTCACTTCCTGTTGTGAGGTGGGAATGATGCTGTATCTGGTTCAGCCAGCCCACGTGCATGGGACTGAAGGTATCCTAACAAACATCCTTGGTTCCAGCAGCCTCATCCCACCTTTTTATAGCAGTCACATTGGTTAGTCTGTCAGCCAGTAAGGTTCCTTTGAGACAAAAAACCTTTCTTTCAGATGACATCCTGGGTCACCTGTTGATGATCCCTGCTTCATCTTGTCTGTTTAAGGTGAAAGGTCTTTGAGGCCTCCTTGTGTTGTACCCCCCCACTTTGGGCACCTGATTCTGCTTAGGGGCACTAAATGGTGGTGCAGTAGAGGAGAAATATGAGCATAAATAATTGGTTGTGCAGCATCTAGAATTACTTCAGCTATAATCCTGGGAAAAATAGATGGGAAGCTTGAAAAGAACATGCCAGAATTTACAATTTACTAAATATTGATATGTTTCAAATGCCCAGACTTAATGGGAGATACTAACATCAGCATTTCCTCAGCATACAAGGAATTATTATATGCTTTTAATGTAGAAAGGCTTTTCTTTTGTAACTAGTGATGATAATAATAAGAGCATTATAATGCCTGTCTGGCTGTGGAGAGCTTTGCCCTTTCTCTTACACTTTCCAGTGCAATAGAAGTTATTTAGAGGATTGAACAATTCTCTACATTTTTTTACTCCATACAAGTAAAATAACCTTAAAACACAGAACATCCCCTAAAGTCTCAACAGAAATTGAGTTAGGTCAGGAAAGAGGAAAAAAAAAATCAAACCACCAAAACAGAGAGGAAGCCGTTTCAGCTGACTTCTTAGAAGACTGTAAGTCTGTGTGAAAACAACATGCAATGTTCACCAAATCTTCAAATACTGTTTGAAAAATAGCAAGATGCTATTAATGTGCAGTGTCACAATATCATTCATTAAAGAAGGAAACATGAAAGGCCTGAATGGCTATGGGCTCATCAGCTTATTATCAGTGGTGAATAGCATTCTCACAAAGGATGTAGGGACTTTTTGGCCTCTAGACAAAGAGTAAGTCAGGATTCAGAAATAGCACCTGAACTGTAAATTACCTATGACAACAACAAGGGTTAAGGAAAAGATAAGTAAGCGTAGCGAACTATTAAGTGAGCCTTTTATAGGCTACAAAATATATTTTATTTCTCCAGAGAAATAAAATAATTTTGATATACTGAGGCTTGAAAACAACAAAAAACCCCACGAAATTCACATGTGGATTAACCAGGAAGCAATCTGTTTGTAATATTGTAAAAAGGAATAGAATGTTGGTGGAGTTTTTGGAATCACTGGAGAGTCTCTCGCAGTGAGGTTAGAAATGGTCAACCAGTCAGCATTCCAGGGCCAGTTAAGACTGACTGTATTTGATATGAGGAAGAGCAAAGCTGTGTAGGTAGCTTGGGGTAGTATACCTCCACCACTTTAAAAGGAGTGACTTGCCAGTTGCACGAAGGCAGAGCAAGATCAGCATTGCCCCCCGCCCTGGTGACTTTTTTTTTCAGAGGGGGACACAAGCGTGCAGTGAAGGCTGATATGGGTGTCCTCTCTACTTGTTCCTGTGCAGAGCTAGAGGCAGCTTTGTTCTCCAACTCAGAGCACCCTTCCTGCAGGTTGCTGCTTTGTTGTCATCTGTACCCCTTGGTTGGGCCCAAACTTCACAAAAGAAGGCAGAAAATAGGTCTTCAGAGGAGCAGTCTGGGGCACCAGAATGGACCCACGATGGCAGCGGTGGGTGCCAGTGCAGTGACTGTGAGATCAGGGCTGGCGGTTTGCTCTGCCTCTGCTTAGTGCCTGACAGTATGGGGTCCTGGGCAGAGCTTCAGCTACTGCACCAGCTCTAATGAGTAACAGTTCAGACAGTTTTTCTCTCTGTTTTGATTCTGAGCGATGGGAAAAAAGTTTGTTAATCTTTTCCACTGACCTTATTTCTGAAAAATGAATTCATATTAATTTGAACACCATCAGTCTTTGTTTGTTCTGCTGATGGCCTTTGACTTGAGAGAGCAGGTGTGCTGGCTCCTCTCTCATCCTGTTCAATCCATTTCAGCAGTAATTTCTGATAGGTTTTGTCATTTCCATGCATGCTGTAGAGAAATATTGGGCTAGCATAGGGGGTGGCAAAGTGAGAGCACAAAATTACACTCCTCATCAATCATTACCCTCTAGCAACTTCCAGGGCACTGTAAACTGCTGACTAACAAGGGAGAATTAGCTTGATAAAATCACCATTAGTGTCAGTTGAGAGTGGTGTAAAGTTTTAATGACATTGCTGTCTTCTGTCTCTTCTTTGCCCATTAGTGTGTCTGTCTGTGGAGATCTCAACCCAGCAAAGCACGTAAGCACACTTAATGGAAGGCAGATCAGTAATCCCAAGGAAATCAGTAGGATATGAGTCCTAAGCATGTGTTTTGGTGGATAAGGGCAATAACACAGTCTGAGCACAGAAATTGTAAATATCTCTGCATGAGCCGATTTCTTGATTCAAAACCAGATTTAGACTGTAGCTGGACTGAGAAATCCAACAGTCAAGTTTTACTGCAGGAGAGCATAGAAGTCAGTAGATATACTGCTTTATACTTAGCCTTGTTCACCTGCCTTTTCTTACTCATATTTGAGTTTTATCAGTTTATGCTAGTTAGAAATGTGCCTCCTTAAATCTCTGCACAGCCTTCTCAAAGCTCTGCAGTTATTAGAATTTAGGCCATGTTTGGACCCATGCATAAAACTTCAAGTGCAGCCAGACCAGGATCAGTTTACTTAAAAGTTACGGGTGAGATGCAGCCAATACAGCTAACAGGTTGTGTTAGCTTATGGACTTCTCTCAGTATTGTCATACCACATGCCTTATGGCTTCTCACTTTTTGGGGGTTTCTTTCTTCACGTTTTCAATTTTTCTTCACAGTCTTGAAGACAAGAACCTTATTTCTATGAAAAATAGGTTCAAAGCAAACCAACAAAAAACCCCACTAAAGTTATAACAATGGGCACTTGGATTCTTATATAGTCATTTGACTACAATAGCTACAAGAAAGGGAAAAAAAGTGCAAGGCATTTCAAGATGTTCTACAGAATCACCCAGGGTGACCAACACCCGTTGTTTGTATTTCAGGATTACTCTAAAGTTTCACATTTTGTTGCTTTTATTATTTGATTATCTAACTGAAATCTAAGACTTTTGCCTCTGATAGTCCTCCTTTTACTTTTTTCTTTGGTTACAAAGCTGTAGTGACAACTCATCATTTGCATTGAAAGGCTGAGAATGTCCAACTGTTCGGTTGTAGCCCACTCATGATTGCCAGATGTTTCATTGCTGGACATCCATCTCCAACTGGGGCTTGATCTGCTGTGACATTAAGTTCATTGCCTCACAATGCCCCAAAAGTAAACCAGTCATCTTGATTGAGTAGTTGATTTGTTTGAAGTCTTAATGTCACATTTGAGAACAGAATAACACAGCTTTGAATGCGAGAAGCCTAGCTCAATGTATTGATCAATTGATCAACATAGATTAGTTGTGTTCATCTAGTCTAGTCTTCCACAGGACACAGGGCAGACAATATCACTTACCTCTGTTTCATTTTTTACTTTTGAAATGACAACTTCTCCTGCTATTGAAGTGGACTGTTCCCTACTCTTTCCAGAACAGCTGAGCACTGGAGCTTCAATGAGAAATAAGTCATATCACGGCTGTTGCAAATCACAGAATCTGTTTCTGCAAATGCTGAAATATACTGTATTGGAAAATAATATAATCACTTCTCATTTGCAAACAAAGCAAGACTTGTCTTTCATAAAACAAAGTTGATGTCTTTTCAGTGATATACCTGAACACTAGTTACTACGAAGAGAAGTATTAATCCTTCTAAAAATTTGTCTTGTGAAGCAGAAGGGCTGGGACACATTCTCAGCAACTGCAAAATGAATGCAAGTCAATTTATTTTAGTGCTCCTGAGTAGCTTTACACCAGCAGAGGTATGGCCATACCAGTGTCTTTTACAACGCCACTCTAATGAAGCATAAGGCTCTTTAAGCTTCCAAAATGGTGTCAAGGAATACCTACTGCCCACAGCCCACGTGAAGCCCATTGCATGCTCTGGTCCTATTTTGTGATTCAATTTTGACACTAATTTGTGTTTGCAGGTGTGAAAGCTGTGGTGCTGTCTTCCACTCTGAGTGCAAAGTGAAGGCTGTACCATGCCCCAGGTGTGTGCGTAAAGAATTGCAGAAGAAGCAGAAATCGTTCTGGAGGCAACTGAATATGGACGAGAACTTCGAAGACTCTTGCAACATGTTTGAATTGTCGTATCAGAACACATGAGTTCCTTAAGGCAGTGGCCAGCCTGAAGAGAATCCGTCTCCCAGCTGCCAGCTCAAGCAAATTCTCAGCTTAGGCAGAAATTTTTTTGAAAAATATTACCTGGCCTTCCTCATCTGTGAATAAGAGCTGCCAAAGTGGCCATAAGGCCTTGTTGGCTTTGGAGTACCAATGGCTAAACTGCACTGAAGTCCAGCCGTTAGCTCTCATACAAAATGTGCTTTATGAGAAATGCTTTAGGTCTAGCTAATTAAGTACCCAACTTTCTTTTCCACCTCTAGAGAAGACTTCATCTCAAGGCAGAAAATACTTGCTGCCATGACTGCATTGTTTTTTATGTTGTTCATTTAAAATTGATGAATCATCTACTTATTTATGTGTATTATTTATTTATTAGTAGCCTTGGCAGGGGTTCTGGTGAGGTGTTTCACAGAACTCAATAGAGCAGGAATTATTTTAAATCAACTGTCTCCTCCTGATATGGACATGTGGTTCCATTTCCTCATGTTTTCAGAGAACTATCTTAAAGGATCAGTGCATTTACACTCCTTGCCAAGGAAAGAAAAGGATCTCCCATTAAACCTTATTCAGGGTGCTTACAAACATAAGACACAGAGTAATTCCTTCAGTTATGTTTATATATTTATAACCACTGCAGTGAACTACTCCATATTCAGATAAGTATGGGACTTGCTACTCTTTTTGTTCAGGCTGGGAATACCAGTTAAGCTCTGTCATCTAAGTCCTTTGAGATTTCTGCTGGTTGCTCTTGATTTATGGGAGGCTATGTCCTTGTCTGTAGTAACATGAACAAGTTGGTTCTCCTCCTTCGGGTCTGAAACTTTAGGGCATTTTAAGTGTTTATATTAGTTTTCTTTTTATTTCCTGAAGTTTACTTCAAATGTTTTTCTAATCTGAACCTGTTAAACTGATAGTCACGAAAATGGTCTTGCCCATTTTAGTTAGCAAATACCTCCAAAATTGTGAAACACTAGTTTACTGTTTTCATATGCAACTTGTGTCCTGCATTCTCTTTGCGCTCCAGGGCATTTATAGTTCTCTAATGACTTCCGTGGTGGACAGTGAAGTTCCTCGAGGTATGATTCTGCTTCACACACCTGGAACACAGGGAAGTGTTAAACACAGTGAATTATTTTGTAAAGGGATGTACATGATGGATTTAACTGGGGAGGTGTGTGTCATTACTGGCAGTATGTTTAATTCATGGCAAGTTCCCCTCCAATGAGCAGTTAGATTGTCTTCCCCCCATTTCACATTCCTGAATCTTTTCCACACCCTGCAGTGATATATGTGTTACATACCTATGAAAGCATTCATATATATATATACACACACATGCGCACATCTATATATAGAAAGCAAATACAATTTCAGGAGAATAATGCCAGTTGCATGTGTATTTTTCCTCTCCTCTCACATAGGTTTGTGAAAATATGGAATACTGATTTTTGCTTCCTATATAATCCACAGAGTTGTATTCAAGGCAGAAAGCAGTTTTGATTGCTGAAGCATCTCACTAATTGTTGAAGTATTTTAAATAAAAGAACAGGGTACATCATGCTTACATGAAAAGGTAAAATGCTACAAAGTCTTGTACTGGAATATAAGTGGTTACCTTTTCCAGCCTCCAGTCAAAGAAAAAGTAGCTTTCTCAAATATGAGTGCAACTACTATATATATAGAAGCATGTTTATGTCTGTATACATTAGACAACCAGTGCCTTTCTTTGCCAGAAATCCTTCTTTCATTGGGATTCTTTAGAAGGAAGTGAGGGTTTTTCCATGTTCTTGGCAAAGTGCTGTAGGGATTCCCATACTTAATAAACCTGGTGAATCATGCACCTTTGTCACTAAAATGAATACTTCCCATACACAATGGTGTCTCTGTCTCAGCTCACTGTTCCTCAAGTGAAATGAGTTGCTTTTGGCTATCACCCTTAAAGGTGTAATGTTCTTTGCAAATCCATTCCCATGCAAAGAATTCCCTGTGTGTTCAGAAATGCAAACACTAGGGAAGTATTGTGGAATTAGTCAGGCAAACAGGAACTGCACTGGTACTGGCTGAATAAACAGAACGCTCCCATGTTTTTCAGCTTGTGTCACTACAATTACTCCTGTGGCAAAGCCAGTAGCTCTGAAACTGTCAGCATCTGGCAGGTACTATTTTGAATTATCTGTAGACATAATGGTAGGTCATTAAAGAAAAAATGGTGGTGTTTTTCATATCATCATGCTCTGGTATTTATGATACCTCACAGTGCTGGTTCATGTCCAGCTCAGTTTAGAGAAGGCTGCTTGAGTGCACAGTCAAAAACCATACGGAGTCAAGGAATCAAGGTTCAGGCATTGCAGAATATTAGTTACTTTGACAGATGTCCTGTCTCCAAAGTACCAGTCATGGGAGTGGTTAGATACTGGAATCAAATTCTGGAATAAGAACATAGACAACATTGGATTTGCTCTGGATTTGTACAGGTATTACAGAACAGTTTCTTTGTTAGCAGAGATTTAAAGGATAAAAAGAGTATGATGTTTGCAGAACTGCTGAAATTAGTCATGGGTCTGAAACCACTGCCATTAGCAATGACATAGAGCAAGAGCATGTTATGATGTTCTGACAGTGCTCAGAGCTTTATGTAAAAGGATACTGTACAACACAGATCATGCTATTTTCTTTAAAATCCAGTGTTGTTGTAAACCAGCTAGTTCCTAAAATGAATAGACATTAATTTCTACTTTGGAAAAGTGATACAGCTTCACAGTAGCTCTAGGAGCAGGCTATAATGTGGAAGATTATGTCCTCTCAGGGATGCCTAGTTCCTATCCAAAACCAGTTATTCCTTAGGAATGGGTAAGATAAAGTATTCTGTCACCAATTTTTGTAAGCATAATGAAAGGCTTAATCCTGCCCTCAGTTGATTTTCTTGCAGGAGCCATCTGCAAGCAGGAGCCTCAGCCTGGGGTTCTGCAGGTGGTTTGGGTGTCACACAGCGCTGTACCCTTACACGGTTGTCTCTGCTGTACTAACAGTGCTCCGTGCTGGTCCCCACTGCTACTCTCTGTCCATTCTGCAGCCCACAGCCTGCATGGGGCTCTGCTCTGCAGATTTCTGGATGAGCATCAGCTGGTAAATTTTTCCTGGGGGCTTTGCAGATTGCGCGACTCTGCGCACACCCTCCCCCCCACCCCAGGTGAAATTATGTATTAGTACTTCAGTCTTGTCCTACCCATGCATGAAATAAATTTGAATGATGCCATTTCATTGTGAATCAAGAATAAAATGTGCTGTTTGTCTTCTTGAAAGAGAAGATGCTTTCATAGCTGACTGAGAAGGAATTGATCTGTAATCCAGTTACTGCTTTTGCTTTGTACAAGACTTGTTATCAGTGTAAAAATAGGATGCTTAACTGCCGTGGACCATAGCTTCACTCTCTACAAGAACTTATAGTTGTTAGTCTGATATTATTTTAATCTAGGACACTATTGAGATCCTTATTCAAGTCTCTTTTCCTCTTTATCCTAACTGTCTACCTTTCCTTTAATGGGAAGATGGGCCTGCTTAGGAGATGCAAACTGCAGCTCTTTTTGTATTAGCAATCTATAAAAAGAGAAATTTGTGTTTCTTGTGTAGGAATCCTCCTATTGCTTTTCTTGTTTTTTGTCTGTCTTACTTGGTGGAAAATGATGGGTTCGTGGTGTGACAAAATATCCTGGCTGGCACATACCAATATGAGCTCACTGCTGGGATCGATAGGAATTGGTAGGTATGAGGGAAGATACTTTTTCAAGAGGAACTTAGGTTTTTCACAGTACTGCAGAGGCTCTGATGGCCCTGATGGGAGTGAATCATCAAGGTATCTCTAGAGCTCCTCTTGTCAAGGCTTCTCTTATTATTAGGATAGTGTGTGTATTATAATAGATTGATGATAATGTCTTGAAAGATTTTTAAAAAGAGCAGAGGATGTCTGTTCACAATGAAATGGGGAAGCTGCCCTGTTGAATATTGCTTTTTCCCTGTAGCAACAGAAGCCACCAAGTTTCCTAGGCTTCCCAAAGGTCACTGCCTGGATTGCAGCTGACTGTTGATCTGTATAAAAGAAATTAATTGAATCATCATCATCATCTTCTATTTGTTTTTCTGCCGCTCAGTTGCAAGCCAGTCTCCCCTCTCTCTCCACTGTCTCTGTCCATGTCCTTACTCACAGTACTGAGCCTATAGGCAGACTTGGAGCTTCATAGCTCATTTGTGTTGCTTTTGAACCAGTTGAGTCCAATCATTCTCTCCTTCATAATTTGCCTTCCAATTTTCCCTTCCCAGTAGGAGTGCCTTACAGTACTGTATATTAGCATCTCTCTTCCTGTTTTGGATTTCCTGATTGCATCTGCTGTTTTATTAACTTGTAGACTTAAACTGAAACTCTCCTGTGGCTGTGCCTGCTCTTTTGCAGGAGCAGCTGAGTAAATCCGTTTGCTTGTTCTGCCCTCATGAAGTTAGCTCTACAGTCTTCATATGCCAGATCTGAAGACACCAAGCTATGTGGGAACTCCTCACTTTTGCTCATTTTGGTGCCTTAAATTTTGAGAAGGGAATAATTTTTTTTGGAAATGCTCTGCCATGATGCAATGTGTTTGGCATTGGAGCTTAAAACCCTTGCTCATGACAGTTTCCATCTTGCTAGGAATGGTAACCATAAAATTTGTTTACTGTCTGTGCTTTGTGAGGGCATTATGAGAGAGGATAGCATGGAAATGGTGTTGGTTCTTGTAATGGGCATTTTTGAGACTAGCTGAGCTGCTTAGCCTGAGATGCAGTTGTGCAAGACCTTCAGAAGCCGTGCATATATAGTTATGTCAAGTACATAGAGAATTAAAACAGGGTCAGGTCACATGCAGTTTTGCTCCTCCCAGAACCCCTGGCCAGTCCACACAACCTGGCCAGGGACTCCCATACAGAGCCCCCTGCTCACTTGCACAGCTGGGTCCAGTGCTGGGGGACTGAAAGTGTTTCCTCAAAGCTCAATTTTAATGCAGCCTGGCTCCCTGAAGGCTGACCCAGTGGAGGTTTGGTCAGCCTCACCTTAGAGAGAGGGTTAACCCGTTGATATGTTAGCATTATTTGCTAAAGTATGTGGCATGTGTCAGCCTGGGACACATGTCCATACTAACTGTGATTGTATTAGTCCACATTTGACACCAGTAGCAGGAATCCCGTTCGACAGCAGCAGTGCTGTTAGTGCATTTTAGCAGTACAGTGAGGAAACAGCCTGGGTAATAATGTGCAACGTCCTTCTTTACTTGAGAACCCTGGTATGGCCGTGAGGGCTTGAGTCATATCTTAAAATGCCAATTTCACTCAAATTCCTTGGGGTGGCCATTAATCCAAATTGCAAAGATGCCACTTGTGGTCAGCATCAGAGATACCTAGGTCTGGAAAGCTATCAGCTGTCTAAGACCAAAGTGTATTAGACTTTGTGCACAAGTGTCAGTGGCTCAGTTATTTATTTATTCCTGTCTAATCCACATGTTAAACCATTATAAATCCTTGAATACACAGCACTGTTTTGGTGGAAAAAGGATTTGTTTCAGTTTTACTTATGCACTTGTCTACCAAGTTGATTTTGTTTAAACAAAACTGTGCTTTCAGTTTTGATTTTTAATTAATACCTGTGATACCAAGGTACCTTATATGAGTCCCTGCTATACTTGAAGTAAGCAAAAGTAAATTCAGGAGCAAAATGTGTGTTTCGTAAGTATTAAGTGATAAAGGCAGCTTCCAAATCAACTTTAGTTCAGTCAAGGCAGTTAAAAGCCAGGGAAAGCCAGGTGTGAGCAGCAGAGCACAGTGGCTGATGTGGTTCCTGGCAGCCTGGGCTTCCCTTCCTGCCAGAGCACCAGCTCACCTGCACCACATACAGTGAATTTTAGCATTGCTGACAGTTAACCCTGAGTTTTTGGAATACCGTTATATGTGTGTGCTACTGTGTTAACTTGTTTGCAGCATTGTTATGTGTGTTTCATTGTTTGCATTATTGGTTTGTTTTTTTTACTTTTGACAAGGATATTTTTTTAAATTATCTGCAACTACTGGGCAATAGTCTTAATTTATTATTGATGTGTAATGATGTTATAATTTAAATCCATTGAGTTGAATTGCTTGTTGACACTTGAGCAGGGTTTATTTGGGTTCACTTGTGACTGCATCAGAGCACCAGTCCCTCCTGTATAAAGGCAACTCTCAATAAACACTAAAATAATGTTACTCGTCCGTTTTAACTTGCCTTCTGGTGGGTACTGTACCATAGGTAGGGCAAGCTCTGAAAGAGAGATAGTTTTCTTAAAAATGCTTCTCTACTGGTTAAAGTCTTCTGAAACTAAGAAAATAGGATACTTACTGTTCCCAGATCTCAGCCAGGAGGGCCTCTGGAAGTACTGTTGATGTCTGCATCAGGCTTTGGGAGTTTGGATTCCCAGTTAAATCTTGTGTTTTTGGAAAGCCACAAATTCCTAGATTTTTAATGGTGCTGACCCCTGCCACAAACTCCCAGGGGAGCTTACTGTGGCTTTGAGACACCCTTGGTTACAGAGCTCCTGGGAGGCTTGCAGGAGGCAGCTGCTTACTGTGTGGCTGCCATGTGGACCTCTGCCAGAAGGGTTCAAGGTCAGGCCCTTGAATTCTAAGTAAGGGAGGCGTCTCCCAGGTGGACTGAGAGGACCACTGAGGGGCTGGAAGGGCAGGATTTTGCCCATGTTATAAGGGCTCTCACACCTGTGGATGTAGGAGCAGGCAAGATTCTTGTTCTTCTTGGTTGTTTATTCCAGTGCACCAGCTAAGGAACTTCTGCAGCTCCTTGAGTCTGGATTTGATGACTAAAGGATTGCAGCACAGAGCTGTGGTGGAGCTCATGGGCCTAAGACCCCTGCCTGAGACTCCCCAGAGCATTCCACACCCAGCCCTATGCTCTGGCAGCTTTCAAAGAGAAGGATATATCCCCTCCTTCGCTATCTTCCTGCCCCTCCTCAGAAAGACCAGAAGTCCATCAGGAATGTCAATCCTCTCTCCTGCAGGAACCTTTGGACTTCATCCCTGTGATGAAATCAACTACAAGCAATGAGTTAATGTTTGACTGGGACCACACAAGCTGCACAGGGAAGCCATGTGCAAGACCTTCTCTTCCTCCTTATTTGCTTTACAAGGTGAGCAAATTCTGTTATGACATCTCCTTCCCCTTTCACTGCCACCTCCCCTTCTCACTTCAGCCTAAGAGAGAAATTATTTTGAGCCTAAGAGAGATGGTGTGAAAAAGCATCCACGCAGAGCAGAGACCATGGGGTCTGTGGAGCCCTGGGAAGAGCATGCCCATCCAAGCTGTAGCTCTTCTTTTGAAGACAGGATAATTGATTTTAAAAAAGATACCCTTATAGCTCTCAGACCAAAATTAAGAATATTTGGGTTAATATGTGAAGTTGACTGGTTTTCTGAAAGAATGGAGCTAGCAACCTCCTCCTTTCCTTAGGGACTGAGGGGGACCTTCCAGGTGTGAAGCTTACCATACCTTTTCAGTGAAGGCATACTGAGGGCAAATGAAAATATTCTGGGAGTGTGTGTACATAGCTCTGGACTGTCTTGTTAAAAGAGTTCTTGTTTAACTAAATACTCTCCAAAACAGTGGTCCCATCTAGAGGCCTGAGTATTACCACTATCAGAAGGTGGTGAAAAGCATCTCAGATAATCAAGTGTTACAATTAAAACCAGACAAAGTCTCCAAGGCAAGAAGGAGTAAATTCCATCCATTTTAAGCATAGACAAATATAAAACTTGGCATTGAAGCTATAAACATGCTTTAAAAAGTCAGTCCATTGTTTATAGTAAGTGACTTTCAATTTTCTATAATTTAGTTCAAGGCACTAGCATTCATTTAGATACTATAAATGAAGTTGTGAGGCTCATCTGGAAAGCAAGACAAGTCAGATAAGAGCTTGTGTTAAGGGATTAAACTTAAACTGACTTGAAAATTCTCAGGTGTTTATCATATAGGTACAATAGATGCGTTTAGAGGTAAGTAAGAAGGAATTATTATTAAAGTTAGGTACTGTTGAAAAATAAGAAAGGGCAAATTACTGAATCAGTGTAAGAAAGTAATAGATGTAATCAGCATGCATGGAGCAGTTCAGTCCACAGTGCTTTCCTTGCATTTAAGATTACAAATTAATCTCATTTGTGATTGACACTGCAGGCAAATACCTGAAGTGCAGCAACAAAGTAATGAAACACAAGGAGTGTGCAGTTTTGGGCACCACAATATAAGTAAGACATTAGGCTATTAGGGAGCATCCAAGAGGGGGGCAACAAAGATGGTAAAGGGCCTTGAGGGGAAGCTATATGAGGAGCAGCTGAGGTCATTAGGTCTGTTCAGTCTGGATAAGAGGGGAGACCTCATTGCAGTCACAACTTCCTTGTGAGGGGAAGGGAAGGGGCAAGCACTGATCTCTGTGGTGACCAGCGACAGGACCTGAGGAAATGGCCTGAAATTGTGTCAGGGGATATTTGGGTTGGATATTAGGCCAAGGTTCTTCACCCAGAGGGTGGCTGGGCACTGGAATGGGCTGCCCAGGGAAGTGGTCACAGCACCAAGCCTGGCAGAGTTCAAGAAGTGTTTGGACAATGCTCTCAGGCACAGGGTGTGACCCTTGGGGATGGTGCTGTGCAGGGCCAGGAGTTCAACTCCCTAGTTCTTGTGGGTCCCTTCTAACTCAGCTTATTCTGTGATTCTGCGTCTGTCCCTTGGTTTGTACCTTCCCCTCCAATGATTTCTGAGAGCAGGGGTACCAATGCCCACAAAAGCAAGGCTAGGGTAGAAAACAAATGCCCACACCATCCTGTCAGACATTGTCACTCAATAGCTTGTGACACTGGGGGATACTTCATTGTGTACATATTGCAAAATGTCCTGTTCTGGCTTGGACTCTGCACTTCTGAAGGACACTTGTTTCAGATTTAACAGACAGCATGTTTGATCCTTTAAGCAGATCCAAGATCTGCTGGCTCCAATGAAAGCTGCAGTTTGTCAAAGAACCAGAGCTGGGCTCTCAGTATTCAGAGACAGGAGCTTTAGAAGTGTATAAAATTGGCAGGTTCCATGTGAAATACAAGTGCATCTAGCACAGAGTTAACCCTGGCTGATAATAGGTAAAAGAGGGCAAAAGCATAATAAAATACAGGTCTCTACTGTAGGTATTTACACAGTATTGACATTGTTAGCTGTGCTTAGAGATTTGTGTCAAGTGTTAACTGCACTGTCATAAAACAATAAAGTACTTCTGTGAAGGGCTTAGGGCAAAGAGGAGGCAGAGAAGTCTCACTATATAAGGCCCTCCTCCTGCATCTGTGGTAATCCATGGGAATGTTTCCATAGTTGTCAGCAGGAGTTGTGTGGAGGCCTGCTAGGGGAGGGCAAGTAGAAACACGTTTACTATGTTTAGAGCAGGTAACTAATGATTTTGTCTCGGGGAGGATATTGCCACCACCAAAATCTAGGAGCTAACACAGCTGGTAAGTCCACCTTGCAATAAGTGGAGAGATTAGGGTTCCTCCTGGCAGCAGGGATGTCCTTTGGTGTTGAATAGAAATGCTGACACGGACCGATAAAATCTGAGTGATTACAATAAGAGAACTACTGTGCTCTGGGTGGCCATGAGGTGAAAAGGGCAAGAGTCCAGTGTCTTCTACACAGTGTGCCCTGGACTCTGCACACTTCCAGCTCTAGGCTGTTGCAACTCTGCTACTCACACTGGGCTCACAGTAGGCTTCCCCTCAGCATTTTGGCTGCAGGACCAGACTTCTCAGCTGAGTTTAGTGTTTATATGTAGTGGACCAAACTGCAGCGCCAGTCCCAATCAGTCAGAGCACCAGGGAGTTTAGATCCAGGCGTGGTGCCTGCCTGTCCATGTGTCTGTAGCTCCAGTTTGTCCTGCCTGCTTGTTGTGTCTGCCCTTCATGAGGTTATGGCAAGATTGCTTCTCCAAGCCATGCTGATTGATACATGAGACTTACTAGAAAAGTATTGCTCTTCCACTGGAGATGGTTCCTATGTAGTTGTTCCCTGTTTAGATGCCACTGTGTGGGAAGGTGTTTTCTTGCTTCTTTCCAGATGCAGGAGGTACTACTTCTTTATCAAAACATCTAGTAGAAGTCTTCCCCACCACAACAGTCCCACAGCTGTCCTGAGAGGGGTAGGAGGATTACCTACTTCCCTGACCCTGCTCTGGACAATGCTTCTCAAAGGTCAATTAGCTTCAAATAAGAGAAACATCTTTGTCCAGAAGACATTTCAGAGCCTTCCATAAACTTGAGTATTGCTGCCAGCCTGGCTTGCCTTGCTTTGTCTGAGAACCAGAGTGCTCCACACCTGCTGGTCTTCACTGTTGTCTGAGGGAGCTCATAGGAGCTGTTTGGTAAACAGATGGGTAGGTGTTGAGCACTTCAGCATCTGACCCCATGTCTGTCAACTGTCTGAATTAATTTTGAGCTAAAGCAACTGGATGAGCCTTCCATACTTCTTTCTCAAAAGCATTGTCCATTCCATTTCCTGTCCCATATTTTATCTTAAAAGCTAATGACTAGAGCTGAAATCTGTCCCTCACTTGTCAGCTACATCAGCTTTCAAACTCCATGCCTAACTTCATGCTGGGACAGCTTTCAAAGTCCGTGCACTCATTCCTGCTGTATTTCAGTGTGAGACTGAGTTAGTCCCTCCTGAGTCCTGGGTGGTAGTGGCAGTAAACAGCTTCAGTCCCATGGCACCTGTGGTCCCTTTCAACCCCCCAGCCCTCAGCTTCACTGGTGCTGGAGATGTGGCCCAAATTCATTCCCCTACTCCCAAGAGCTCCACAGGCTCCTACTCCACAGGACCAGCACCTACCCCAGCAGAGTGCTGTAGGACACCCGGTCCTTGCATCCCACTGTCCTGGTGCAAGATACAGATATGTTAAGCTCAGTTTAGAAAGAGGTGAGCAGTCGCCCATGTGTACCCAGAGCAGAGTGCCCCAGCACCGGCATCTTGGCTGTGTGTGTGCGTGTGACCTTTTCCCATGAATATCTCAGTGGTGTCCTCATCACATGAGTTCTTCAGCCTCTGGCATGGTGAGACAGCCTGGGAGATTGAGATGACCCTTTTAGATTGCACGTCTCTTGCTCTGCATAGCCACGCGTTAAAATTTTTCGCTTTACACTTCCATCTAGGAATGCTGGGAGCCCTTGGAGCAAGCTGCCTGGGACGGGCACGGAGGTGCCCGCGGGAGGGACGCGGAGCAGAGCGTGTTTCTCGCTCCTCACTCTCTTCTCTTTTTATTGACCCGCCTCAGTGGTTGGAAAGGACCCATGTCCCGTGTTCCACCCCCACCCCCCCGCGCGGCCCCCTCTTCTTCCCCAGCCGCACAATTGTCGCCGCCAATTAGTGCATTGTTAGGGCACACAATGGCGCTGTGGCCACTGGAATGGGCCGCTTTTGTGCGTCTCCAGTCGGCTGTAGGGGCAGTCAAGATTCATTTAGGGCCTTACACAACATGGACAGAAAATACTATCAGAAAAGCAAAAGGGGGAAAGAAAAAGGGAGAGGTAGCGAGGAGGGGGGGAGCCCGCTATTCAGGGGTTAGCCCAGCCGCATGAAAGGCCCAAGAAGCAGTGCCACATTGAAGACGCCCCTTGGAACACAAAAAGGAACGGGGGCTTAATAGTAATTAGTGGGCAAACTGCAAAGCGCACCGTGGCTCTCCAGTGAATTGTTCCTGCACTTACTGCCATAGCTGCCCCTTCCCCCTTCCCTCCGGTCTGGCTGGGAGGGGAGCAGCTCGGGGGTGGGAACTGGCAGCCCTCCTTTACCCACCGGCTCTGGGAAGGCCTCACCAAGCTCTTCTTTGTGGCAGGTAAATTGGATTTCATTCTCTAAAGCTGTAGCGAGTTTCAGGAGGTACTTTGCAGCCAGGGCAGGGGGATGGTTTCAGAGTCAGCACCGTGCCCGTGTCAAGGACCTTTAAACAGCCCTGTCCCTTCTTGCAGCCTGGCATGACACACCTTGAGGCTGGGCTGTTTGTCTGTGGCCTGTCCCTCTTTCCCCAGCTGAGACTTGGAGGCCACTGCTGTTGTTTTGCTTCTGTTGTTACCCCCTTTGTTCATAAAATAATCACCTGCACGGGTTTTTATGATCTGTCTAGGGAAAGGCCTGATAGCACCTCAGTCAGCTTAGTAAAGGTGAGGAATCTGCTCAGGCTGAAGACCAAACCTTGCCCATCCTTCCAAAAGTCTGCACAGTGCAACAGCACTTGCCTCCACCTCTCTCCCCTCATATCTCTCATATTTATGCCAGCTCTTAGTCACACTAAGGCCTTCATTGGTACATACAGGAGTTCTTAAAGAACATTTTGGCCCAGCACACTTTGGGATTGTCTTTGGCAGATGCATTAGGGTTTAGCTGAATATGTTTAATCCCTACTTCTGTAGAGATCAGGTTGCTGCTGTTACCAGTCTCAGCTCATCTCCTGAATTTCTTGTACTAGGTTTAGTCAGGAGCCTACGTGTCCAACAGAGTTAGCTGGGTCTTGGTAATACACCAAATTAAAAGAGCCACAAGGCAGGTTTGACCTTACATAAACGTGCTTAAGTGTTGAGGAGAAATTCAGGGCATCTTAGCCCTGATGGAAAGTACACAGAGGCACAAAATTAAGAATCATTCCTTTTATGTTGTCAGGGAATCGAAATCTGTAGGAGAAAGCTGTGGGGTCGATGGTTAGTTTGTTGGCTCTTCTTAGCTAATGGATGTATGTTTCAGCTATCCTTCAATACAGGGCTGCTGGAACAAGTGGTCATCTCAAGCACAACCACACACAGTCCCACAAATTTAAACTGGGCTCTTGCAGATTAAGCTCAGTGTGGTTAGACACTGTGGTTAGACCAGACACCAACCGACCAAATTTAGTAGTCTCAGCTGGAAATGTTTCCAAACTGCAGCATGTGAGATACACACACACAGTTCTGGACCACCATCTCACTGCTGGTAGAGATTGAAAATACCTCCATGTTTCCTCTGGCAGCTACAAGTACAACACTCTCCTATCTTCTAGATATCCAAGCAAGCCTAGGAAATACAGATGCTGCTCCAGTACCAGTTTTTTTCTGTGACCCGGAAGCCAGAGCCACTCTGTGTGTCTATACAAAATAGGTTTGGTTATATTAGAACAGTGAAAATAAGATTTACAACCAAGACTTTTTGTCTGTCTGGAATCCCATCAAGGGTTTCATGTGAGGCTATGGGCAGCACAGCGGGCATCAAGGGCTCAGCTGGTGTTGCTGGGATGACTCCTGCAACACAAACACAATCAGGGAGCTCACAGTGTCTCACAGATAGAGCTGGTTGAAGGCACTGTCTCACAACACAGAACGTGTCTGTCTCTCACCAGCCACAGTACATCCTCTCTCTGCTAATTAGCAACATCCTTGGCAAAGTCTCAGCTGAAAGGATTATACTGTCTTCTCACCTTGCTCTATCCCTTCCTCCCCCAAAGAGGGATGTTTGGTTCTGTCAGGATGCAGCCTGGCTGGCCCAGGTAAGGAATCTGCTTTGTTTCCCTCCAGACTGCTTGTCTACCAGAAGTTGGATTTTGTCTTCAGGACAGTAAGTCTGGCCCTGACTGAAGGGAAGTGCAGCCTTGCCTCCCTGCAGCAGAGAGCCAGAGGTTGTCATTCTCGTGTGCTCTAGTGGAACAGAGACAAAGCACAGCATCTGCAGCAGGAGCCAGAATGGTATTTTTCCAGCTTAGGACTGTGGGGTTGATTTCACAGCTCTCTCTGGCCATAGAGACAAACCACAAGCCTTTTTTGTCTGCAAAAACAAGGAGAATTACCTTTCTCCTGTTTTTTATGTTCCCTGTCTGCTCAACCCAAGAGCAGTTTGAACTGCTGGTACATTCAGCACCTGGCACAGGTGGAAGCTTGCACAGGAATTTCTGTGAGTGCACCCAGTAGAATCCTGTCTGCCTCGTGATGGTGTAATTGTTGGGGGTCTGGCAGTGCCAGTCTGTAGGAGACATGGAGAAGGGCTCAGCTTCTCCTTTGTCCCAAATAGTGGGACAGTTAATTCACCAGCATAAGGGAAATACACATCCAGCCTGAATTCTCCTGCAGCTGAACAGACTTTTCTGAGCAAAAAGCTGAACCAAACTACTTCGGTGTTTTCATGCCATAAGGAAGATGCTGACCTACGTGAGCCCCATCTTTGCAGCAATTGTGCTACCTTTTGTGTCAGCTTGTTGCTTATACAAAATTGGTTTGATTGTATCAGTTTGGTAAAAAAAAGCCTGTAAGAGGACTACACAACCTTGTCATCAATATTTTTGGCAACTCTATGCTAGCACTTGTGGAGTATTTTGGAGCACTTTCTTGCATCACCAGGTCATATACCAAGCAGGATAACATAATTGCAAGCTCAGTGTTGCTGTACATGGCAGTGAGGTACAGGATTTAGAGAATGGATTAATTCTTTTGCCCAGCAAATTTCCTGATTTGCTCCAATTCTGTTAACATTAGTCCCTGCCCTTATGGCCACAGAGAGCTGGGAAATCAACCACTCAGCCTTGAGCTAGAAAATGACCATTCTGGCTCCTGCTGCAGACTCTGCTCCCTGTTTCCGTTCCACTACAGCATGTAAGGGTCACTTGCACGTGTTCATCCCTCACATCTGACTAATACCTGAATGGGAAGGTTACTGGCAACATCCTTTCCAAAATCACTTTGACCTGTGTATTATATTATGCTGTGAATGACTTGGAGAAGGAAGTAATCAAAATGTGGATAGTTCTAGCTAGTGCTAATTGCCTTTTCATCTGTTTCTGGCTCTTTTTACTGTGTCCAATAAATGTTGATTATGCGGAGATTTAAATCTGTATTTCAACATAGTTTCATTCACGTGATGTGAATGACATGACTCACTAAATCTTGGTTCCAAATATTCCTCTAGCTCTGTGTCAAGCACTTCAAGGATGTCAAAAGCAGATAGGGAAAATCTGAAGTGCCTGATCTTAGCAAGAATGCCTAAAAGGTCAGGTAGAGGACATTGTTTCAGGAGGTCTCTGGCTTTGATACTTTCTAGTTCATAGAAACACGAAAAACACAGCATGTGTGTATTGTATGTGACTGTTCTCCTTCTAGGGTAATGTACATAAGTACACATACAGGATAAAGCTTACAAATGCATAATTTTTGATTGTTTCTGATCTTAAGTGAGCAATATGGCATGTTGTAAAGAAGTCCAGTTTCTGGAAATAAAGATCCCTTAAGGTTGCCTCAAGAGAGTCCAGAATCACTGCACCTGGAAGGTCTTGATCACAGCATCGTGACAGGTTAGTGAAGAAATGCAGTCAAACTGGCTTACATGTTTGAAACCTATTTAAAAAAAAACTCTGTATTTTCAGGAAAAGAGAGACTGAACTTGAACTATTCTGAACACAGACTGAAGTTGCTTTTAACAGCAACAGTTGTTATCATATGTTTTGCACCAATTCATAGAATTTTAAGGCCAGGAGAGACCACCTGTAACTGCAGGTGTTCATACTGAGAGTAGTTTCTTTGTAAAGTGTCAGTTCAGCAGAGACAGAAAATTTCTTGAAATGTTTCTGTTTTGACTGAACAACTTTCTCTGAAAATCAGGCAGGACCTAAGAGAAGAATGCTCACCAGGCAGACTCCTGTATGAAGTCTGCCCAGTTTGCCAGCAAGACCCATCACTCCAGGTTTTCTGTGTCCCCCACTCCAGGTCCTCCCCCATCCTGTGCTCCTAAGGCTTTCCTGGGCAGGGGGCTTCTAGGAATTCTCCATGTTTTGAGAGGAAACCTTCTAGCTTTTCCTGATGTTGCAGGAGTGCTCAGAAGTATGGGCAGCTTGCCTTGTTTGGAACAAACTGGTGTGTTTTACATTGTTTTTAATGTCAGAATTTTCCACAAAACAGAAATTTTAAGTTACAGCCAGCTTCAGTCTAGGCTGCCTGACTGTTCTCCAGAGGACTGGCCATTACAAACTTGCATCCTAATTCTGAAATACTTGCTACAGATTTTTCAGCCAGAGGGTCCTCTAACCTGTCCCTCTTTTTGCTGGAATAAAAAACTGCTTAGTACTTCTGTCTCTGCAGCTGTAACAGATATGTTAATTTTGGTGTAAAACAAGCAGATAGAAACAAGTCTCCAAGGCTGTGATCTGAAACAGGGCAGGCAAAGCACTTTGCCAAGGAAGAACTGCTTTGAGCAGTTTCATCCTGAAAGTCTCACACAGCAAATGAGAGGGCAGGAAAAAGGCAGAAAAGGAAAGAACTGTTTTCGAGATAGCACTGATCAAAACAGCATTGGTCTGAAGATAAGTCAAGCAGTAATTAGTCTATATTGTTATTGTTTTGTAGAGGCACTTGATGGCTCCCGTGTATGAGCTGGAGGTTTGTTTTACTCTGTGGTCAGAGTCAGAGCTGATGTAAGCCAGTGCTGATCTTTGCTGGGCTGCAAAGCTGTGCTCCTTCAGGCCTGCTGAGGAGCCTAGCCAGGGGTTTGGCTTCTCACTTGCATTGGTTTTCAGAAGCCAACACTTGTGTTCTTGCATGCTGGCCCCCAGGAGGTTACAGGGAAGTGGTGATGGCCCCACCTCATGTGCATGTGGAGGGTTAGATGTTGCAAACCACAGCTTCGTGGCTCTTAAGGTCACTTTTGCTGGACTTTCAGGTCACACAGGGCAAAACTCATGTGGTTCATGGGAAATACCCTGCTCTCTAAGTTAGGAAAAGGCCTGAGCTGCTCAGACCACTAGAGTGGCAAGCACTGGCTGCTTGGTTGAGAACAAAATCTCAGATTCCATGCTTCAAGGCTGCTCATTTTATAGCTTTCTTGAGAGCTTGGTTCACTTACAGCTATAGGGATACAAATATATGTGCCATACAATAATCCACCTTGAAAATCCCACTGGAGCAAAGTATTTAACTCTGAAAAATATTTTGAGTAACTTCTTTGCAACGTATAGAGCAGCAAGGGTTTAAGAAACAATCTCACTGTATTTAAACAGTCATTACTGCTTTCTGGGTAAATAACACATGTTTTTAAAATGGTCTCTATACACAATAGACACTAACACAATAAATCCTAATTGCTCTGAAGGACCCATTAGGCTGTATCAGGTCAATACATGGCGGAGCTTTTTTGAAAGTCAC
Source organism: Promerops cafer (assembly GCA_013398275.1). Taxonomy (NCBI): domain Eukaryota; kingdom Metazoa; phylum Chordata; class Aves; order Passeriformes; family Nectariniidae; genus Promerops; species Promerops cafer. The sequence goes on from VZSE01006401.1 coordinate 1,391,040, forward strand.
TCACCCTGTTGTTACATAAGCCTCAAATTGAAAGTCCATAAATAAGTATTTGCCAAATGAAGAGTGAGGGCTTTGCCAGGGCCATACTAATTTATCATGTCAACTTCACTATGGGGACTGTTTTCTTTTGAAGGGCCCATGAGAGAAAAAGAAAAGAAAAAAAAGCATAATGTGATGTGTTTCAAAAACTACATATCTGAAAAGTTTCAGATGTTTCAGTCTGCACTATATCCCCCGAGAAAATTAGATGTAAGGAACTTCACTGCTTCCTCTTTATCTCAGCTTTGTGTGAGTCACAGCAAGGAGGTTTGAAGAAACCTCTGTGGTGTGGCAGAGGCCCATCCTCATCACCACCAACCCTCCTGCACCTCTGGGCCAGGGCCCCGATCCTGCCTCTGCGTGCTGTGATAGAGGCACCTCAGGACAGGAACATCCCTTCAGTATTCCAGCTGTGGCTCATGGAAGGTTCCCAGTGCCTGGGGAGACAAAAGAATACTTATTACATACATTCTGTGTGCACTTATATGTACAAGTATAGTTAATTAATAAGCGATGAGTTTGGCAAGATTAATTTTATGTGCAGCACTCCTCCTGATTTTACTTTGGTCTTACTTACCTGAACTTCTGGTGACATTTTACAAAGTGCAGCACTTGTGTTAGGTGTTGCTAAAGTCTATGTCACTGTTAGAAATCAAGTTTTTTATTAATTCACTCAGAGGTTTTCAAGTTCCGTGTAACTTTTTGGATATGGCTACAGTTTGGTGTGGTTTTGTTTTCCTGCAAGATGTTAAGGTGTGTAATTGCACAGCTGTATATAAAAACAAATTGTATTGATGTAAGCTAGGATTTTTAAGGGAATTTCAGCAAAGCATGGTGAAAAGCATTCAAGTGATTTAAATCTGAATTCCTGTTCCCAGGCCACAGCCTTTAATTCATCTGGGCACATGAGAAATGTTCACCCCTGTTGCTGTTGCATTTCAGAAGGATTTGGGTGCCAGGGTCTCTCTACAGATGCTGGCAGTGATTCTCACTCTGCTCTGCCTGCTTGCAAAGGGCCAAGAGTCCCTCTGTCTCCCTGCCTGTCAGGTCCCTCCTGCCTGTAGTGCAGCAAGAACCTTGGTCTTATTTAGGAGCCCCCCGTTCCAGGTGCTGCTACACGAGGTCAGTCTTGGTGCTGGGGTTTGCAGCACAGGCAGCCTGGAGCTGCAGCTCTAAGGTGGGAAGGCAAACACTTGCCACGGGTGGAAGCAGAAGCACACCTGCCTTGGTGCAGCATGCAGCCGTGTCCTCAGTGTGGGGCAATATCCTTTTGTACCAGTACACAGTGGTCTGCTGTGCCGGTGCTGCCTGGGGGCTGCACCATGATGTCTGTTCCCGCACTTGAGACAGGCAGCAAGGCACAGTCTTGTGCTGCTGCAAATCACCTTATGGTCCCCAGCACCCCCTCACTCAAGCAGTTTGTTATCAGGGGTCACTGCTAATTTGAGCAATGCCTGAGCCAGCACAGCCTCCAGCTGGGGTGACTGGCAGGCTGCCCACCAGCACTGGGAGACCGGAGTCACCTGCACTGGGCCCCCACTGCTCCCTTCCTGGGAGCTGGAGACTTGTCAGCAGTGCAGACAAAACCAGGATTTGCTGCTTCAAGCAAGAAGGGTCGGGGGCCAAGGGGTGGTGTGCTGATCCTATGACAAGAGGGGCAGGAGGTTCCTGCCCTGCTTTGGTACCAGCAAAGCCAAGAGTGAGATCAGTGCACTCTGGCTTTGTCCCTGCCCAAAGCCTGGGCTGAAAAGCTCTTTGCGAAAGTCTGCTGAGTCCTCTAACAAGGGCAAGGGCAATAGCCAGTCTTTACAAAGGAAACTCACTTAGTCCTTTTCTAAAGTCTTTTAAAAGTCATGGTATCCTTCACAAAAGCAATTTGTCCAGGTAAACAGTGTACGCTGACAATCAGCAGTGAAAGAACCAAAGACCAAAGAAATATTTATCACGTTTTTACTTTCTGCTTCTACCAGGAACCACTGCATCCCAGCTGAAAATGCTTCAGTGGGTGGAAGGTGTGTCTGTGAGGACATGTATTGTCAGTCCATGCCTGTATCCTCTGGGCTGGAGCCAGGAGCAGTGATTAGATGGACTCCCAAGCAGACCTGTCTAGCATGGTGGAGCTTCATGGACACTTCTGCACATGGATAAAAGGTAAAGCGATTTTTAATCATTTAAGAGGTTTTTAACTGCAAAAGCATTTTCTTAGGGCCAGGAAACACTTCCTTTTTTGTCTGCAGGGTTTGACACAGTAAATTTTGTGCAGACACATCTTCTGTTACTAATAGTGCTGGATGCACATAAAGCACTGTACTCTCATACTGTACTGAAGAGATGAGTAACAAACCTGCACTAGCACTTACACTATATTTAATCCTGCTCTGGTTGTTCTGCTACATATTCATAAAAACAAAAAGGAAACAGAAGCACAGAGCAAACCAACAGATGTCTACCTGGCTCTTAATTGGATTTTATGTGTCCCCAGTGTAGCAAATACAGCGTTATTTACAGCCAGGCTCTAAGAATTAGATACATCTGGAGGAGAGGCAAAACCTGAACCAGGCTACAAGAGTTGATAGATTAACTGAAATGAAGAGCTGCCCCATTTTCCCCTTCTTATCTTCTCCCTTCCCACTTATGTACCTGTTCCCCATTGTGCATCAAATCAAACTAAGACATTGCCCAAGAGAATGCTTATAAAAATGAAAAATGCGAACAAAAAAGAGAATTTCTGCTCTTATGGAGCTTCATCAGCATTTTCTAATTGTACAGCAATGATGATAATAAAAAGGCTGCTCTCTTCCTCAGCTATAATTTGGATAATCAACTGACAGCCATAATGAAACTGTCTGTGATTGCTTTCTGCTGGGCTGCTAGTGCACAGAAACTTATTGCTGGGAAGAATTAAAAGTTATGACTCCTGCTACAAGGATATGCCACTGTCTTCCAAAGGAACATGTGACTTGTAATTTTCTTCAGTGTAGCTGTATTACAGGGAAAACTTACAGCATAAAGCAAAGAGGTGTGGGGATGTGAGATTTTTTTTTTCCTTTAAAAAAAAAAAATGTTGTTAAGCATCAAAGTTGACAGTGCCAAGTAATATGCATGCCTAGGCTGGGTGGATGTGGATTTCAGGGCTGGTCATGAGGTCTCTCACCTTAAAATCCCTGATGACTTTGGTCATCAGCAGTCAGTGCTCTGCCCATGGGTACATCAGCCACTGGCCTCAGAGCAATATGCAAGCCAGGTTTTACTTGTGGAAGGAAGGCAGGAGCTAAGTCTTGCTTTGAGTCTTTGCTCTGTAGGCTCTGGGTGCAGTTAGGGGTATTTTGGGTGCTGGTGTTCCCCAGCTCCAGGCCTTGAATGCAAGCTGTCTTTATCTGTGATGTGCTGTGGGTATGTCTTGACTGGTAGATCCAGGGCTGGATGTAAGTACTCTGGTCCAAATTGCCCTTCCATCCACATCCACTGAGGTGGAGTGAGTAGCTCCTGTGCAAGGGCTTGGGAGCAGCCTTCTGCCTTGGCCAGAATAAGGTTCTGCCATAGCAGCTGCGGTCTGTGACCCCTGAATCTGGCTTCTGAAGCGGGTCTGTTCCTCTGTGTGCCCCGAACGTGCCGTGGGCTTCAGGGCTTTCAGGGAAGCGCTTGAAAATCAGGCTGGCAATTTCGGTGTTTACGAATGCATGGACTGGAGGATTGGAATTCCTGGCAGCTGAGCGTGACCACCTCGGTGGTCCTGGCAGGAGCCCGAGGTCGCAGGGCACTGGACAGGGTCCTCTGCCCCGGCACGGTCTCGTCGTTGGTTCGCGCTGCGCTCCAGCGCCTGCCACCCGCCTGGGAGGGAAGAAAGGGGCTGGCGGAGCGGATGGCGACCGGAATCCGGGGCAGGAATGTGGTAGCGCGGCTGCCTGCACCCGGGCAGGGGCGGTTTCCCTTCCCGCCGAGGCTCAGCGTTCCGGAGTCGGGAGCACTGCCCCACCGGGCAGCTTGGGCGCGGGTAGCGCCAGGAGGCGGCGGTGGTAGATGCTACAGTGCCCCTTGTACCTTGTGCCGTGGCCGGAGCAAGGCAAAGCCGGCCAGGACCCCTTCACGTCTTCCCTTCCCCTACCCAGGGTTTCCCCCGTTCGTCCCAGTCCCGTTACGGCGGGCGAGGCCCCGGCCCCTTCCCGCAAAGAGGGGCTGAAGGGCCCGAGGAGGAAGGGGCGAAGCGGCAGCAGCGCCGGGGGCACCGCCTGCCTCCTCCTCCAGCCGCTTGGCTCTTCGCGCCGAGCCGGGGAAGCGGGGCCGGGCCGTCGCGGCGATGGGGGGGCGGAGGGTCCCGGCTCTCGGGAGGGGCCCGGCGGGCAAGAGGGGAAGGCGATGCACAGATGCGGAGCAGTCAGTGGTTTGGCAGCACCGTCATCCTCTCACTTCGCCGCCTGCCCCCGGGCCGCCGCGGGCCTCGGTGC